>CM032667.1:17058798-17083520 GCA_019095985.1 Streblospio benedicti | reverse complement strand
GAAGATTTATAGTTAATATCTATTGGCCTGCTCAGTACTTGGACTAATGAATATACAGGAAATGTAGACAGGACAATGGCCGATTTTTACTTTGACTGGTATGAGAATTATCAGGAACAAAACTTGGTAAGAACACTTGGTAAGGACACCTTGTTTACAATGTTCAGGAAGAGTTTAATGGCAGCTTATGAATTCTCATTGAAATACCAAGTAATTCTACATTGTATCATCCACTGTAGATACGTTCAGGTCCCATATCAAATATTCATCAAACAGAATAATAAATGGATGACTTACATATGAGAAGCCGAAAAGGCTGTATTCCAGCATCCCTAAAATGCAAACAAATATACATGAATGTGTAGGAGACATGTACCCCATGGAAAATTCAGGTCCACCTTTATAGCGAGATTGAATACGTTGTGTGTCTAAGATCAGCTTTAAAAACTTCATTGGGTGATTTTTTAATCGATGATATTTACATTGCTAAACATGACCAAAACTTCAAACGCACCAATTGGGGCTTATTCATATAGCATCAAAGACTTACACCCCGCTTACCGTGATGTTACCAGGAATGTCACGTCACAGGTAACGAGTAAAGATTTTACAATTTTTGAGCAAATCATGATCATGTGAATACCACAGCAAGTCATGATTCAAATATTGTTGGGTTACACCATCCCAAGCACCAACTCACCCACGATGCTCCACGGCATCTGCTCCCACAAGTTCTGGTTGTTGCGCAGCTAGTGCTGAGCATACTTCTGGGTGCCCGCGAAGTTTGACCTGGTGATCACCATGGGCCTCTTGGTGGGGAACTGCTCTCGGAGCGTTCTGAAAACCACAATGTTAGGAATGGCTGAGTGTGCGTAGACGTGATCATTATGGCTGATATTTACAAGTTTGAAAATGTTTATCACTATGCGCAGTATGTCTGGAACGTGACTAATCTTATAGATATATACATGAAAGGTTTGAATTTGTGCAAATATATTCATAAATATTGTTAGAATATATATTCATAAATGTGTGTCGTAGGCAGATACAAGTGTGGTGGTGGGGGCCCATGCACCCACCCACTCTTTCCCCATCAAAATACAAAATATTTCATTTCGTGAGGTTGTCAGCATGTCCATCATCGACCGTGCGTACGAAACCCATGAAATCCCAAAACCACCCTTTCCAAAATACCTGGATCTGCCAGTGTATGTTACCGCCAGATTTGGTTATGTGTACAAATAGGTCACGATACCAAATGCACAACACATTTAAATTACATTGTATAGTGTTGCAACATCATCACAGTACAGGATGTCAGGCAGTTATCATGCCGTGACTTACTGGTAGGTGGTGATGGCCATGCTGTGTCCGTACAGACTGTGGGTGTCATAGTGGGTCCCCCACGCCTGCGGGGCATCCATGCAGATTGTCTTGTCAAACATGCTGTTCTTCTTCCCACTCTCCTCATCATCAGCACCTAGGATGGCTGCAACAATTGATGTTTTTTGTGTCATAACACAGTTTGAACCTCAATAGCGTAGGTGAAAAGAGACTTACAATCACTCCTTCACATGTGACTTGTTGAAGCGAGTTTAGGTACACACGCAGTCAATTCTAATATAATAAGTTTGAACTACAAGGTGAGTGTATGTGTTTTGAATCACCATAATGACTCTTGTTTTATATCAAGTCTTAAAATAGCAAAGTAACAACAAGTTAGAGCCATAAAATGTTCCATGAGAAACTAATGAAAAGAAGGAATGCCCAGGTGATTTTGATGTTTAAGGTGCTGCATGGTTATGTGTGCATTTGGCCAGAAGATATCAATCTCACTTTCTTTGATACATGCACACAATCTGCTCACAGCATGAAGTTACAGCACCAACGAAGCTTCACCACACAGCATTGCAACTGGTTCACCACTCTCACCATCCCAGAGTGGAATATTTAACCTGCCTCAGTAGCAGAGGATGGCTCTGTGGCAGAATTCAAGAGCCAGCTAGCCAGTCCCTCGCATCTGCATCATACTCCTATATGGTGGTGTGCAGATTAAATACCTAGACCTAGACATAGATAATACCTGTCAAAGACAAGATATTTGTTCTGAGCTGGAAATATTTGCAGCTATTTCTTGAAATTATGAATGATTGCACAAACTGTCCCACAGGATGGCTAATGAATTACCCATAACAATCATAGCAATATTGTGATTACTTGATTTTCGTGACAACATATCAATTTCAACTTTCAATAGATTCTTCAGAGTAGATTTCCCCTTGCATATTCTTATTTCTCCATTATTAAACAATTATTGATGTTGGCACAGGTGGCGATTCATGAGCAAACACATCCTTAATGAAATCTATGTCTCTTGAGCTTACTTGAAGGCCAAATTGGCGGCCATTTTGAAAAACAAGTAGCGTGGGTGACGTGTCTATTTTGTTAATTTTCATGACCATAATATGATAATCTTTATATGCAACAAATATGATAAAAAAATTATCAAATGAAAAAATGTTACTGGTATGATGTTGCAGAAAAACTACTTAAAGAAGATATGCCACTTTTATGAATATAGTATAGTGAGATGGCGGCCATATTGGATTTTATATAACTTACTGAGTAGCTACCTCTTTTTAATTGCTGTAAATGGATGTCTCGATGTCAAAAACATATTATATGACACCAAAATCAGGTTTCTATGTTGATTATTAAAGAAGATATGCCACTTTTATGAGTAGTATAGCGAAATGGCAGCCATGTTGGATTTTAGGTGAATTGCTGAGTAGTTACATCTTCTTAAGTGCTGAAAATGGATCTCTTGGTGTCAGAAAGATTTTATTTGACACCAAAATCAGGTTTCTATACTGAATATTAAACGAGATATGCCACTGGCGGCCATATTGGATTTTCCATTTTTATGAAAAATGCTCAAGGGTGGCAGAGTGCCACCCACCTGAATATCATTATAGGGGTCCTAACCATGAATAATCAGCAGAGAAAAAAACTTTAACTCGCAATTCCAGGTTCAGCTATAATTCAGGGTTTATCTGCCGGACTAGTAGGACATGTGATAGATAAATCGTTGATCTTTTGCGGCTCATAGACAGCGAAAAATACTGGCAAACCATGCTTTTTTTATATTTTGAAATTGATTGCACTACTCATGCACTGTGTATAAAGAAATTGAGGATACTTTTGTGACATTTCAAATGGTACCCGTGCAGATGACTTTATCTAAGACGAAGCGTTGTATGTATTTTATTGATCAGATTATACATAATAGACACATTCAATACCGAATATAAAAGTGTAGACCCCACAAATGATCCAAACTTCTATAGACCTCTACCGCCATGCTATGAGTGTATAACGTGTTTCGGATAGTGTGCTTATACAGTTTGGATTTGATATATCATAACGCGTTTGTGATTATGTTGACGTTATTAGAGTAGTTTCTTGTATCTTGACTCCTGTGCGCCACCTGGACTAATTCTAAAACGAGCGAGGATACGTACAAGAAAACGACGTAAGTAGGTCCTATGTATGGATGATTGTTCACGAGAAATATGGCAAGATCCAGTCCACATAATTGGGATTTCAGGCCAAGCATTTTTTTGACTGCAATTTTCAGCCAAATATATTAGACGATGGTTATTCACGAGAACTATTTTGTACCGAGATCGGATAATTGATCATACTTCTGCTTGTAGACTTGAAATTTTCACAAAAAATACCCACTGCTGGGCCTACTGATCTTCCATGTTTACTGCACAGTGGAGATGATCACTGGGCATTGACGGCGTGCTGTGTGTTGCAGGCAGTCTGGTGACATGGAGGACAAGAAGCCTGCGGGAGGCGGCGTGAGCGCCCCTCTCTTCTTCCTCAACCTGGGGCTCAACTTCATCCTCAGTCCTTCCATCATCCTGCTCAACAAGACGGTATGTATCTGCCGATTGAGGATAGTCCATCACCAGCCATCTTGAAACTAAAAAAGAGTCTTTGTACCACGTGCCCAAATAATTTAGAAAAAAAAAAAAAAACATAAAACGGAACTCAACCTGAATGGTCACATTTTCTTCTATTCTATCTTCTATTTCTGCTGCCTATCATCTAATGCGACCATATGCTACATACGAAATTTCAAGAATCTTATATAACCTAAATGTTGTTTTTCGATGTTAAACTAAAAATATACCTTGCACGTTAAGCTGGTTGGTGAGTCGGTAATAGTGCCAGGTTGATTAAGGGCCCCTTATGACAGTGTGTAGGACATTTTTTCTTTATTTTTCTTCCTTTTTTGTGGTGTGTGGGTATATGTGAGTGGGTGAAATAGCTCTACTTTAGTAACCTATCAAAGGTATTTTCCTATTATTAAAAGTGTGACCTTACTGTAGTCACCCGTGCAAAAGGCCACTCTACCTAGTCTTGCCTTTTGATCAATAGGATATGTTTGACACACACTCCCAGTTATCATTTTCCAACTTTTCTGCTCTTTTCATCCGTTCGGTACCACACCTGTTGGCTACTTCAGTATCCTTATGATAAATTATTCATAAGAATTACATAGCGACCAATTGCCGCGTAGCTTGAGATTGAGAGTGGATTGGGACAACATGGATATATTATTTATTGGTAGAAATATTTGATGTGGAAATTTAAAACAGGTAGGCATATACCCATTATCTTTATTTATGACTGTGTCCCATATCTGTTCAGTGTATTCCATTACATTCTTATGAGTAATAAATAGTAGTGCATAGTAGTGCAATCACATGAATGATAGTATTGCATCATGTGTAGCCTAACATGAGTAAAACCTTTTTTCTCCAGGTGTACAGTCGATTCGGCTTCCCCAACATGACCCTGACAGCCATCCACTTCTGGTGCACTAGTCTCGGCATGCTTATATGCAGGATGCTTGGTAAGTATGTAATCCCCCAAACCATGTGTGGTTACACACTTTAATTTAGTCATCAATACACTTACATGTATATACGTGTATTTGATCAAAAAGACACAGTAGTCTGCCATATGCTTATGAGTTTACCTTACAGAATTTTGTTAATAAATGATCATGATAGTTGTTATAAAATTTACATTTACATTGATTTTTAGCAGAATGAAAACCGAGCATTTGAAGTTTCTCAGTCGATCAAAGTTTTCTGTTTGCTGTCACAATGAAGTGACTGAACTGCAGTATACTTTACAATTTAACATTCAATGAATCGCCCTTTTTCACATGTCGTATTGAGTTGTTTTTTGTTGCCTATAGATTGCATTCATGGTGCATACAGCTTACACTTTCTAAAACACACTCTCTCTCTCTTGCACGCACATCTTCATTTTGAAACAAGTACCAGTATGTAATACAGAATATACTGTTTACAATTCAGACAATGTTTGTTGTGAAATGTATGAACAGCATGTTTTACTAATCCAACCAACTTTAATATGAAGGGAGTTCACGACGTTGTATACAATTACTGTAAAACGTAGAAGTGTACGTCGACAAAAAGTGAACCCTATTAAACTCACATTTCCGGTTTCTCTGCCTTCTAAAAATAAAGTCATAACCATAATTCCATTGAAAATGTGCTAGCGCCAATAAAAAATGCTTTATTTTCCAAATACACGAGCGTATCCCTTCAGTTGCAATACGTCCATCCTATCAGTGTGATACCGTACTATTTACTCATACTCACCTGGTTCCATATCTTAACTACTGCCAGCTTTACGTGGGAAACCGCTACTGGTAAACAGGACGAGTAACTCTCTCAGTATACGTATTACAGTACAACCTTAATTTAAGACCACCTTTCTATTTAGACCATCTCTTTATTGTGACTGGATCTCGTGGTACATAGCCTTCATACGAGACCAACATTTGCCTCCGTAAAGAGATAACATCTTGATTGAGACCATTTGAGGTAATTAACAGCAGTGGTCTTAATAGAGAGAGGTTATACCGTATTTTCATGAAAAATTATTCCACTAATTGTCATAACTTGACAGATTCTTACTCGTCAATACGAGTGGACGCGTGATTAATCCTGACGATGTGTGGTGGTTCAAGAAATCCTGCAGTCCTCTTTTCCCAGCCCTTCCCACCCCGTCCCTATGTGCCCCCTCCCCACCCCATGACTGACCTCTATGTTGGCGTGCTACTGCTGCTGCAGGTGTGTTCACGCCCAAGCCGGTGTCGCTGGTGAAGATGGTGCCCATCACGCTGACGTTCTGCGGCTTCGTGGTGCTCACCAACCTGTCGCTGCAGACCAACACCGTGGGCACGTACCAGGTCTGGAAGCAGTCGCACACACGCACAGCATCACACACACACACACACACACACACACACACACACACACACACACACACACACACACACACACACACACACACACACACACACACACACACACACACACACACACACACACACACACACACACACACACACACACACACACACACACACACACACACACACACACACACACACACACGCACCCACGCACACAACATGTACCGCCACCGCCACCCATAGTCACTATACTCTACAAACAGTCTACTGTCCTAGCAACAATGCATCATCACCTCCTATAAGACACATCCGCACAGCATTATATGGTCACACTATTTTATTTGGGAGATCCTGTAGATGAATAATCAAGAGAAAAAAATCTCACAAAAAGGGGTTCGGGTAATTTTTGGTTCTTGACTGCCGGACTATTGCATCAAAACAAGCTTAGCATGCGCACGCGCCTACTACACACGTTGTATTACACTCAAATAACCTCAGATTTTCTATTGTGGAAAGAATAAACAAGAAAGTAAGAAATAAATAAGAAAAAAGACACACCAAAATAACCAGTAAATGCAGTAGAACCCCTCTATCAAGACAATAGCTGACGGCTAGCCTGGAGTGGTTTCAAACTTCCAACAGGTGGTCTCTTTGTGGCGGTTTCGGACCATGTCAAATGACCCCATCATATAGGTGCTCTCTGCACAGAGGTGATTTCAATTGGAGGTTTTATTGTATATTTTTGCTTCCTGATTATTGTGTGAATCTTCTTCAGGTGGTGAAAACAATGACCGGTCCGTGCATCATCGTCATACAGACGATATTCTACAATCGCTCCTTCTCACACAAGGTGAAGATCACACTAGTAAGTACATTATAACTTTCTTTTATACCTCGTGATATCATAACAGCTTGAAACATGATTGCAGAGGTTAAACACTGTATCCGTTTTTATCTCAACATACCACACTATAAGTGGGAGCAATAGCCGACCACCTGCTGAAGTGTTTCGTCCAGCTAGCAATATGCACCAAATGGTAACTATCAATGTGATAACATCCCCCATATAGTATTGTGAGCTAACGCTAGTTAGAGGTGCGGGGTGGGACAATTGTAGCATTGTCCCCATTAGCTAGTCAATTCCTAATTGACCCCGCACCGTGATGGCCCGTACGTCCTACGCTCGCACTTTCCATAGGCACGTCATTTATGACGTACCGCGGTGTCTCGCGGTGTCCCGATGTGTCCCGTTGCTAGGTTACAGACCGGTTAAAACAGGACAAACACTGGTTTTGTCCGGTTTTATCCAGTTTTATGTGACTTCGCAAATCGAAGACGGAATAGCCGTCAGTTTAGCTTGAGAGGTTGTGGCGACAACATCGTAGGAACCAACACCCCCGAATCTCGTAGATTCGGGGCCTTTCAAACTATACTCACGTATTAATAAGGTTACTAGACCCTCGTGCATACGTGTCTCGGATCTAGTACCCTCTTTGATACACATTCAGCTTGGCGTGTGCCACGGTCTGAAGTCGTCGCTACCAGCACCAGTGCGAAGTCCCCCTCGTGTGGGGCCGTCAATCTGGTCTTGGGAGAGGCCCTGTACGACCGTAGTGTGGGCCTACGTATCATTGCGACAAACACAACGAGAACCCAGGCGGTGTGAGCGCCTCGACAAGTACCAGGAGCCGTGTACAAGTCCAAAAAGCTTACAGTATTATATCCCCCCCCCACACACACACACGCACCCAACACCGCATGCCACCGAATGAAGTGTAAAAGAGATTCACGTGGACCGACGCTGCTGTGACCACTATACTAGCAGACCAAAGTACATGAGTAAGCAACAAATAATCATAGATGATTTGATTGGCTGGTGCTATGCAGGTGCCGATCACGGTGGGTGTCATGATGAACTGTGGCTTCGACATCAAGTTCTCGCTCCTGGGGCTCACGTTCGCCTTCAGTGGGGTGCTGGTCACCTCGTTGTACCAAGTGGTGAGTAACTAGAAGTGGCCATCTTGATTTACGGCGGCCATATTGAATTGTTTTATTTTCATTCTTACAAATAGGTCTAGATAAGGAAATATTCTAGCATACTTGCCGTTAGAATAGTGATTGATATACTACAAAAGATAGCTTTGTACATTATATGTTTAGTTGGCAATATGTAGAGATTATTTATCGGCGGGGTGATATAAATATTTGATGTTGACATTTCTATCAAAAAGAGGTTGCGTGCTGTCTATCCCAGGATAGTTACTCAGTCATTTATTCACATCCTGAAAGGGGTACACCACCTCCTCGCAGATACCACACCACCTCTGTAATAAGATCATTTTGCGTCGTCCCAAACTTCATAAAGAGACCACCACAAACCTCCCTCATCCATAGGAGAGCACCTTTCTAGTGAGACCACTTGAGTGGTAGAGACGTTCTATTGTCTGTATGGCGTTACATTAGAGAGGTACTGACCTGCAGTTTTGGGTTCACTTCAGTGGGTGAAGGAGAAGCAGGGCGAGCTGGCCATGTCGTCCATGCAGCTGCTGTACTACCAGGCGCCGCTGTCCACGCTCCTGCTGCTCGTCCTCGTGCCCGTGTTCGAGCCCGTGTTTGGCGAGGGAGGACTCATCGGGGGGCCGTGGTCCGCAGAGGCGATGGTAAGCTGTAGAACCTGTAACTGTGAACGCTCGCTAAACATTGTTCACATTTAGCAAGCAATGAAACATAGTAACCTTGGGTTGCTTGTAAAGCTATTACGGTTGAAGAGCCAAATACTTCTATACACAATATAACAAAGATTGACTTGACATATTCTATGATTGATGTGGTACGATGTTGCATGCATGTCGCCTATTATAACAATAACATTGTCGTGGATTTGATATCAACCACGCCGGACCTAGCCAACAAACTCTGCATGTTGTGGACAATGTCATTGGAATACTGCGTGTGAAAGACTAAAGGAAGGTAATAGTAAGTAAGTTTTGCTCTTAAGCAGTACACTTAAAATATGAACAGTTGTTTCACTGACCAAATGCTGTCTGTGCCCGCAGCTGCTGGTGATGCTGACCGGCGTGGTCGCCTTCGCCATCAACCTCTCCATCTTCTGGATCATCGGCAACACCTCGCCGCTCACGTATCCTTGCAAGCTCCAACTTACATGCTCATCACATGGCTACATTTAGTAATAACAACCAGTCTCACTTCTCTATGATCTACTGTCGGTCGTAAATAATCCAAGAAATATATCCGAAAAGGCACACACATCCTCTTCAGAGACCGAATTACAGAATGTTTGACGTTAGTACAATAAATTATCCTTTAATAGATTGTAATGTGCATTGTTACCTGGTTGTTGAGGAATTGTCTTACTGGTTGTGGCACCCTGTGGGGAGTGACCTCAAGTGGTTACGATGAATAGGTGGTCTCTCTATGGAGGTTCACAGTGGTTTTCTTCATAAAGATTATGAAGACCGGGAAAATGTTCCCATTTAGGAAGTGGTCTGTCTGTAGACGTGGTCTTAATTGAATGTTCTAGTGTACTGGCAATTTATAAGAAATTATCAAATCGGTAACATCTACAAGAGAACCTGTTTATCATTTAGCCCTACCCTCCGGACTGACCTCAAGTGATCACGATGAATAGGTGGGAACTTCATCAACTCAAAACGTGTTGCTGCTACTCAAATAACTGGTAAAACAGTAAAACCAATTGACAAAATGCCAATATGCCAGTGCCAATTTCAAACAGTGATCAATATGAAGAGAACAATGAGTGAGTAGCGTCCGTCCTTAACCCGCGTCAGTTACAACATGGCGGGCCACATGAAGTTCTGCGTGACCATCGTGGGCGGCTTCCTGCTGTTCCACGACCCCATCAACCACTGGCAGCTGCTCGGCATCTGCTTCACCTTCCTGGGTACGTCCCCCGGCCACTGTGGCCCTGCTGGCTTCGAGTCAATACTTACTGTCTTACATCCAAGTGCAATCAATCAACGAATAACGATTTCAATTGTTTAGCACCCTGTGATAATACTATTTCCTGTACTAACTTGAATTTCAGTACTAATTTGTTTTCCCCGACCCCTGCCCCCTGCAATAATACTAAATGCTGCACTAGCCTTATACCCTGTCTGTAATAAGGTTATCAGCTGTCTTGAAGGCATAGAAACCAATACTTTTACATTCTTGTTTTTCTACTATGCAGCCTGTGACTAGCCATTTTAATATGGAGATTCAGAATTAAGAAGAGCCTATGTTGTATGTTGCGTGCAGGCGTGGTTGCGTACACGTACGTCAAGCTGGAGGAGCAGAAGGTGGAGGCGGCCGCGGCCCTCAACAAGGACGAGGCCGTGCTGGTGGTTGTGTCGCCCGCCGCCCGGGAAACTGCCGCCGCCGCAGACATCAACACATCGGCCAACCAGCAGACGTCATGAGGACAAGAGCTCGGCCCGCGCTAGCAGATCCAGGTTTTTGGAAACTGTGGGGGCGCACTTTTGGGATCCGAGGGGTTTCTCATTTCGTATGCACGATTGGAGGTCTTTCAAAGAGTATCCCCACAAAACATCAAAATGAATATTTTGGTAGAAAGGCACCCTCCCACCCACCTGGATCTGTCTATGGCTTGGTTGGCAATTTTGTATTAATTTTCTACATTAACGTAGGCTTACAGTTCTCAATTGGTAGCTGTCATATTGGTTAGAATCATATTGATGCTGACTAACAGGGGTGTCATCTGAACTAACAATATCTTAGTCACCATGACTTCTACCACTATTTAGTTAGTCCAGTTGAATAGTATTGTAACTATTTTGTACATGAACGGCCAAGAAAGGCGTCTGTATAGATTAAAACAGACACTGGAATACGGCCCTTTTGTAACAACTGTGATACATTTTAAATCCTTAAGATGGATACACAACACACGCACATTGACATATCTTCTACAATGTTATGAACACCAAAAGCGACATAAGACTTTTTCTCACATGTTTTAAATACGGACACTTGGACTCCACCCTCCTGGTCAGATCCTATGTAGAAGCCTTGATGGTTTCAGTGAAGAGAATCAGCAACTGTCACGAGGGGTGAGTGATGTGTACTGCTCCTCTCTCGTACACGCCCATAATTGAAAGTACATTGCAGTGATGGGAGAAAAGTGGACAAATGGGGATGTATTCGTACACTGAAAAGGTTCCGGTCCTGCATCACCACATTTTAACGTGATGTGCATTTCTCGTGGCCCATAGCTCTTCAAACTAGGCCCTTCCTTGTAAATATTTAGTGCATGCATTGCATGGAATTGCATAAATCATTTTTGCATAAATCATGCAGCGTAAACATATTGTGCGTTAGCGTTTGGAACTTGAGCTTAGACTTTAAAAAATTGTTGGAACATTGTAATTGTGTTTGGTATAAGGTGTCTGGGATTCAAAAATATCATGCATGCACAGTATAGCAAAGACCGCCAATTCATTGACTATCTGTGGGTACAGAAGCCGGTTTGTGGGTCCTAGTTGTGTATTGTCGATAAATGACCATTCGGTTGTACAGTTTACAAGGATTCCTGCTATTTGAATGTCTGCTATATATGAGTGTTATGATTGCTTTTAGCGTTTAGATTTTAGCTGGGACAACAGGTTCACCATGTTGCTTACTGCGTATAGACAACACAGTTGCGCTACATACATCTAGGGAGTTCTCAGGTGTGTTTATGTATGAATTCATATATTTCTTATGCAACATGTATACGTAATATGAATTTGTCTCATAATAAATATGAGAAGGGACTTTTAAATTCATTTTTGTAACAATGTCAATATAGTTTACTAGTAAGGTTGTTTATTGCACAAAACTGTGTGATTCAATAATTAAATATTGATATTTATCTTGAGTTTATAATTCGATATTTTCACAAATTTGATTGAATATACTTATTTATAGTGATATCATATGTGGGTAGGTCTTATATGGGACGCCTTTCTTTCGATTGTTATATAATGTGGAATCTAGATTAAAATGCTACTATTTTCTTAATTCATAATACAAAAGTACAATCCCCGAACTTCATGTGGAAAAACATAAGTCATTGTTTCGGTGGTTGTTTGTTTGTTTTTTGTTTTGTTTTAATGACAGGTTGAATTGTGACAGGTCAAGGACCCCATTAATTTGCATTGTAATAGATTCCTAAATTATTGACATAAAGTATTTTTATAAAAGAATTTTAAATAAAACCCAGCATGAGAGGGGGCGTTGATTTTATTTCATCCCAACATGATAAATATTTAGCTATATATAAGTAGGCAAAATTTCATTATGATTGTCTGGAATTTTGTATTTTTCATTAAATTTATGTGATGTGGAATATTAAATAAAGCCCCGGGGATTGCTATGTAAAAGGAAATTTCAAAGTAATTAGTGTCCATTTGATGGGTATCTATTTCATTCAAATTACATATAAGAACACTTTCACGTATACAAAATAAAATACCACATGCAAAATTGTAAAAGTGGTACAAAATATATTTCTGTCTATGATTAACAAATAGTATCACAGAGGATTATCACGTTACTGGGTTTACATTGTACATGCAAATTTGTGTAAGAAAATAAGACAAGAATATTGTGTCATTTAAATGCCGGTTGATTCCGCGTGTAACAAACAACCACAAGTTGTTTCCAGTGAAACGATTATGAATCATGAGCACCTGAATGTTTTCGAAAACTCTCAAATTCATGTACCAGTCAATAGAGAAATACAAGGATGGCCATATGTAATAACCTACCAAGCATACTGTACACGATGGCGGTATCGCACTTTACTTCAATAAATCTAGCCATTTTGCAATTGCCTTACTCATAATCTTATCACCGGTATACAAAAGTTATTGTCTTGCTTGTTTGTTACTCTGAAATGAAACTCATTGACACAGCCTATTCAAATCCAATTTAGCCAATGAATATGTCCAATACACTTTACATTCACAAATTACTTGTTTGAAAACGAAGAACGAGGGCCGTCATTTGAACTGAAAATGTCCCCTGTTCAGAGTTTGAGTGTGTACTGAAGATTGAAGACGTTGGATTCAAAGTATAGATCAAGTACTTTTGTTGAAATTAATGCAAGGTTAGCACCATACGGATGCAAAAACCATGCAAATGACTATTCATGAATAACATAATCACATAATCATAGGAAGCACATCTCCCATTGAGGCCATATTAAGGTAGTTTACTCAGCGACAATGATAATATCAACAAAAATTTGTTCCACAGACATTTCTCATCTAAGTCACAGTATTTGGGAATGAACATTCGTGACTGTAAGACTGAAGGAGAACTTATAACAAAACAAGATACAATTATATCACTCCTTGTGTGACAAACTCCTAAATAGCGCTTTCTGATTGGCTTAGAGCCGAAGTCAGGATCACAAAAAACGGAATAATGCCCTATGAGTGAAATTGTGTCAGACTTTCAGCTTGTGGTTGTCTGTGGTTCACCGGTAGTTGTTTGTGGCTCACTGGTTGTTGTCTGTGGTTCACTTGTGGTTGTCTGTGGTTCACTGGTGGTAGTCTGTGGTTCACTGGTGGTAGTCTGTGGTTCACTAGTAGTTGTTTGTGGTTCACTGGTGGTAGTCTGTGGTTCACTGGTGGTAGTCTGTGGTTCACTGGTGGTAGTCTGTGGTTCACTAGTAGTTGTTTGTGGTTCACTGGTGGTAGTCTGTGGTTCACTTGTGGTTGTCTGTGGTTCTGCAGTAGTTGTTTGTGGTTCAGCAGTAGTTGTCTGTGATTCACGTGTGGTTAACTGTGGTTCACTGGTGGTAGTCTGTGGTTCACTGGTGGTAGTCTGTGGTTCACTGGTGGTTGTCTGTGTTTCACTTGTGGTTGTCTGTGGTTCACTTGTGGTTGTCTGTGGTTCACTTGTGGTTGTCTGTGGTTCACTTGTGGTTGTCTGTGGTTCACTGGTGGTAGTCTGTTGTTCACTGGTGGTAGTCTGTGGTTCACTTGTGGTTGTCTGTGGTTCACTGGTGGTAGTCTGTGGTTCACTGGTGGTAGTCTGTGGTTCACCAGTAGTTGTGGTCTGTGGTTCACTGGTGGTAGTCTGTGATTCACTTGTGGTAGTCTGTGGTTCACCAGTGTGGTCTGTCTGTGGTTCACTGGTGTCTGTGGTTTGTCTGTGGTTCACTGGGTCTGTGGTAGTTGTCTGTGGTTCACTTCAGTCTGTGGTTTGTAGTTAGTCTGTGGTTCACTGGTTGTTGTGGTTCACTGGTGGTAGTCTGTGGTTCATCAGTTGTTGTCTTCAGTTCAGCAGTAGTTGTCTGTGGTTCACTGGTGGTAGTCTGTGGTTCACTTGTGGTAGTCTGTGGTTCACTGGTGGTTGTCTGTGGTTCACTTGTGGTAGTCTGTGGTTCACTGGTGGTAGTCTGTGGTTCACTGGTGGTAGTCTGTGGTTCACTTGTGGTAGTCTGTGGTTCACTCGTGGTAGTCTGTGGTTCACTCGTGGTAGTCTGTGGTTCACCAGTAGTTGTCTGTGGTTCACTGGTGGTTGTCTGTGGTTCACTGGTGGTAGTCTGTGGTTCACTTGTGGTTGTCTGTGGTTCACTGGTGGTAGTCTGTGGTTCACTGGTGGTAGTCTGTGGTTCACTGGTGGTTGTCTGTGGTTCACTTGTGGTAGTCTGTGGTTCACTGGTGGTAGTCTGTGGTTCACTGGTGGTAGTCTGTGGTTCACTTGTGGTAGTCTGTGGTTCACTTGTGGTAGTCTGTGGTTCACTGGTGGTAGTCTGTGGTTCACTGGTGGTAGTCTGAGTTTCACCAGTAGTTGTCTGTGGTTCACTTGTGGTTGTCTGTGGTTCACTGGTGGTAGTCTGTGGTTCACTGGTGGTAGTCTGTGGTTCACTCAGTTGTTGTCTGTGGCTCATTTGTGGTTGTCTGTGGTTCACTTGTGGTTGTCTGTGGTTCACTTGTGGTTGTCTGTGGTTCACTGGTTGTTGTCTGTGGTTCACTTGTGGTTGTCTGTGGTTCACTGGTGGTAGTCTGTGGTTCACTTGTGGTTGTCTGTGGTTCACTTGTGGTTGTCTGTGGTTCACTGGTGGTAGTCTGTGGTTCACTGGTGGTAGTCTGTTCACCAGTAGTTGTCTGTGGTTCACTGGTAGTAGTTTGTGGTTCACTGGTGGTTGGAGTCAGTGGTGGTTCACCAGTAGTTGTCTGTGGTTTACTGGTGGTAGTCTGTGGTTCACTCGTGGTAGTCTGTGGTAGTGGTAGTCTGTGGTTCACTGGTGGTAGTCTGTGGTTCGTGGTAGTCTGTGGTTCTGTGGTTCACCAGTGGTAGTCTGTGGTTCACTGGTGGTTGTCTGTGGTTCACTGGTTCACTGGTGGTAGTCTGTGGTTCACTGGTGGTAGTCTGTGGTTCACTAGTGGTAGTCTGTGGTTCACTTGTGGTTGTCTGTGGTTCACTGGTGGTTGTCTGTGGTTCACTGGTGGTTGTCTGTGGTTCACTTGTGGTTGTCTGTGGTTCACTGGTGGTAGTCTGTGGTTCACTGGTGGTAGTCTGTGGTTCACTGGTGGTTGTCTGTGGTTCACTGGTGGTAGTCTGTGGTTCACTTGTGGTTGTCTGTGGTTCACCAGTAGTTGTCTGTGGTTCACTTGTGGTTGTCTGTGGTTGTGGTTCACTAGTGGTAGTCTGTGGTTCACTGGTGGTTGTCTGTGGTTCACTGGTGGTTGTCTGTGGTTCACTGGTGGTTGTCCAGTGGTTGTGTGGTTCACTGGTGGTAGTCTGTGGTTCACTGGTGGTTGTCTGTGGTTCACCAGTAGTTGTCTGTGGTTCACTGGTGGTAGTCTGTGGTTCACTGGTGGTAGTCTGTGGTTCACTGGTGGTAGTCTGTGGTTCACTGGTGGTAGTCTGTGGTTCACTGGTGGTTGTCTGTGGTTCACTGGTGGTTGTCTGTGGTTCACTGGTGGTTGTCTGTGGTTCACTCGTGGTTGTCTGTGGTTCACTGGTGGTAGTCTGTGGTTCACTGGTGGTAGTCTGTGGTTCACTCGTGGTAGTCTGAGTTTCACCAGTAGTTGTCTGTGGTTCACTGGTGGTTGTCTGTGGTTCACTGGTGGTTGTCTGTGGTTCACTGGTGGTAGTCTGTGGTTCACTGGTGGTTGTCTGTGGTTCACTGGTGGTAGTCTGTGGTTCACCTGGTGGTTGTCTGTGGTTCACTGGTGGTAGTCTGTGGTTCACTGGTGGTAGTCTGTGGTTCACTGGTGGTAGTCTGTGGTTCACTGGTGGTTGTCTGTGGTTCACTGGTGGTAGTCTGTGGTTCACTTGTGGTTGTCTGTGGTTCACTGGTGGTTGTCTGTGGTTCACTGGTGGTTGTCTGTGGTTCACTGGTGGTAGTCTGTGGTTCACTTGTAGTAGTCTGTGGTTCACTGGTGGTAGTCTGTGGTTCACTCGTGGTAGTCTTAGTTTCACCACTAGTTGTCTGTTGTTCAATTGTAATTGTCTGTGGTTCACTTGTGGTTGTCTCTGGTTCACTGGTGGTAGTCTTTGATTCACTTGTAGTTATTGGTGGTTCACCAGTAGTTGTCTGTGGCTCACTGGTTGTTATTTGTGGTTCACTAGTTGTTGTTTGTGGTTCAATGGTAGTAGTCTGTGGTTCATCAGTTGTTGTCTGTGGTTCACTGGTGGTAGTCTGTGGTTCACTGGTGGTAGTCTGTGGTTCACTGGTGGTAGTCTGTGGTTCACTGGTGGTAGTCTGTGGTTCACTCGTGGTTGGTTCACTTTGGTGGTTGTCTGTGGTTCACTGGTGGTTGTCTGTGGTTCACTGGTTGTTGTCTGTGGTTCACTGGTGGTTGTCTGTGGTTCACTGGTGGTAGTCTGTGGTTCACTGGTGGTAGTCTGTGGTTCACTGGTGGTTGTCTGTGGTTCACTGGTTGGTAGTCTTGGTCTGGTGTTGTTGGTCTGTGGTTCACTGGTGGTAGTCTGTGGTTCACTGGTGGTTGTCTGTGGTTCACTTCACTTTGTGGTTGTCTGTGGTTCACTGGTGGTTGTCTGTGGTTCACTGTGTTGTAGTCTGTGGTTGGTTCTGTTGTTTGGTGGTTGTCTGTGGTTCACCAGTAGTTGTCTGCGGTTCACTTGTGGTTGTCTGTGGTTCACTGGTGGTAGTCTGTGGTTCGCTGGTGGTTGTCTGTGGTTCACTGGTGGTTGTCTGTGGTTCACTGGTTGTTGTCTGTGGTTCACTGGTGGTAGTCTGAGTTTCACCATTAGTTGTCTGTGGTTCACTGGTAGTTGTCTGTGGTTCACTGGTGGTTGTCTGTTGCTCACCAGTAGTTATCCGTGGTTCGCTGGTTGTTGTCTGTGGTTCATTGGTGGTTGTTTCTGGTTCACTAGTAGTTGTCTTTGGGTCACCAGTAGTTGTCTGTGGTTCGCTGGTTGTTGTCTGTGGTTCACCGGTGGTAGTCTTTGGTTTAGCGGTGGTTGTCTGTGGTTCACTAGTGGTTGTCTCTGGTTCACTGGTGGTAGTCTGTGGTTGTCTGGTGGTAGTCTGTGGCTCACTGGTGGTTGTCTCTGGTTCACTCTTGGTTGTCTGTGGTTCACTGGTTTTTGTCTGTGGTTCAGTAGTAGTTGGAGGTTTAGCAGTAGTTGTCTTTGGTTCAGCAGTACTTGTCTGTGGTTCGCTGGTAGATATCTGTGATTTACTGTTGGTAGTCTGTGGTTCACTGGGGTTAGTCTGTGGTTTATTGGTGGTAGTCTGTGGTTCAGCAGTAGGTGTCTGCAGTTTACCAGTAGTTGTCTCTGGTTCACTGGTGGTAGTAGATGTTTCAGTTGTCTCTTTGCCTGAGTAAGTTGTGGTTACACGCGCTGGAGTAGTGGTTTGAGTTGCTCCCTTTCCTGGCGATGGTTTAATGGATTCCAAGTTTGAATTCCCATAAAATGGTTGTGAACTGCTTGCTTCATCCAGCTTCATCCTGATCCACTCCTGGAAATTGTCTATAGTTCCTGGAAAGCCACTTTTTCTGGATGATAGCATGAGCGCTTTCTTCTTAAAAGTGAGCACACCATTTATTAAGACTCCTACTGAACCTCTGCAAAATGAAAAAAAAATAATATCTATTGGTTTAGATATATCTAAAAATGTTTTAAATGTTCCAATGATACACCATACACGACATATGCAATTATTCTTCAATTATATTCATTTCATTTTTTTTTCATAAGCATAACCAATTGGGGAAAATGTAATTACTGGTATATAAATTTGAGAAAAAATCACTAACCGTTTTATTGATACAACTTCGCACACATCTATCACGTCAATTGCAATTTGCGTCTAAAAGTAAGAAACACTAATGGTAAATATATTTTCAGCGATAGACAACACAACTCAGAACATAATAATTCTACTTTAAGCCAGTAAAATGCATCACTTTGTATTAGGTGAATTTCACTCTCAACTCCAGGTTTTTCAAATTGTGGGAGGACCGAAAATAATGCACAAGTTAGATTTCAACGAGATCTGAGCTCTATCTCAAGTGCACTAGTAATAATTCCTTAGTTCAGGTAGAAAGATTCATGGTCTGTGATAGGACTCGGATTTCCGGATGCATTGTGCTCTTTACAATTCTATAAGGATAGAGCACACTGCGGACCAAACACGATCTTTTCGTCGGAAAGGGAAACCTATTTTTTTTAGCCTAAATAGGCATAATGATCTTAGATACAATTTACTAAACAAATCAAGTTCTTTGGTAAGATCAGATTTTTTTAATTAGTATTTAATCGGATTTTGAGTAGAAACATATTTACACTGTCTGCTATTGTGTGTCAATGGTTTATATACCATTTTATATACCGTTTTTATACTTCATACAGATGGGAAATCATCTATATTTTTTCCTATGTGATATAAATTATATCTAAATGAACTCTGGGAATTTTTCATAATTTTTTACCAGAAAATATCTTTCACTCAATAGTTCCATTCGGTCCATAATCTAAATAGAACCTTCAATCAAGACCGCTTCTATAAAGAGACCACTTGTACAATAAGACAATATTTCGTGAGCAAAAATGCCTCTACTATGAACAGTATGAAGAGACCACCGCCAACTTCCATATTGAGACCACCTCTCTATGGAGATCACTTAAGCCTAGTTCCCTACAAGGGGTCTTAATGGAGAGGCTCTACCATATAATGAACATTAAATCAAAGGTTTCAGCTGAATCCACCAAATGGACATAATGAGAGCTCTTACTGCGGCACAGTACTGCGCGGTCAGCTCCCGGGACCGGGCACTCGTCACGTCAGCCAAGTCATCCACGTATTCGATGTTATCAAACATGGTCTCCAGATCAAAATATTCTGTAAAATATCGTTTATTGTACAAGCTTTAATGAGACCATTTCCACAATATGGATTTGTGAGAGTTACACTATTATTATTATCATTATAAGTTTCCCCGCATTTTATGTATGCTGTGTACCTCCTAATTGCAGCTCTTACAAAATATGTATTATTTGAAATCACCATGAATATCCATATACTAGGATTGCCATACAAATCTCACCAAAATTTCTTTTATATCATTCCTAACCCACAAAGTGTCAAAGTGTAGGATGCAAAAGAAATGCATTGAGGTGTTCAATTGAGGAAAGTAGGGCATGTAAGGCGGATGTTACAGAACTACCACGAGACTTTAATTCAATCCCGATGACAAGATTATAAGGCCATTACATGTCAAAATTGTAATATGTTTTTCCAGATTAACTGAATATATGTATGTCAAATTCTGTAAGTTTATCTAAATGTACATTTTAGCCGTCCTTTAGAATATTTGTCACTCTACTAACGGCTGTTATTCTACTTTCAAACTATTAACACGTGGATGGTTCACAATATTGTCATCAGAATTAAGAAACGTTGTGTCTGTTCTTTTTTGGTTTACACCGTATGCAAATTACAGTCAAATCCTATACCCACCCTCTTGGTTGCGATCAGCATATGTGATCCCTGTGACTCCACTGCCTCCACCAAATATTGTAGATAGCTGAGAATTCGTAATGACATCAGAAAGATATTGCCCTGTCACATCAGTGGATGGGATTTGCCCATTGCTCTTCAACTCACTCTCCAAAATGTCCAGATCGTAGGTGACGAGCGAATTAATCACAATGCTACCAGGGCTGAAGAAATATGAACATTTGATTAATGAATAATTAAATAATGAACACAGTACAAAGCAGGTCTGCAATTTCATGGAACGCTACAATATATCAGTCTATGCTAACGTACTTAGTTCAACATTTCTTTCAACATGTAGACAAATAAATCTATATCAAATCTAGTTCATATGAAACTATGTCTACTAAAATGTGCAAAAATACCTAAAATATTCCACAATACAAGATGAAAATGATGATTTGAATGCTTCTTGAATCTGAAATTTAATGAAATAAGCATTAATTTACGCATACAATTAAGTTTTGTGGCTTTACAAACGTACCTACATTCACGATGTGTAGGCACGCACCATGCACCCATCCACACACGCGCACGCGCGCGCGCGCATACACACACGCATATACACGGAACACGATGCATGAAATGGGATAGCAGACAGATGATGGCCATAAGGGAACATATTAGTACCGGTATTAGAAATATTGGTAGGACTATACTGTTTGTTTGTTCATCTGTTTGGTTGGTTAGTTCGTTCGTTCGTTTCGTTTCGTTTGTTTGTTTGCGTTTGTTTGTTTTACCTGACTACAGTAGCGTGCCTCCAACGCTGTGTATTCGTTGCTTGACGTGTTTCCCAGGGCAGACACGTACGTTGCGTTGGCTATTCGGTATTCAATGTTGTAGTCAACTGAAACACAACGTACTCTTTGGTGAACAAATATTATAGTATGGATTAGCTGTTAAGGGGCGAAACGGTCAATTTTGTAAAAAAAAAAAAAAGCGTGAGAAGTTCAGCAATTGTCAATTTTGGTACACTCAATCATTTAAAAGAAGGACCTCGCGAGAAGGACAAGCATTAGTCGTCCATTATTTCATCCGCCATATTGAATTCCAAAAGCAGAATCGAGCACAATAAATATCAGTTCTCAATACTAAACTTCATTGGCAAATATACAGTAGAACCTCCACATAAGACCACCTATTTAGTAAGACCACCTACATCTCGTATTAGACCACCTTTATAATAAGAATATTTTGCGCGGTCCTTAACTCTGGGTGTATATTGACAGAATATTGTCAATTGGTAGAATACGATCTTGTATTTGGGTGATTGTAAGGAAGCTGGGCGTTGGGGGTGAACAAGAGGGGTGCGGGAATTTCGTGACCACTTGTATCCCTTGTATTCACTGAACTTAAGTTATTGTTTGTATGATAAACAGCAGGGGCGGATCCAGACCAGGTTACACCAGGTTCTGGAACCGGGTAAAGATTCTGCAAAAGATATTTCATGCCCCCAGACTATACCCTAGACTCGGCTGCGCACCATTGGTGCTTGCCAAGAGGTGCTTGCTTTCTCACCTCTTGGGAACCTACCAAACATTCAGCTCTGGATCCGCCCCTGAACAGTATTTATTCAACACGCTACATAGGCCTACCTGTGTAAGACTGTGTCTGCTCTGAGTTTTGGGATACTGAAAAAACAAGTAGAATACGTTAGGATCATATTTATTTGGCGTAAAACAAGACAAAAGCATCAGTAATCAAGGCTGACAGTTAGTAAAACGTATCTACCCTAGCCAATCATCTATTTCAAAATATGGTAAAATCCAATTAGATTTGTTTTTGATGATGTTTATTATTGTCCATAAATGTCAGCTAACAAACAGCATTTGGTTGCCGTGGGTAGATCTCCGTATTTTTAGTTTATTCATTATGGAACACGATTCACACTAACACTGACCTCAAATCTACAAAAGCACAATGCCTCTTACACATTAATACACCCATCCACATTCAATCCATTCAAACCCTCACCCAAACACCCACACTTCACACATGCACTCACTAATTCTCAGTATAAAACTCTACAAGCCATTTTCAATGTATTTGTTTGTGTGAACAGCATTTTGTATGACTTCTCATTTAATTTAGTCATTATTTTGTGAAATGATACTTATAATGTAAGGTTAAATGTCATATAATTACGATGCGCAAGTATGGTGTGCCATTTAAAAAAACATATATATACATACATGTATATGCATATGATAAAAGCTATCAGACAAAATGAGCCTCCCGTAGTGACTGCACTCACCCACTTCCGGACTCGCCCGCCCGGATGCTAGATGATTCACTCACTCACTCACTCATTCACTCACTCAATCACTCAATCACCCAATCAATCAATCACTCATTCACTCACCCATTCACCCAATCAATCACCCAATCACAATCACCAAATAACTTACCCAATCAATCACTCACTCACTTCCTGGCTCTCCCCAACACTCACCCAGCACACCCACGGCCACCCCCGCCATGACCAGCGCCGCCAGCAGCGCCACCCCGAGGCCGGCCGCGACTGCGCCGCGCAGACGCCACCTGCCCGCCTTCTCGTCTGGCGCCGACGAGGACGTCCAGTCGTCGTCTGTCAGTGACATCGGGAATACCGGGTTACATCTTTCTCATTGTTATGATAGCAACTAACACAGGTTCTATTACTTTATAAGTGACCATAAATAAGTAGAAATGAATCATATTCTCACACTCAAAGCCGCTATTGTGAATGAAATACAGTGGTTGGGTATTGTACATCATTGTATATCGAGCCGTTCAACATTCAGGAAATTGAATGAGCAGTTATTTGTTTAATTGGTACATATCTACTATACTATAGCTCTGCCCATTTTATTCTATCAACAATTTCATAATTAGCTTTCATAACTTTCAAAATTAGCTTGTGATTTTTAAACCTAAACCAATATAAACATTTTAAATGACATCGGTTGGTTGGAAAGACCAGACAAACGTATAGAAATGTATGTCAATATTGATATTGAAAACTGTGTATAAAATGTTTTTAATGTAAGAAAGCAAATATTTCGCCTGACACTCTAGTTTAACCAGAGGTTTGGTAACAAATCTATTTGGATCGAGCTGTTTCCTTATTCTAGAGTATGTTTACAATGAAACATTATAAATACAGTAGTCGTTCCGTACAACTAACCCACAAACAGCGAAAGCTAACTTTCCCATATTATTATATTAACCAAACCAACTCAACTATCATAACTCCCTATCCAGCAGGGCCTTCAACTACCAATAGTAAATGATTCGTCTGTTAAAATCATAAAGGTAGTATCTCGGGCACAAACAGCAGATAAGCACGTGCTACTCACCCAGCTGCTCGCGGTGGTGTGGTATGTGCGAGAACGGGTCCCGGGTGTAGTCTGCCGGGGGCGGCGAGGCGGGGTACAGGCGGCCCGCGGCGGGGCTCGGCACGTACGGCCGCCTCACGCGGGGCAGCACCTGTAGCAGGCACGGGTAGTGGCAGGTTCAGGGGTGTGCGAGCGAGGTAGCCATGGTGGACGTGATGATTAATAATTAACACACGGTGGGCGTTTAGACAGTTTAAATGTTGGGAGTTTTTTTTAGGTGATATGTACTTTTAATGTATGCATGATAGTCATATAAGATCGCGGTCGAGTGTTAGCATTTCATTGTCAGATTAAGTTGTGTTCTCAATAACTAGAGTGCACCTAATGAAAATACTAAAGTAACTAGTCTATTGAATTAAGATCATGAAGTGTGGTCAGTATTGACCATTATACATTGTATAGGCATAACATTATTAAAACAACTTCCCGGTACTCGAAATGGCAGTAAGAAAAGTATACGTGCAAGGGCACTCGTGTCTGCTGTATGCGATTGTAGTAAAACAAATGAATGTGAAAATGTTCTTCCTGCTGGGGTATTCTATACCGTGTAGCCTGAACTTAGGATATAGCACATGCATTCTTGCCACTTTTACTTATTACAGAAACTGATTGTCGAACATTTTAGTTTTTTTTTTTTTGTTTTTTTTTTTTTTTTAAAAAAAAAAAGAAAAAAGGGGGGTGGGGGACTGTATAGTTGACTGCGCTCTTCAAAGCTAACAGTCGACAAAAATTGTATGCCCTCTTACATGTCAGAAATGACTACTTAAAGGGTACTGTGAACTCTTTAAGGGAAAAATATTCTATTTTCAGCTTTTGAATATTTATTATACTGTAAACTATGAAGAACAACATGTTTTGAAATGAACCTTTGATCTTCAATAGTTTCCCCATTACAACTCATTTCGTGAAGACCACCCAGGTGAAAAACAATGACTCATTCTTTGCAGGCTTATAAGGTTATATCGGCTAAAAAATTCAATTTTACATTTTCATTGTTTTGTATGCTATAAATGATAAAAGAAAAAACATC
>CM032667.1:16998122-17052420 GCA_019095985.1 Streblospio benedicti | reverse complement strand
TTGTATTTAAGTTGTTTGATGTTGTGTTATGCTGTTATGTTCATGCAAATAAAGAGTATTATAAATTTTAAGTATTTTATACACATACGTCGGTATAAATGACCACAATTTAGGCATATATCAAATTAGATAATACTTTGACCTTGAATGACCTTGAATTTTACTCAACTACCAAGAACATGCTTTCATACTAAAAAAAATTTAAGATTCAATTTGATTGCTTATGTAATGACCTATGTTGTTTCTTCATGATATTATGTTGGTTTTCTCTTTACCCACTATCAGCTTATGAGCTTAGAGCTTACTAATTTTCCACATTTTTACCTACACTGAAATGAATCTCATTGTCTTATTTTTACTGCTAGAGCATTCATATTTTCACACAAACCACCCAATGTTGTATCGTTTGTATATGTATCAACATTTGATAATCCTAATATTGACACTATTTTTTTGTCCTTCAACTTTACGAAAGTCTGAATTTTAGGCATATGTCAAAATACATCATAGTTTGACCTTGAATGACCTTGGACTTCATCCATCGACATTGAACTTGATTTTATGATATAGGGGGTATTCTAAGCTTTAATTTGAGTGGTCTAATGATGACATGTGTTGTTTCCTCATGATTCTACATCACTTTACATTCCGCCCCCTGTTTGTCTTTAGATGTACTAATTTTCCACATTTGACCTGTTTTGGAATGGACCTCATTGGCTTACTTTTACAGCTGAGCATTCATATTTTCCCAAAAACTGCCTAATGTTGTATGGTTTTGTATGTACCAACACGTTAATAATCTTAATATTGACCCTATTTTTATAGCCCTTCGACTTTATGAAGGTCTGAATTTTAGGCATACGTCAAAATACATCATAGTTTGACCTTGAATGACCTTGACCTTCATCCATCGACATTGAACTTGATTTTATGTTATAGGTGATATTCTAAGCTTTAATTTGAGTGCTCATATGATGATATATGTTGTTTCGTCATGATTCTACATCATTTTTCATTTCCCCTACCCCTAGTTTTTTTAGTGATTTCACAATGGTGCAGTTCTAACAAAACCGCAAATATCCCCCTTGCTGCCGGGTTTGGAAATGTCTACCCTCGCTAACATTGTGTCCCATGTGGTCCTCTATGAACATTAAGTGAGTAATTTTGTGGCCCTTTTATGGATGCAAACAGCCCTTGGCTCCAGGAGTATGATTGGCCATGTTTAAAGCCCATTTTCTCAAAACTAAGTTTGCATAGTGGATTAATTTTTCTTTTTATATTTCTCTCTAACCGTGAAATCAAATTTTCACAAACGTGTATATATTTGAAGATATATGCATTCTGAAGAAAACCTTACTAGGGATTTTGATTTTTTTATTTCGTTGATGAATTATGAACATTTTTTGTATTGATATGCAAGAAAATTCGGAAAACTCTACGAACTGGTTTAGAACTAAACCTATTTGCCCAGTAGCTGCTCAAATCATTCTTAAGCGTTCACGGGCAATTAAAAACCCGTGAAATATACTGGTTCGCCCGCTACCCCACCTCCTCCAACCCATTCGAAAAGCCTGGATCTTCCCGTGAGGTTAAAGCATGAAGCAAGATAACCCCGTGAGCCGTACATTGCAATGATATAAGTGATCTTTGCGTACCAGTGATTCAACCAGGTTTGCCAGTTGCGCCACTTGTACAGTGTGGTAGCCGCCTGGCTGTGTCAATGTTTGGACAGTCCACACGGAGTTCTGTGGTGGGCGTGTCCTCATTTAAACCTTTTAGAAGTGACTTCTTCCACAACTATGTGTGCAGGTACATATAATTTTTTTGCTCCACAGAAAAAAGGAAAACAAAAAAAAATCATTTGCTCTAAAGCAAAAAAGATTCTTAATCACATGATATCAGCATTATGTAACGAATATTTGTATACGTATTTTTAGTTGAAATTACCTTTAGCTAGTGCATTGTGGGCACGCCATGTGGGGATGGGGAATTGTACAGTGCTATTGTCTCTGTCAAATGTTCTCTGGTATGTCCTCAAACAACGAGAAGTGTGACCCGCATGAACCGGACGAGTGCTGGACCGGACAAACCGTGGACGTAAGAATTCACGGATGAAACATATTTGGAATTAAGTGTCAATAAATCAATTATATATTTCAACCCATTACAATGTCAAACTTATCAATCTTTATGTAATCTGCTTCAAAAATCTATATCAACAAGTCGGACAACACTGTATATTTGATGATAACTTTCTTAATTATATTATTAATGCGTGAAAAGATCAATAGAAAGAGATATGCTAGGTGATATCTATATATCAAATTTTGCAATTAATGTACGTATCATATCCTTCGAGGAGGTTAAAAAAAGTAGTAGCAAAGTTTAAAGTTAGAAAGTCTACAGGCTATGATTCTATAACTAATAAAATTATCAAATGTGAAGAAATCGGGTTGTTACTGTATAAACTGTTTAATGCCTGTTTTCAAAATAATATATTGTCAATAGTATGCTTTCCAATGAGACCTAGTGCTGTAGGCCAAATATACAGAATATTTAACAAAACAATATAATATCTTCTCACTGTCATTTTGTATTCACATTTTGACTGATGAGGATTCTAGAGAATTAAAAAAAAGATGAAATTGATTGCATAAAGTATTAAAATAAACGTACAATTATATTTGGAGAACATTTGAAAACTCGATAACAGCAACCTAGACATATATGATTTTTGAAAATAACAGTGTACCATCAGTGTGGCTAAAGTCAACTAAGGTGTAAGGGCTCTGACAAAGATCCATACTTGCTATTGACCTATAAAGGTATCAACCTGATATCTTGCATTGCTGAAGTTTATGCTGCTGTGTTGAATGATAGAATTATTGGTTACTACAATCAGCAAAATATCTTTGCAGATAAGCAAAAGGGTTTTAGAAGTAACAGGTCATGTGAAGATCATATCTTCTCACTGTCTTGCACATTATAAATATACTGAATAATAATAATTCCACATTTTGTGCGTTTGTTGGTTTAGAGAAAGTTGGCTAAATCGTGAGCTGGTATCATTTCAATTATTATATTTTGCTTTAAAATCTGTTTTGTCTAAAGCATATGCATGTATACAGTTCACTAACAAATGGGTTGGTTTTCCAACAATTTTGGCGTACGTCAGGGAGATAGTTTCTCCTCGACACCATTTAGTTTATTCGTTAATGATCTGGTTTATTATTCAAATGACTTGTGTCCTCTTCTTTCTTTTGGTTTACTCCATGCTGATGATTATGGTGTGAATTTCAGAAGACGAGCACAAATTGCAGATTTTACTTGATGAGCTTCATAACTGTTGATTTCAATGGAGATTGGAAGAAAATGAATCGAAAAAGTAACATTGTACATTTTAGAAAAAGTAAAGTGCCTATGACAGAGTATGCATTTGCTTATGGAGACTTGTTGAGCCGCAAAATTGTACCACCACGTGAAATTGTACTGGTACAATTTGAAATTGTACCACTGCCGAGAAATGGTCCCAGTACGATTTCGAGGAAACGCGGAATTGTACCAGTTTGCCATTGTTATCTTGAAATGGTTCTACCTCGCGAAATTGTTCCATGAACATTGCACTTTTCCTAAATATGATTTTGTAATTGGTAGGGATGGAGTAAATAATAGGTAGAGGCGACTGGGCGTAAATGGGACACTGGGTGTAGATGGGATACTAGGTAACAAGGGACTGGGGGTAGATGTTACGTAGGTTAACATGGGAGATGTCAGTATTATTGGACACTAGCTTTGCCCTGCCACGCTTTGCAGTGACAAATCAATCTTTCACCGGTGCAGGATATTTTATTCACCTGTGACATTCAAGAAAGCGTGAATAAGAAACAAGAAGGTAGGTGAAATTCAAGAAAGCTGGAATAAGAGAATGCAATCAATATGTCATCAATCTAACAATCATATATACATTACTTTTACACCATACTTATTCACAACACTTATACACAACATTATCCTTTCAAAACATCTTGCCACAGACAGGTACAGATTATAGTTCCATCCTAACTTATTAGAGATTCGAAGAGCAGTCAAAATTTTGGTGAGTGGGACAATTTCACGCCTGGTACATTACCATATCGTGCCAAGTAACTTATTGCGGGACCATTTATTGGCAGTGGTGCAATGTCAAGTTGACGTGAAAATAATTTCACCTGGTGGTACAATTTCGCGGCTCAACAAGACTGTACGCTGGAAAAAGTAATGTCTTACAAGTATCTTGGTATCATAATGAATGATAATCTTAAAATTGATATTCGTGCCTCAGGTGATCGCGCACTTGATATGCACTAATTAGAAATTCTAAATCAATAAAAATGTTGAGTTTCAAACTTTTGAAAAAAAAAAGTATAATTCTGGTGTCAAACTAGTATTTGAATATGGTAGTGGGGGGTTTGGGGTCATATATCATAATCAGGTTGTTGTATTGATTTTGTATTAGATTTACTTCGAATTGTTTTATTACAATACTGTGACATGGTGTGACAAACACAATGAGTAACATATTAGCAGGTGATATAGCAGATGATGTGACTTATCAGTCACCTTTGTAAAATCTAAGCAAAATTTGCCATAGTTGTTTTAATGGTAATGCAAACCGAGCTAAATCCAGCCAATCAAAAACATTTTCCTGTTTTCATTACTGACAACTAAAGGTATTAAAACGTGGTGAAAATATTTAAATTGTGACTGTATAAGACTGTCAGCTTATTTCAATAACATGAAGTGCAAAGTATATACTAGGACATAAATCCAGCATACAACGGATGCCCTGGCTCCCCTTGTGTTTGTGTCAGTTAGATACCCTTCTATATAGCAGTAGTAATGAATACGGTATAATGTTTGTAAATCATGATAGCATAGATACCCCCTTCTCCACCAAATGTATCTTTGCGTAGGTGTAAATAGAAGCAAGTTAGTGTCATCCGAAAGGTTCCCTTGTGAAAAAAATACAGTCGAAGGTATAGGCAGATGAACAGGCTTCAAAGCCCAACCCATAGGCAGATCCAACGGGGGCACATCTTTCTCACCAAAATACTTCATTTTCATGGGGTTTTTGGAGTGTGCACCATTGATCGCGCATATCAAACCCATGAACTCCCTAAGTGCCACGCCTCCCACCCCCACCCTTTTCCAAAAACCAGAACCTGCCAGTGATTGTTACGAGAGATGCTCATCAGGGAGAAAGTGACGTGATTTTCACCATCATCTATGTTTGATTATTGACCAGAACTCCAAAAACAGCATGCAATAGAACCGGCCGAACTCTCCCTTTAAGTACATTCCTTTTAGTTACACTCAGCCCTTTAATATCTGTGAAATGATAACTTTGCGAATCCCGTTGATGTGCCACTGACATGTTTATGATATTGTAGCGTGCATGGTGATGGTAAAACTGTTTTGGGTATAAGCCTGGTTACAGAAACGTGAACTTACGAAGCCATGGGGAATATATCCGTCGGCGTAAACTTTATACTGCTCATCCGAAAATGACGATTCTGCGTCAGACGAATCGTCTGCTATCATATTCCAGCGCCAAAAACGACTCATTTTGAGAGATGCTGTTTGCCACTAACTTTTCAATATTAACACCTAGTTGTGGTTACTTCTATCCAGTTCGTTTCACAAATAAGAGTGATTTCTTATTTATCTATCGTTAACTATGTTTTTAAACAAATTAGTTTCAATAAGAAGACATTAACACATACACACATCCTGTTTGAAATCACGAAATGTAATCCTTTTACACATTTTGAATGAGTCTCTAGGCCTAGTTACGCGCGTGTTAGATCTATGCTTTTTTCGGCAATTGAATTTCTTGTTATTACTTGGAGGACAATGCTATTAACCTATAATAATAAACGAACACAATTCTTCTTCCTGAATTATGAAAATCACGTTTAGAAACGTTTTATCCAAGACTTCCTTTGCTTTGTAATTTAGGCTTTATAAGGTCCTTTAAAAGTGTACATGAAATATCCACGAAATTCATATGTCTAGAAAACGGTATTTGGACATATATCTTATATATACATTGATCATTTCCTTTTTTCATGTATAGAATGCCTTGAAAACAAACAGAAGTTTTACTTTATTCCCAAATGAAAGCAACGCCCAAAGATTCGTGTTCACAGTAGCAAACGATTCCAATAGATAACCTGTTTTAACTTTTATCAGACTCAAGTCTTGAAGAATTCCACTCATTTAAATAGGGACTTGCCTTTTGCTGCTTGTGTGTTTTGTTTGTTTGTCAACTTTTGATACCATACTTCTAAAAGTCCCGATTGATCAATGGCAGTTTGACACTTACAAGCATTGTACAAACATATCACTGTCCAAGAATTGTGTGTGAAAATACGAAGTCGTGTTTAGATTGCATAATTATTTTGTTTTTATTATTTATTCACGCAGTAAATGATGGTTAGACATTATATTATAACAGCGTAACTTTTCTAGATTCAGCCAGTCCCCTTACCCACCACCGCAGAAAATAAGAAACATCCACTTTTTTCACCGCACAAAGACTGCAAAGACACAGGGAGATCCTACTGTTGTCCCAACTAGCACACACATTTTTTTATCTCATTGTCTTTCTTTTCTTTGCAGTCAAACGTCTAGGTGTTACAAGGCTAAATAAATGACATAATACAGTTTTATTATAGGAAGTACATACTTTTACTTTGCTCGTTTCTACTATCTGTAAGTGGAAAGTTACAATACACCCCATGACTATTCTGAGGGGAATGTATATCCGGTCAACGTCGGTGAGTGGCGGGGTTTAATTACCCATTTTTTTTTTCATTCACATGTAAATATGAAAAAGATACGTGTATGTGAGCATGGAATCCCATTTTCCATGGACATTGTCCCACAATCTCATAACTTGTATTTTCTTACTGGCAACTCCCTCTGTTACATATATACATAGGCCATAGTGCCTACGCATGATAGGCTGTGCCAGTAAAGTTGCTTCTGGTGTGACAAACACAATGGACACACCACACGTCCGGTGACATGATTGTGAACCATGACCATGTGAATACTGGTTACAAACTGGAATACCAGATTTTGTGAGCAGGAAAAAGTCAAAGACGTAGCAAAAATAATCATTTTATTAGCAAACCTTGGTATTAACAGAATATGTCAATTTTCAAAAGCCAGTGCATTTTATATTTCTATATATTTTATCACCGGAACTAAGAAAAAAATTCTTGTCTTGTGTATTTTCGCACGGAAGCAACGTACGGCCCTATAACCAATAGTCAGTGGCATATCACGTCAACGTGTGCTGCATTGCTCATTGCTATAACAAATTATTCCAAAACACCAACTTCTATCATATATTTTCCAATACATCGGCCCAATAAGACCACGTGTTTTCTTACTTCATCGGAAAACACTGTAATTAGGTGAAGAAAAAAGTGCCGGAAGCCTTAGGTTCGCGTCCACGCCTGCTATGTAAATATTCTTTACAGATCAGCTCTGTTCAAAGTCAATTCACAAAAGTAAAATTTGGACCAAGAACGTCACACAGACTATTCCACGGTGGACATTCCGTGCGAAAATCAAGCGCCCCAGAGCACAGGAATGAGTGGACACGCCTTAACTTTCATTCATAGATTTTAACGATTAGTAATAGATAAAATAAATATGAACATAGGAGTTGATCTGAAATCCGTTGATCAGGAGATATGCATACTACGTCGGTGAATGCTTAATTGCCTTAAACTCCGACACCAAGACTTATGCCATTAACCGATGCCTATATAATTATCAGTGGGTCTACACAATTTAAGAGTTGAATAAACTAATATTGTTACTAGAATACAATTACGCCTAACATAGTAAAATCTACAATTAAGACAACGTTTACACTATATATAGAGCACCTCTATGAGAAGACCATTTTCCCAAGTGCTAACCTTCATGAAGAGGCCGTCTCTCCATTGAGACCACTGGGGAGAGGAGGGGGCAGTCTACCATACACAATGACCGTGACCCTGAGTGGCGAGGGCGGCCACAACCACAGCAATAATCTATGGAACGCTACTATGACAAACAACATTTCTACGCTTTGAGCAAACAGCCGATAGTAAAGGCTGTCCTTTTACCATGCCAATCTATACGTAGGAACAATGTATTTATCAATAGGAACAGAGACTGATTGGTTGAAGAGGATCAAATTAATGGGAACCTGTGCGTGGAGTTAGGTACATTGACCGCTAGTATTTGCGCCGTTGTGGTGTTTGCACAATGAGACGTACATGGCCAAGCCGTGTTTGCCGTGGACCGTGGTATGTCAGCAAAGGAGCTCAAGTGGAGTGCCAAAACTTTTGACCTTCCTTGTAAATAAGGTTAAAGAACATATCACAGTCCTGGTACTCAATAGATCTTAAGCTTTCTTCCTGTTATAGAATCGTAAACACGGCATTAGGTATGTCAAGCAATTCACGTCTGCAATCACAGAACCTAGTCGATGTAACAGAAACCTCACCATTTGCCCATGTGTTCGGAATGGAAGACGGGACCAGGTATTAGGTCACTCTCTCTGTGACACGCCCCTACAGCAAACATTCTGATTGGCTTTTAGTATGTGCCCTGCGCAATATAGTCATCAGATCTAAAATTGGATCATACAAATATGATACAAATAAGAATGGCAATGACGAAGAAATTTGCATACGCGTACGTTTGAGTTTCTGTACAATTCACTTGCAAATAAATAAGAAGCAAAACAATGCTTGACGGTCATAACACAAAATTATATTACGTTAAACCATGTGTTTGGATATAGCTAAAGTGTGGTTTTCCATAGAAAATCTTGTGTTTATTATATAATGAATATATGTCATGTTTTTGTTCAATATGCATGAATCCAATGCCCTCATTTGGTGATTGCCATATATGACGATTCCTAACTTAATTGTTTAGCACAAATGTTGTAACTAACTCAATAGTACAGACATGAATACATTAAACCATATTGCCCGAGCTTGAATTCATTCATATTGACCAAAGGAACATGACATTTTTTCAATAGAACAGAACATCTTCATTCTGAATAAGAACAGATAGAAAGGAGGAAAGCACATATACTGCTGTTGCTACTGCTGCTGCTGCTGCTGCGGCTGCTGCTGCGGCTGCTGCCCGTTTCAATCCATTACTAACTTCTGAGTAAATATAGCAATAACCGGAAGTTAAGAAATGACTGCTTGCACAGGGAAAGGTGATTGACATTGTTGCTACACTAGTTACAACATTTCCCTCTAGACAAATCGTAATTTGAGTTTGCAGCTCAAATCATAAATCAAGCAAAACATGAGTTTGCACTGTGTTGGATCATTACATTTCAACTATAATAGAACACAAAATGGTGCCGTCGCAATGTTAGGTTAGTCTATGTACATAAAGTATATATACATGCTACTTGCTAGTTGCTACATACGACATATGATAGTATAGGGACATGGCATGTCATTATCTTTCTGTCTGGGTGCATGCGACAGCGACGCACTACAGGCTTCTCGACAAAATATCACTCGTTGACCACGATTTTTGTGTCACCTTTCGTATACATTGTATATAGTTTCAGTTCATCTGAATATCATGAATGGGTATTGGTGGATGTTGTTCTTGAGGCTTCTTTCTCCCAGTCTGTAGGGCTATATTACATAGCCACTATGGGGACTTGAACCCTGGACCACTGCCACTATGACACCTATTCACCACACACTCAATGCAGGCCCATTAGATAATTGGTCATCCTGACAGACTTAAAAGCTTTGCTGTTTCACAAGAGCTGTAACTCTATGTAAATATTTACACAAAAGTTCATTAATCACAAAAGCGTATGTGGTGTGTGCGGAATGACTAAAACATTGCATGCGTATGAACACAAGTGTCGCCTGTGGCTGTATCTATGGCTTCTGCTCCTCGTTTGTGACGCATAATTTGTATATATATGCTAAAGTGCCTTCCATAAACCTTGCATTACTTCCCTATTGTAGCCCCTCGTTTTCAAATATGGTAAACAAGGTCAGTGATGCAATCTAAAAGCATGCACTTACATTAAAAAAATAAAGAAAATTGTCCCCATGTGAACCATTTTGAAGGTGGTTAAAGAGAGGTACTTTGAGGGTGTAGAGAAAGTCATATTTCAAAAACGACATTAAGGTCATAAGACGGGCAGAATTAACCTTTTGAAAGCCATCAGTCTTGGAAATGGACTGGAGCATCATATGTGGCATTTATAAGTTACTTGCAATTGTGCATTTAATAGCGCGGTGAATATTGTGAGCGTAGAGTAAAATTGAAGTTCCTTCGTTTAGTAAATAACCAGACAAGCAAGTAAGTAAGTTGCTCTGAGCCAAACGGAACACACGATTTGAAAGTGATTCTCTGAACCAACTCTTAAACGCTATAATGAAGCTGACAATGACCTTGCGGTCCAAGTGTGGTGGCTGCTTGACAACCAGCGCACGTCCGTGTGTGCCGCAGCAGCTGCTGCCGGCACCAAGCCTACAGACGCACCGGCGGCACACTGAATAAAACATCACGTCAACTAGGCTCCGAGCAGTTCTCTGCTGTTTATAAATAAAAGTGAGTTCTCTGTATCTGAGTTGAAGTGTCTATACTATAGGTAAACATCATGCACCGTTGATGATTATAACCTCCCAAAACGGTGTGGTGTGCCTAAATGAGGAAAGTGGAGAGTCTTGGTATAGAATGAGATCGGGTCAATAGTCAGAAGATACAAAGATAAAGCCAATTTTAAAGATTTCAAGGGGGCACATGATTAGAACGGTCTTGAAACCTCTAAATGGCCCGTAGTGGCTACATCCACTGACTAAGACGGAGATGATGTAATATCGACAAAATAATACATTCCTCTACTCTCCCCCTGCGAGAGCCCCTAAAACACACACACGAGAAACCAATAAGCATAGAGCCAACATACATCACAAATGTATTAGCAACAAAATTCATCAAAGCAAAACCTTGTATTGAAAGCATATTTACTAGCTACAGGTCATACAGCCAGAAAACGTTTCACTGGATGGTTTTGCATGGGATCTCATTTTCTTACCACCCAGAATATAACCGTGATTCCTTTGATACTGAGGTTCATAAATACAAATAGCTCATATGAGTTTCACTAGGTCACATGGGCACTGTGTTCAACTTGTATTGTTCTAAATGCTCATGTAGCAGACCGAAGAAAGTGATGATTGTATTACAATGACCGTTCTAATATAGTCACTCCATCTCATGCCGCTATTTCAGGGGTCGCTGTCTAACCTCGCACTTTTATCCTGCTGTGCCCAGTGTTGTTAGATGTGCGCTCCAGTTGTTATGACGCTATCTCACTGTGATGTCCACTTCGTCATTCATGAACACGTGGTAGTGAACACATTTGGCACTTGCCTTCCATAAACCTTGCATTACTTCCCTGTTGCAGCCCCTCGTTTTCAAATATGGTAAACAAGGTCAGTGATGCAATCTAAAAGCATGCACTTACATTAAAATAGTGCCGACACCTCGAGATAATAGTGTGTGTTTCAAATAGGCCCCAGAGACTGCACGCCCATGCTCATGGAAGCGGGGGGGGGTGTCAGCTGAACGCCTCTTGGGTACCTTTGCTTCAACCGATGTGTAAGATTAAATATGAAAATCCCATGGAAACATCATAAAGGTATTCACCGCTGGGGGGTTGCCTGTGACCAGAGAACTTAACCGCCCTGTAAGCTCGGCTGTGCACTGTAGCGTGTTTTCTATATTCAGGGGACCTCAGCGCATTGCTTTAGTTATACTGCAGCAACAACGTGATTATCGCCGCTTTGTGTTAGAAGAAAGGCTGGTAAAGAATAAACGTGACAGGCTCGGTAGATGTAGCGTTTTCTCCATATAGATAGTTTCGTAGAAACATATATACGCAATCACTGGCAACAGAATAAGCTATTGTTAAAAACAATTACCATACTATATGCACCCTTGCGCCATGACCCCGGTTTGAGCCTGTCACTTAAGACAGGTTGGCGAATATTACGCTCAATCTTAGCACAGCAAAAAGTAATTTCTTCTGGACTGTTCAATTACAAGAGTTGTTTTGGCACGTATTCATGCATATGGGATCCGTTGGATTCACTACAAAACAGAGCAAAGCCAATAACGCTAAACACACAACGTCTGCCAGTTGTTGTTTGTTTCGTTGTTTGCATATATATTATATGGAAGACACCTTATAACCTCACAAGTAGAACCTCTCTATTAATACTACTCGCGTGGCTGGAGATTGATGATGGTAAGGGACTGGGAGAACTGGTCTTATCATAGCTGTAGTCGTAGTTTGAGTTTCTACCTAATAGATACAAGTCGACATCCACCCCCCACCCACCCCACTACAGGCGCCACCACTCAATGGTGACAACATATTTTCCTACAACAAACCATCTGCAATATATGACATGTTTACACATCCCTACCTTCATAGTATGACTCGAAGCGTTCTTTCATTACCCTCGGCATGTTCACGTAATGTGTGTGCACTGTTCACTACAGACGGTCATTAAATCATCACGCCCGGTAGCGTGCTGGTGGTGGGAGCCACCGTGTGTGTGGGACAGCACGTCGCGACCTGTCCCCGGTCAATACACGCTGTCGTGGTGGGGATCCCAATAGGCTGAGGTCCGGCATAATGATGATGATATTTGCTCACTGTACAATGTGAGTTGTTTGTATGTGTAATTTCAATTGTAGTGTGTATGTGCGTGGTTTATACGCATAGGAGTACTGTTTTGTTGCATGTTTGTGTTACATTTGGCCACATTTGTCACTTTTCTCCAAACAAGATTGTGCATGTGATGATGTAGAAATTCATTAATTGTGAAATATATTCATTTGCTCGGCCGCTAATGTTACTAATAAAAGCTACGCTGGTGTTCCATCACGTACATTTTCTCATAATATATTGAAAGTGTGTGTGAAGGTTAGGGCACAACCGACAGTGCGGAGATTTTGCAGTATTCTATACTTTTTTTAGTGTCTGCTTGTGTACGACATGCAATAACGTGCAGGCTGCGGTACTGGCTCTGCAATGATTGCTTGCGATCAGGCCATTTTGGAATTGGCTGTAGACGTGTAAACCTTCCCCTGTTGTCTTCATAATGCCTCAGAAAGGTGCTTTTGTTGTACATTTGGAGCACTGGATACTCACTGATCCACAAGGTTTCCATAAGAGCAGTAGAAAAGCGGAACTGCCGGTTGTGCCCTAGGCTTTAGTCGGTGTCTCACAAATCAAAAAAAGACAAAGACTAACTGACATTGGTGCACTCCACCGCCCTAAACGGTGGCTAACAAGGGTAGCCCCCCCCCCCCCCCCACCCCCCCCACACACCACCCTCACACACCCCTCTGCAGCTGAGAGCACAGCCAATTTCGGAGTGGTGTGCGCTTGCCCCCTCTTCAGCTACAACTATTGTGGTGATACATCTATGTCAGCCTCCGACTTGGCTTTTAAATTTATGGGTTTCGGGGTCAGTGAAAGGCCACTGTGGTGACTACGACACAGCTGTGTCTTCTAGCACACTATAGTGTATTACGTGAATGTGAGATTTGTCCAAAGTATTACATGTGCCATAGGCAGATCCAGGTTTTCGGAAAGGGGGGCGCACTTAATTACGGGATTTCATGAAAAGCCCTATGAAAATGAAGTATTTTGATGGGAAAGGGGTGGGGGCGCCCCCCCTGGATCTGCCTATGACATGTGTACCTTGCAGACTGCACACAGTCCCTAGTTGGCATGTCCACATACCCCATATGGACAGATAGATTATGTTCTCTCCAGATTCTCGCCGTGATGCCTCTCCATCCCCGCTTGTAATCCACGTAGCGATCGGCAACTGGGCCGTTTTAATTAAAAGGGGGGTGTAGCCTACACGTATAAAAAAGATGAGAACGTCAGCGGATGATTAGCGTCCGTGTTGTCACACGCTGTCGCCGCTTATTCGCGCTCTTCCGGCGTGTTGTCTCCGCATTAACGCCGCCGCCACACCGCCCTCACTCCCTGACGTGCCGCCGTCACAGTCTAACAGTGAGCGGCGGCGGCGTGGACGCGGAAGACGCCACCACAGCTGTCTATTATTCATGTGGACTTTACGCCAATAGTTGGACTTTGTGTCGTCTGCCATGAACATATAACATTGCCCGCAGTTGACAATACAAGAGCGGCGGCGGCGGCACTGTAGTAATAAGTGTATTGAGGTAAACTGATAGTGACACCACGTGCTTTTACGTGCGGAGAGCGATAACACGAGTATTTTGGATTAGCACGGTGAGTTTGTCTCGGTCTGGTGACATTAATATAATGGTGATTAGTGAAACGGAAATACATTGAAAGAGAAATAGTTTTTGTGTTTGATTTGCTTGTGTTTTGAATGCTCAAATTGTGTGAATTTATACATGGCTGATTGCGTGAAATGGGAAATGCACAGTGTTACATCTCTGCAACCGAGCAGGTCAGCGTGCATGTGAACTTGACCACCATGGGTTGGATTCATTGTAGTGATATTTGTATATAGCCTACCAACAAACATGTGGATACTCGTGAGTTGTGTTATGTTGTACAAGAATGAGTTGACGTAGAAGAAAACGAATGTTGAAGTGTCCATATATACGCATCTGACGCGTATAAATATGAAGGGTGGAAATGTGATCGCCACAGGACGATGGGGGCGCCCTTCACCTAGTGGTCTTAATAGAGTCAATTCACCATAGCTCCAATATAGAATTGGAGCCCAACCTCCCCTACTACATGTGCACAAACATCACAGGAGAACACTACAATAGCAGCATCAAATCTAATAGCTTATTGTTCAAAACTAACTTTCAATCCATATACATGTGTGCAACTGTCGCCCAGCGCTATTACTACAACAGCACGCCATGATCGTCGGTTTTCACGGCTTGATCAGTCACACTGCCTTTACAAGTTTATGTTCATATCACCCCGCGTACACAGCCGTGGGACATGACGATGCCAGCACGCGTGCGTGTAGCGGTAAATAGCGTGTCACTTGTCCGTAAAGTGCAGTCGTAACCCAACACGTGAAGTCGTTAACAAAAACGTTCGCCTCCCTCGTGTGCATGATTAACGCTACTCGGACGTTTCCTGCTTTGGGGCACAGGTGCTTTCTCCCGGGCCCGCACCTGCTTCCAATTGTCCAGGCCAATTCATGGGGCCCAGTGGAGACGCGTAGATTATTCGTGGGGTGATTGATGCCTGTGAGAATGGGAGAGGGCCTGGTGTCTCAACGGGCCACCTATGTCTGCGCACTCTGTATTTTTAGCTGTTTTTTTTCTGAGACATCCATGTATATACATCCTAAAGGCAGGTCCAGGGGAGGGTTGACGCGCCTCCTGTTCTTTTCCACTAATATATTGTTATTAGAACAGTATTGACATACAATAGCTGAAGTACTTGGTGGATATAGTGTTCTACTTCAGTGGCCTAATTAGCTAGTACATGCATTTCATAGGATTGTGTAACATGTATATGTACTTGGTTTGATAAAAATAATTATTATATTCATGTTACATTCGGATTTAAATACTCAACAGGACAATCATTGATTCTTTGGCATATTGACTATGTTATTAATAAATAACTATATAGTATGCAGTACTCATAGAGAACAATAACTCGCGTAATTAATAAGCCTATAACCGGTACAATGAAGAGCATTTGCAACTACATTGTATATTCAAACTATATCACATCAATACTGGATCAGAAAAGAAGCCATGTGAATAACTAATGACGGCCATACGCCACGGAAATGTCGCTTGGTTTGATGTGTCTACACTACTGTACAGTAAAGCCTAGCCACAGTGACACCTCACAATAAGTGATATCTTTTCTTTCTCCCATTCACTCTATGATGATAGTAAAAATGATTCACAAATTGTGACACCCGAGATTGCTACACAATTACTATTGCTCATGATACAAAATTATCAAGTTCTTTTCTGGTTCGACTCATTTTTGTTCACATTTATAATAGGTTATATTCACTGGTGACCAAAGTTCAATTTGCAGATTTTGATCGGAGCACTCAAACCTCTCGGTGTCCACAAAGAGTGGCTCCACTGCAATGAGATAGTGGTGCGTACATTCTCCTTGCTCCACGAATACGAATATAAATCGCAACGTGTACACAATACTACGGATTAGCTGGATTAACACTGCCATTGATCCAACTCACGGGACAATGATTCGTGCGAGTAGTGCACACATTAGTAATTATTAGTTAGCATTGTATGAATAAGTTGGATAGCATAATTGCATTATCATTGGTGGTATTTTTGTTTCGTATTAGATGTGCTTATATACACAATATCATGCTTATATTTAAAACTATTTTGAAAGAAGGAAATTAAGTTTAGAAAATAGTTTAAGTGACTTTCACAATGAATTTTGGATACATCCATTTTCATATTTAAAGAAAATAGAAGCACTAATAATACTAGATGACAATAATGTTATCCTTGCAGTGGTGCTAATATGTTTGACACGGAGCAATATCAATAAACTTATATGAAGACTACCCTGACATGGTGTGTTTTTTCCCCGGGTGATTCACAGCCAATATTTACACTGCCCTCTGTTACGGTTATTTATGGTTGGTTTCCTCTTCATTAGATGTCATGTGTGGTATGAATGAAACAGAAATGACTGGTGGTCATTTTCTTATTGAGCTTCTTTGCAAAATACATATGCAATTCAGTCGGAGTTTTTCGGTAGCTATTCTGAACAAATAATAATTAACACAAACTTTACACCATGCATTAATGATTTTTATGTTGTTAGTTAAAACATGTTATTCTATTATTTGTTGTACGGCCCAACTCTGAAATTGGATTTTGGTCACTAGTGAATATGGCCGATTAAAGTTTGAACAAAAATGAGTCGAAGCAGAAAAGCAATTGATTTTGTAATGTGAGCGGATCAATTCATTAATTGGTGACATGCTCCGAGGTGCTGGTTTACTTGAAGACGTAATTACATTATCAGACTCTAAAAATTTGTTTTACCTCCTCATCAAAGTAGCTACTACTTTCTCTGTGGTATTAATAAATCACCTTTCATCATTAAATCACCATAGGCGGATCCAAGATGCACGGGGTGTGCAGGGGTTACACAGCTCCCCTTTCTCCACATTTTTTTTTTTTTTTATTTTCATCGTGGTCTTTTTTATATATCCACTGTCAATTGTGCATATGAAACCCCATGAGTGTATCAACATGCCCCCCCCTTTTTTTCCCAAAAAACCCTGTATGTGATTGTGATCAATGTTAACGGTCTTGGGAAACGGTCAGCATACTCGATTGACCAGACGTATGCTGAATCTATGAATATGCACATGTACATGCACATTCATTTCAATACCAGCAAACTCATGTATATTCCATATATACAGATGATGAAAAGCAAATTTAGGGTTTGTTTCTATAGAACATTATGCCAGCAATTTAGCTCTGCCCAATCTATTCATGCTGTTTTCTTGCAAATCGATTGCATCTAATATGTTTCAATCAATACACCGGGATTGGCTTAAAATATGAAAATGGAAGGGTGTTAATTTACGCTAAAGTGGGATGTGGGGAAACGGCTGACAAAGAGGGATTTGGGGGTGCGGATGAAACCGTGGAATGCGGGACTTCAAAGTGTTTGGAATTGAAAAAAAAATGTGCTGGAAAATGTGGGATGGGGAAATACAAAAAGAGGAATGTGAGAAATAAGAGCAAGTGTTTTTTAGCCGCGTGAATGTCATGTTTTTTTTAATACAGTAAGCTCAGTTTCGATGACCATTTGCACATACTACATTTTGTCCGTGAAGGCTATTACGAAATTAGGAATTGCAATATGTCTACTAGAAGATATAGATTATGGAAGAGCTTTTAAGAGCTAACATATCAACACTAATGAATACCCAGTCCCAGCAATGCACAGCTTACATGTTGTATTTGGTTACCCTTCTCAACTCCCTGGGGAACATACAACCATACATATCACTGATTCACTAGCATCAACGTTCATTCCCCTGAACTGAGGCGTATGTACATATACATGCACTTTCAATTCATTTGTTTTAGCATTTATGAGGCGCAGAGCAATGTGCAACCAGTTATGGATTAGTTTGATCAACACTCACCACCAGATACCACCTCGGAATCGCACTCACGACCTTCTGACTACGGGGGCAATCCCTATCCACTCGGCAACAGAAGCACTGTAAAGCAAACGTGCTTTAGTCAAATTAAGAGCCACGTATATGTATTGAGTATGTTACATCGGGCGCGTCTTCAACTGCACATTTCAGCCTCATACAATAGTTTCATTTGTAAAAAATTGAATATCTCAAAGGTTGACATCTGTCTCTTGTTGTTTTTGCAGATGCATGGAGTTGCGATGAGCGTCTTTTGCGGAGAGTGCGGAAAGTGGGTCCGCATTTACCATTCTGAAGCCATTATCTTGTGAGCAGCTCGACCTGTCCACAGAGCTTTACATCAGAGTCAATTTCTACGATAATCATTGATCTTGAGTTGAGTGAGTAACCAAAGGTGATAAATTAATCAGCGCGTTATAAACGACTAGCACGTGGAGATGATTGGCTCTGGTCCTGTAGAAGGTGGAGATTATGAAACATCAGATTTGTGCAACCACCGACACAGTACTGTGAGGTTTGTGAAATAAATACAGAAATACTATTTATTATTGGAAAAAAAGAGAGGCACTTGCTTATGAAGGCTCTAATTACAACCATACCACCATCTACAATGGAGTTAACCGTGATAGCATATGAGTTAGTGTTGCACGTGTATGTCCTCACTGAAGTACTAGCATTTAACAATGATAGACACAGTGTAATCGAGCGTGGCTCAATGACAGTGGCATAGAAAAAGCAATCATGTATCTGTCTTTGCTGCCCCATGTGACGTTCCTTGTGTTTGTGAGGTCAGCTGCGGTGATGGATGAAAACGTCACTTCCGGGTCCAATCACGTGACAGGAGCACACAAGGGGCAAAATGTGTCTCATTGTTGCAGCGTAGATGTCTCCAGTAGAAATTTGACTAGCTTTTATTGCAATCAGAGTCTGGGCTGTGTGGATATTATGCACAGAAGCTCCACTGATAAAGGCGTGATGGATTGTGGAGAAAATAGTCCGTTGTTGTTAAATGTGAGCTATAATAGTCTGCCCTACGTAGGGGCAGATACTCTGAGCTGTGTTGAAAACCTAATACAGCTGGATACCAGTCATAATGTAATCAGTACCATTCACGTGGGTGCGTTTTATGTGGTACCAAAACTGAAATACTTGGATATAAGTAACAATCTCATTATAACTCTAGACTCTCACCTATTCAGTCCATTGTCACAGCTTAGAGTTTTGAACATATCGCACAATCCCCTTGATACGTTACACCCATCATTATTCGCCAATTTAACTAAATTGGAAATCTTGATCATGTCCTACACAAATATCAAACACTTGCATCACCACTTGTTTCAAGCCACCAAATCTGCAACGTGGATAAGTTTGCAGGGAAATAACATCACCACAATTTCTGCCCAGGTAACGCACAGCCTGAAGTCAATGCACAAACTGAACCACGTGAACATTGCTCAAAACCCTCTGTCTTGTGACTGTAACTTGCTGGATTTCTACCACTGGTTCACGTCGCTGAATCGCACGTTCAGTGCGCACAATAACGGCAGCACGCGGGAACCAACGTGTGATAAGCCACTGCTATTGGCAGGCGTGGCGTTGCGCACACTTTCGGCGCGTGATCTGTGCTCGACCAGCAGTCAAAACAGCAGCAGCAGCAGCAGCAGCAGCAGCAGCAGCAGCAGCAGCAGCAGCAAAAGAAGATGAGAGAGCGGGTGCTGGTTGACTACACGCTGGACCGACCCACACGGGGGCCCATCGTGTACGACCCAATGCTTGGCTGGAAGACCGGGGCGGCCCTCTCATCCATGCTCGCCATGTTCCTCGTCTATTGTATGGTGGACAAGCTCAAGCGGATGTTGAGACAATACAGAAAACAGAGGCAACTGGAGAAGAAAGCCCAACCAGCGGAACAGTCGGCCGCTCTTACAGATGTGTGATTATGTGTGATTCGGGGTGGGGTGGTGCCAACTTATGGTTAGGTAATCACATCACTTTGTTCTGCGTACTAACCTAATAATATAAAGAAAATGAGCAGGCGATCTGGGAAATACCCAGTCAATGTGTCTCCAAGGGATTGATACAAGCACTCTGTTTTGAGTACAAATACACAAATCAGCCTTATTTGATCGACTACAGACACCAGTAACGATGTCTTTTAGACGTGACATTGATAAACGGCACAGTGGAATAGGTTGGTGGGAAAGTAACGCGGGACAAAATATCCTGCTAGAGATAATAGATGAAGGCCATCTCTCTTAAGGTGACCTTTACCAGTAGTTCCTCTTTCAACAGGAGCACCAGTAGCAGCAGCAGCAGCAGCAGCAGCAGCAGCAGCAGCAGCAACAGCAGCAGCAGCAGCAGCAGCAGCAGCAACAGCAACAGCAGCAGCAGCAACAGCAGCAGCAGCGGCGGCAGAAGCAACAGCAGCAGCAACAGCAGCAGCAACAGCAGCAGCAGCAGCAGCTATTATAGCCATAGCTGTCATGTCGTGTTGATGAAGTGCTCACAAATGTGTCCCCAGACCCAGTCCTGAACGTGGTCTTTTCTGTAAACGATGGTGTGTACATTTGCAGTTTGACAATGGATGCATTTTGGAATAGGATTACATCTACCGTCTGCAGGATGATCATAGTACGATGATCCTCGGATGTTTCCTATTTACCTTTTGTTTTAAACAAAAGAAAAAAACAATTGCTCATTATTCAATGTATTTTTGTACATTTTCGTACTATGGTTTAAATTTTTCTTCACTGTACGAAGATTTATAAATTACTATGTAATGTTTCTTTTTGTTCTGCAAGTCTGCATTGTATTTAGACTCTATTTACTTGTCCCGTACTTCAGTTTAGTATGAGAGAATCAAAGTACATGTCTGAGAACTTATTTGCAAATGCCATGCACATAAGCGCCAACACAAAAGTGCCGGTAACACTGTGATTATATATTTTTTTGGTTTAATTTTCATTTAAAATTCAAGGCTGGTACACTATCATACTCCTTGTAATTTAGTCATACTCATAATTAATAACAATCATATGCAGGTACACAGAAGAACCTCCAATTACGATCACCACTATTAAGAGACCACTTCTATTACAATTTACAAAACATTTTTCGCGGGGGTGGTGGATCACTCAGCTTATGAGCCTTGGTAGGTATGCTCCCCAGTAAAGACCCAACATCCCTTTTTAATTCGTGCAGGGCTGGAGATCCTCCCCCTTGCCCCCCCACACACACACACACATTCCCCCACCTTTTCACACTTCAATACACTCAAGACCCCCCTTTTCTAGATCTACAGCAATGAGAACTTTTCGAAAATTGAATACTGGTCTACCATAAGCACAATTATGTTTTTATATAGAATGCATGAATATGCACCACTTAACTTTAAATGTAAATGTAAAATGTAAATGTGGTGGTTTATAGTCATGATTCTAGTGCTCTCAGACTTTACATTCACACCAGGCCGTTGGCATCTTTATCACACTATATCTTTCTCAACTCCCCGTGGAGCGTGCATACAGCACAACTGCTACCGTAGCGGCGCAGATGTGCTAATCGTTCACATGTGCGTTCACTCGCCTGACCTGTACCTATTTAACGTGTAGGTACCACGGAGCAGTGTGCAACCTGTTAGAGGTACGTTTCCTCAACACTTACCACCAGACCCGACTGGGAATCGAACCCACGATCTTCTGGTCACGAGTCCAACCCCCTATCCACTCGGCCACGGAAGCACACTTTACTTACTAAGTGTACACATGTAACAGAATCCCAGGAACAAAAGCAATAAAGTAACCGCCCCAATGTAAATGGCTAGCATCCTGAGTTCATTGATGTAATTGTTTCAATTTACAGGTTCTATCTGACATCCTATTCATTTGGAGTTAAGAACCCCCTTTTCATATATTAGAAATTTAAGACTCTTATCTATAGATGTATTTTATGACTCCACATGTTCTGAACACTACTATGGGAATCATACCTACCAGTAATTCATTAGGATCCCCCAACCCCACCCCCACGCGGCCACCGGGACATAGCAAACCTCCATAGCCCCATAAACAGACCAACTCCCTATTGAAACCAGCTGTGTCCAGTCTTTTGCGTTGTCTTAATAGAGGGTTTCTGCTGCGTACGCGTATTATTAACATAGTCAACTTGAGACAACGAAGCATCACCGTTAAAAGTGGTTGAGGTATTGATTGACCCTTTAGGCTGACCAACAAGAGTGAGTATACCTCATTAGCCATGTGTCTAAATGGGAACGTCCACCTGGTCGGTCTCAGCTGTCTTGGTCACAGTATAATTGACATCGTTAAAACGCTGGTGTGACCTAGATCAAAAGTGTTAGAACACATCGTCGCTAGAACAACCTTGACATATGTGCAATTGAGATATTTACTGAAACTATGTATCCTTTACAATTAAGAACTTTATGGATTTCAGGATAAAACCTCAGAATGAATTTACAGCAGCTACAAAGTATGTAATCAGCCACAAGTACCACTGTCTATATTACATTTGTTTCGTCATGCTAAATGTTGATTTGCCAGCAGCAAATAGCATACATCACCAAGTAGACTTTGCCACCGATGAAATATTGATCCATGATTGTGCATTCATAGAATGTTAAAATTGGACCATAAAATGGCCTATAGAAAGCACACTTTAATTGGCAACTTGCCCAAAATCGAATCACTTCGGTGTCGCCTCATATCTCATAGTTATGTAATATTTGAACTAAATCGTTTCATCAGTAAACGCTCTAGCTTATCCCAAGACATACATACATAGTGAATACTGACATATGAATACTGACATACAAACGAACGAAACACAAGGCCATCAGCTTCTAGATCAAAAGTGTTTAAAGAATACGGCGGTGCTAGAACAACGTTGACATATGGGCAATTAAGATATATACTGAAACCATGAAAAAAATAAGAATTTTATGAATTTGAGGAGAACATATCAGAATGAATTTACAGCAGTGATCGACTTCCAGCGAATCGTATTGCTCTGTGTGTTACAATAGTATTATACTTAATATTTGTAAGTTTCATAGCACATTGTAAATGAATCATATTATTTGTTTTTATTTCTCTCAAATATATGCTTAAAAATTTATCCAAACGATGAACTAAAATATCAAAATGTCCAAAGTAATTGTCTTAAACGTATTCAACCTCTGTCCTCTGTCCTCTTCATACATACGTGCGTGCGTGCGTGCGTGCAGGCAGGCAGGCAGGCTGGCAGGCTGGCTGGCTGGCTGGCTGGCTGGCTGGCTGGCTGGCTGGCTGGCTGGCTGGCTGGCTGGCTGGCTGGCTGGCTGGCTGGCTGGCTGGCTGGCTGGCAAAGCATATGAATTGTAACATTTAATGCTAATCGTATATTCAGCAAATATTGTCCATCCACGGTGAGCTGCAAAATCATAATCGATTTTTTTCATAATCAAGTCAACAACACTGATAACATAAATAACACCATAGATTACATGACATATCCGTGCACCAATGAGAGGCCCTGCTTCCATTATCATCAAGTGGTCCGATGGCGCTGTAGATTAGGCTGAAATTGCTTGTCAGATAAAAGTACGATTCATCATGCTCGCCTGTCTTGGGAAGCGGTTATAATTTACAAAGGGATGGGGCTATATAGATTAATGTTAAAAATTCACCGATCCACTTAAATTCTATTATATGAAAACTTATGCTTAAATCACAAGGCTCGGTATATATTCGGCATCGGAGGAACTCGTTGGATTTTTTGTTTGTTACCTATAGTTCCCACTCTGAGTATCCGATGTCCTGAAGAGACTTGCTTGACATCTGATACTCAGAGTGATAGCTCCCCTCATCGGCGGTATATAGCTCGGTGACGTGAACGGGCTCCGTCAGGCGACTAAACAAACACCGACCGATGTGCTAGCAGCTACCGACCGGTGGTCGGTGAGACATCTGCCAGTGCCCGACAGATAATCAGACGATAATCGGCCAGTCTCTGATGTGACATTTAATCACCGGCCAATCACCCGCTATATGTAGCAGATCTCGGGTAATGCCCCAGCTTTCATCGGTAAAGCATTATTTCCATGAATTTTGTTGTTGGGTGGGTGTTCCCCTCCTATACTCGGCGGTACAGCGGCAGAGGCGTATTCCAATGTGATAAGGAGGCTACTGCCATGGGGGAACTCTGTGAGAGTACGTTAGATTTTAGCTGCCATGCCCGAGCTGCCACCGATGCGGTGTGTAGGACCAAACGCCTGCGGGTGATCGGAGGAGCTCGGCTGGTCCCGGGCGAAAATCGCATCAGCTGTGCATCGGAACCTCGTCAGCCGAGCTTTGTGACTTTGTGACTTGTGCATTATTATCCTCTACTCCATCCAGTATACTTAGTATACCCCAACCGTAAGTGCGCATCATTGATTTGAAAACAATTCTTGTACTTCAGGTCAAATCCTTGCAGACAGGATTTGTGAAACTGCGCTTTTATACAAGTTTGGACCTATTAATCACTCGGCGATATAACGAATCCAATGCTTGCTCTACATATAAGCATAGTCGTCCATAAAATAATTAAAAAGAATAATAATAGTGCATCTTTTGATTTTCCTCGAACTACGTTTTGCCTTGTTACAGAAAATGATGGAAGATGGGACAAGCACCAGCTCTGCGAATTTCTTATATCTCGTTCATGTAGTGTCATCGCGTCATCATTGTTTTAATGAACTTGCGCAGTCATTGTGATGGGCTATCCAGTGTGTGTTTTTTTCCAAACTTTCAAATATCTGGGTTTTGCTCGCGCACATTTGCCATACAGCATGGGTAGTATTGACGTTGTATAATTTTGTTGAATATCATGCAACTCACAGTCAATGAATCCCAATGTTTCAAAACCAGGTTACGAACTGACAAATTTTCTTAGTCTTAACCTTGTCGGCATGGTCGGGATCACGTCTTGACCACGTCTGAACCAAGTCGTTATCAATATCTTGTTTAGTCATACAGATCTAGATCTAGACAAAGGGCCTTACCATCTCTGTTTGTATGGATGGTACAGGTCCATATATAGGAAGCAAAATTAGATTGGTAAGTATAATACAGTACTTTTTTCATCGCAACAGCTATTATAATTTACAAATATATAATTCAATATTTCGGTAACACATCGGTTTGCCTTTCTCAAGAGCGTGGAGTCATAATGCAAACACTATTAGTCAGGGTGCCAAAGCAGATATTTTAGCCTAACTGCGCCTCGGTCGATAAAGTTTTTTATGATTGATTTTACATTATTGCATATCTGGTGAATATCAAGCGTGTATCCTTGAAGGCTTTTGAGAAATTCAAGATGGCATCCAAGGTGGCTGCCACACAATTAGAAATCATAATGTTTGAACTATTAGACACAGAATAGCAAGTAATACCACTTTTTCAATAGTCTTTTACATCAGAAGTTCATTTCTGATGTTGTTTTTATGATCAGAGTTCACAGATCCAAAATGGCCGCTAAGATGGCCGCCATTCAATGAGAAATCATAACTTCTGAACTATTTAACGTAAAATAGCAAGTAACACCATTTTCTCAATAGTTTTTAGACCAGCAGTTCATTCCAATTATGGTTTCATGATTTGAAGTCACAGAGCCAAGATGGCCTCCTCTCAATGAGAATTTGTTACTTTTGAACTATTTGATGTAATACTGTGGCTACCATCTTTTCCACCATTTAATTGGAATTCAAAATTCAAAAGTTAAGCTAAACTGTGTTTCAAATATTTTTGTCAATATATCAAGACCTCTTCAGGAGAAAAAACTAAGTTTCGCTTTTGAATTTTGAATTTCAATTAAATGGTGGGAAAACGGTAGCAACAGCATGAGAAGAACGACCTACGACCAAATGATTAATCTTAGTAATTTATTTGATGTGGAATATCAAGTAATACAATTTTCTAAATATTTTTTGTACATCAGCATTCTAAAACATTACGGTGCCATGATGGACTGACTAGCCTCCATTCTGTTTGCCGCCAGCGTTTCTGGCCAAAGGGCCATAATTCCCAGCTGTTTTTAGTCTGGCGGTGTGACGCTCATTGGTACCATTTGCACCCTGAGGACCAGGATTTCTTGGTCCTGAGATGGTGTCAGAAATAATTTTTTGTGGTTCACAATAAAAACCAGTGCCTCGAGGCCGGATTGGATTCTGGTTCATTAGGAGTAAGTTGTCCATGTAGATGACCAGATGCATCCTACCCTGCGCAAGAAGCTCACTACCAGTTTGAGCAGCTTGGTGGACGCATGGGGCTGATGCCAGTCCAAAGGGAAGGCAAGTGAACTCATACAGATTGTTGCCACTGAAACCGTAAGAATTTCCTGTGCACTTCGTGGATTGGAACGCACCACTAGGCATCCTTCAGGACAACTTTCATGAAGAAGACGCCTTTATGAGCATGTTTTTCACCAAGGGCATGCCGTCCATATTGAAATGGGCATACTCTACCACTTGCTTCAGGTCATTGAGCTTGAAGATCGGCTTGGAGGAGCCGTCATTTTTTGGACACAAGAAGATGTGCACCATAAACTGGTCTGGATCATCCGACACCAGGTGCAAGGCCTCCTTGTCCAGATATGTGGATATCATGAGCACTTTGCCAGAGTTGAAGTGTGGATTGAAGCTATTTGATCGTGGCGGCTGGCCCATGCGTGGCATCCAGTATTCGGCCACAATGCTTAGCACTTCCGGGTTAGCTACAGTTTCTGCAGTGCCAGAGCTGTGCACCCCTCCACTAGATCCAGTGGTAACTGGACGGCCTAGAGGTTAAGGGTGTTCAGCTCTGGCAGGGGTTCCCCTGCAGGGAAGAAGAGCACGAAGCTCTAGTACTTCCTTTGCAAGGAGAGGACTTGTACAGGGTCAGCTACGTCAAGGGAGGGGCTGTGTGAAGGGGTTTTACCCCTTCTCGTAAGGTAGGAGACCAGCTTAGTGTCACCTGTGTGCTTTCCTTTGGAATACTTGGGGATAGAAGGGGAAATGGGGGCAACCATAACATACCTTGTTTTGTTGTGTTTTCCGGATTTCCCACCACCGCAACCAAGACCAGCGTGTGGAGCCCCACACTGGCACTTGGCTTTTTGAAAGGACTCCTTATTCTGGCCTCCACTTCTGGTCGGGGTGGGGTAGCGTGATTCTGTGCTTCTATGCTCTATGAGTTGGGTAATACCGTCCACACTCGATACTTCCTACTGCATGTGGTCCTGAAAATCTTGCTCAAAAAGGACTTCACCACCCTTAGGGAGGGCTGCTTGGTGGTCTGCTAAAGCATCTGTGGCTTCATCCTTCAACCCAAGCATAAAAGATTCACCTCTCCACATCTCGCATAGCTGATGGTCTGGAGGCCTGGCCCACCATGGTTATGGCTATTTCAATAAGAGTTAACTGCGCTTCAAAATGCCTCAGCTCCCACCAGGCAGCGTCGATGGCCAGTGGACCACAAGGTGGCCAACTGCACTATCTTGGTTTGCACTCATTTCATGGTGGAGTCCATAAGAGGCAGGAGGCTTCTAACTAACCATATGATATGATATATGCCTGGGGCGCACCTGTTTAAGGAGGTCACTAATCCAATTGAGGGACCTGTAGGCTGTCCAGTCCAGGGACCGGGTGTGCCTTCAAGAATTCCTCCACATCTTTATCAATGAGGTGTTTGTTAAAGTATATCTCTGTGACCCGAAGAGGTCCGATGGCGGGTTAGGCACCGGGGCCTTATCAGGTACTGCCCTGTATCTCTGATGTTGCGATGAATTAACTGCTGCTTGAAAAAAACTATAGAAAAAGTGGTATTACTAGTTATTCTGTGTTAAATAGTTCAAATGTTATGATTTCTAATTGCATGGTAGCCATCTTGGACGCCATCTTGAATTTCTCAAAAGCCTCAAGGATACACGCTTGATATCCGCCAGATATGCAATAGTGAGGTCCCAATGATGTAAAATCAATCATAAAAAAAACTTTATCGACCGACGCGGTTAAGTTGGGCGGCACCCTGACTACATGACTCCAGGATTGCAAGTGTGTAAGTGCCCCCCCCCCACCTCCACACACACCCACCCTTATCTACCTCCTCCTTCCTCAGTATAGGGAAGTACACATTCCTATTCAAAGCTTTTCTGAGGTGTATATTGCTTCTTGTATTTCTCTACTGATGTTATCTTGTTCTTTTGCAAGGACTTTAATGTTTTCTTTTAATGGATTGTCTCTATTGACCAGGTGACCAGTCTTTTCTTGATGTTGACTTAGTGCGACTTACTATCCCCTTTACTTATTGACCTCTGGTGGTGTGCTTTGGTTCTTTCATCCAATGATCTTCCTGTTTCTCCCACATATATCTGTTCACACACATCACAGTCACATTCATATGCTACCCCACACTGTCCACTAATATCCAAAGGGTCTTTCGGTCATAACAAACAATTTCACAAGGTTTTTCCAGCTTTTGAGTACATACTTATGTTATGTTTACTATAAACCCTTTTCAGTCTTTCCGATGTTCCTTTATGTATGGCATTACTACATATCCTTTTTGTTTCGTTTTATCTTGTTACAAGTGTGTTGTTGTTCCCTTTCTCTTGATGTTTTCTTCTTCCCTTTCCATTCTCATTTTTTTCAATGCCCACTCTGGATAACCACATGCTCTGAGTGCTGTTCGTACCTTCTCCTTCTCCTCTTTCCTTAGTGAAGCATCCGAAATCAAAGTTTCGGCCCTATTCATTAGAGTTCTTACCAAACCTAGCTTCCAGTGTACCGGGTGGTGTGATGACCATTGTAGGTAATGGTCAGTGTGTGTTGGTTTTCTATAAATATTCGTGGTTATCTTGTTCCCTGTTCTTGTCAATTTAAAATCTAGTATAGACAGGCTAATTTTGTCATCTTCGTTTTCTATTGTGAATTTTATACTATAGTGCTGATTATTAATATGTTCAAATAGCTCATTTTCAAATTGTTTATCTATGACCACATCAGTATCATCTGCGTATCTTCCCCAGTATTTGGGAGGGTGCGGAGTGGTACAACGTGCTTTCTCTTCAAAGAACTCCATGAAAAAGGTTGGACAAGACTGATGATAGTGGGGAGCCCATTGACATACCATATGTTTGCTTAGATATTTTACCATCATATTGGAAATATGTTGTTTTAATGAGCGTCCAGATGGGGGGGGGGGGGGGTTCCTGATCCCACTTACCACTTAAATTTTAGCCCATTTCCCACTTCCCACTTAAATTTTAGCTAATTTCCCACTTACCACTTAATATTTTCATTTCCCACTAAAAGGCGTACTTTTAATGAACATTTTGTTCACTCTTACAAAAAATGACATGATATTATAATGACCAATTTTAAATTTTAATTGCATGACCCCCACTCGCATTAATAGTTACCCACTAAAATTAGAATTTGTTCCCACTTAATTTTGGTAATTTTCCCACTTCCCACTTAATAGCCCAAATTCCCACTAACCACTTAATTCATGCCAATTTCCCACATCCCACTTAATTCTAAGGCCATTTCCCACTAACCACTTAAAGGGCATCGCACCCTCTTGAATCACTAAACTCAACAATTCTCCGAACTCCTCTGCATGCTCTGGTGTCATCAGGGTTCTGTCACTCCAGGTGGTGTCATTTCTAGCTCTTTCAATCGCCATAGGTATCACTTCATCTCCAATGACACTTGTGAACAAAGCTGTGGCGACAAATGATGTTATCACTTCATTGCATTATGACTCTATACGCTTGAGAAAGGCCAACCGATGTGTGGCCGAAATATTAAGTTATATGTTTGTAAATTATGATAGCTGTTGCTATGAAGAAATTGTATTATTTTAATTAACACATCTAATGAATTTGTTCAACGAGAATGGTAAGGCCATTTTAAAATTGTGGTCTATAATTATGATTTTTTTTTCCACAAATGATTGGTCAGGTCATAATTGAATTATTGCATTATTTTTTTTTCTCCCGCACAAATTATTGGTCAGGCTATGATGGCCTTTCCACCATAGCACTTCCTTTTCTTTAAAAAAAAACACTTGTGATGTGCGTGACCTACCGTACGGTCCCTGTGCAGTACGTCAATCTGTGAACGTTTGACGTGGCAAATCATCAGTTACTATTCAGTACTTTTTTCAAAGCACTGACCACTGTGGTCTAGATCTAGATATTTAGGTAGTGTTTAGTTTTGTGACTTTTGTGTAATCCTGATAATATATTGATAGCCTAGATGAATACTTTACATCTCATTTGTTGTGTTACGTTTTCGCTGTGTTACGTGCATGGTAAGGTTTTTCTATAATCATATCTCTTGTTAGTCAGACAGTGAGTTAGTGTTGACTAAATTAACATTTTGACGTTGTGTCACAACTTGATTCCGTAAACTAACGTCTAAACCACAGGCAAAGAAAAGGGCCTATAGCAGTATAGCCTCATAATAGGTATTATAAATTCAAACAAAATTAATGTGCCATTGTGGTGGAATTATACTAGAGAATACAAATATTGAAATAGATAGACAATAGAATCTATAGACATCTACACATGTAGATCTAGACGGTATACAGTAATATATTTGTTTGTGATCTATGTACACTATTTGCTCGTTTTCTTGCTACTAGTGCTTTGCGACTGTGATGTGCCTGTTGACCCACTCGTAGTGGCATCGCCATCCAGCCCGTTTGTCCCCGAGGGTCAAACCGTCTCCTTCCGGTGCAAAGACCCTACTTTGTACACTATAGCAGATGGCAACACCTCACGCACATGCCAGAGTGACGGGAGGCTCTCTGGGGATCCGGTCTTCTGTTGGTGTGAGTAGCACTGGTCCAATATACAGGGGCAAATTATAGACTAAAATAGATGTGAAAATGTCTTTGCTTCACACCTCCACTGTTTTAACTCGATGTGTGAAACAAAGACATTTTCTTATCTATTTTAGTCTATAATTTGTCCCTGTGGTCCAATAGGGTGAAATCGTTTTAATAAGAACAGCTTGTCTAAGTGATTACTAGATCTAGATGCACAGTGACCTTTCTTATTGCGATTGCTGCCCATCCACTGAGTTTTTCCAATGGGGGTACGTATACACTGTGACATTTGAATAAATGTAGATATATGTGTAGGTCTATGTGTATAGAGGGTGGGAGGGTCTCACTATGTTCTGCAAGTCTATAACGATACAGGCCCGCCCTTCCCTGGGATCAGCCACTGTATAATTGGGAGGTCAGAATTTATTGGTAGAATTAACTCTACCCCTTTCCAACTTCTTGGAACATTCTGAATAATTCCATTGCTTCACTCTTCTTGTTATGACAAGAACTAGCGGTATATAAATGCTGTGGCTTACAAAAGTTAAATTAGATGTCAATATAATTTTGAATATAGTTTGTCTTATAACACCACTGTCCCTTTATAGCTTGTGTTCGGGTGACAGGAGCTCCCAATTTGACAAAATCTGATGCTTACCTCTACCTGAATCGTGAGGACTTGCCTGTCTGTGACGTTTCGGAATCAAATATTAGGTACTTCATCAGGTTTTGCCTAACTTGCGACTTTATTACTATAACCAACTTTTATACAGAGCTGTGTATTTTAACGATAATATCAAAAGCTTATTGGTAATCATCTTATGTTACAATTCTAGAGCTAATATTGACAATGTTTAGCCTAAACGAACACATCTTTTTGGAGGTAGAGGTTAACTTGGGTCAGCATCAGAATGACTTCTCTATATAGATCTAGCATAAGACTTAAAGTTAAAGTAGAAGCACCTCGGTATAGTGGCGCCACCTCTGTAACAATAAAAGCTGACGTGACCTTAAGGATGAGGAGTTGACTGAATAAAAAAATATATATTACAACCACGTGCGAGTTTGGTTCTTCATAGAGTGAGCATCAATTTTACTTGACAGGGCTCTACGTTAACTTTGGCGAGAGGTTGCCCACAGGACAACCAGCATCCAATTTTTGGTTGTCCTAACTTACCATGAGGTTGTCCTTGTTTTTGTGCTCAGTTTTATGCTATACAGATATAGCGTCTTAGATTATACAGCTTATTTTATTATTATATCAATCATAATGTTAAGAAAAAACAAACAAAATTATTTGTACACATAATGTATCTTTTCTCGTGAACAAACTTTATACAAAAATAAAAAAATACATCCCATTCATTAAATATGCAAGTTTTTTTTTATCTTCATTTCTATTGTACGACTCAAAATTTTGTCATCTCAAAAGCTCAAGTTATGTTGTAATATTTTCACTAAATTTATTTTAGAAACTCCTCCAACCTTCAAAAAAAGCCCTATAATATTTGTAGGAATGAAAATTTAAGTATTTTAATGAATTTTTGTAAATAGAATACCATACCATAGGAGTGTTGAAAGTTTTGAAACTACGTAGCATGTCACAGATAATTTTGGAAAGATATGGAAATGCAAATGTTACTTGATGTGTTGGGGAATGAAAAAAATTCTTGATTCAATTTAGGTGACACAGGGTTTTGAAATGCACTTCTTGCATTACTTTTATTTTGAAATTTGAAATTGGTTGTCCTGATTTTAAAAATGGTTGTCCAGGACAACAGGACAATCCTTAATGTAGAGCCCTGCTTGACATAGATGTTTGCAATGCTTTCGGTGTCTTCTACGGAAATAGTTGACCTTCCCATGCAGAAAATCATCATTTACAAGACATTAGATCTACAGGCTGTTGGTGACTATGAAATTTTGCAAGTAGGATGTGTACTACTAGCAGAGATTGTGATTTCCCAATAATTCTGCATGTACCTGCCGGTAAATGGGGTTGTGACAAGCGCTCGGTGGATTTTCCACAATTTCAAGGGGCCACAAGATCTAAAATTAAAATACATAGTCTACTATTAGTTAATATTTAGCCATTATTTAGTTATTATTTTATCATTTAATTGTGATATATTAAAGGTCAAGGATTTAATTGTCACAATTATATATTTTGCTTCTTTGTGAATAGCTGGTTCAGCCCCTATTCTCGCCCTTCTGATTAAGATGGCATTTTGTGGTGTAGTTAGCTGGGATAAAATAATCAGTTTACTAGCATCACCAAAAAGATCAAAATGCACACAGCAAAATAGGCTTATTATTATTCATGTCATAAGTAAATTTGATGAACTTATATTAATGTGTGCTCTTTCCAGATACCAATCGCAGCCAAATGAGGAATACTTTTTATTCTTGTTATCGGTGAGTCCAGCTTTTGCCGTTATGAAGCATGATGCTTCAAATTCAAGCGGAAGTGACCTATGTTCTGGTGGAAATCCTTTCGATAATCCGAAAATTATTGCTCTGAAATCTTCAACTGACATTTTAACCGATCCCGATTTAGAAGTAATGATAAGATGGCAAACAAAGACGAAAGCGGACGAATTATCTTCTTCTGAACTCCAAGTGTATCCTTCAACGGAATGTGGTAGGTGACTTTGAAAGCATGATTTTGATTTAATTGGTCATAATGACATCTGATGCACTAAAATTAATCATTTCCATACAGTGGTATCAAAATTACAAGTTTAACCATAAGACAATATATACATCTATGAATATCCCCTGATAATTGAGTATTTATGTGATTGTATTTGCATGTGTATGGAAAAAAGAATGCTTTCAGTCGTCAGTTACTGCCAGGCCCCAGACTTGGATGAAAATGTTGAGCTGTTGTCGACAGAAACATATGGTGACATGTTCCCATCAATGAGGAGTTTTCCGTTGGTCTGTGCAGAAGGCTATGTGAAAGTGGGAGGAGACAATTCTATTAAATGTCAGGTGGATCAGACCTTTACTGGCGCTCAGCCTATTTGCAAAAGTACGTGATGCCTTTTAAAAAATACTGCTATACGTGTATTTAATTAGGTTGGTTTGCATTGGGCCATCCAGACGATAGTCTTGACACATTCTAGGGTTAGGCCATGCATTAAAACGTGGGTTATATTTTATCATCAATAAAATAGTGATTATAAAATAATAAACATTTTACCATAATAGCATATCATAGACTCATTGATAATTGAATTGCATTTGATGTGAATTAAATTGAACCATCATATATAATAATAATGAAAACGAACGGTGTTTCCTTGCTTCACATCAAACTACAATATAACCCATACCTCAAACAGTTGGTCCTTGACAATATTCATTATTAGACCTCTACATAATTGACCGAGCCATGTACAAGTTGAATTTGAAAAGACATTTTCTGTTTGTTATATGCATGGTTATGTTTTCATTGACTAGTTCTTTCAATGGTTTGAGACGCTACATTGCAGAGCAATGCATTCGCACAGCGCACCCGTGAATTTGTCTGGTACATGGTTTGGGCTGAATTGTCATTTTTGCTGGGGATGTGGAGGCTGGTTGGAAATTCTTATGTGGCTACAGTGTTTTAATCCTGAAAATATTTTGCATCACCGGCTCTTTGTGGGCTAAAAATCATACACAGAACCTGAATAGAAACGCGCGCATTCTAATTTCTACTTTATCTTAGGCACATGTATCGTGTACATGCATTATCTCTCCTATGTCCTGTTCATTATCTAAATCCACCAGCACCAGAAGCAGTGATGTATCTTGTTAAGTGTGAAAGTAAATGTTACCGTGGCAGAAAATGCAGCTGTCAAAATGATTTCAGTCTATGCACAAATGTTTGTGGGCGTGCAATGTTTGTTTGTTATAACAAAAGTATCCTAACATTTAATGAAACCTATGATTAATGAAATTCAATTATCAATGCGTCAATTATTCATTATGATACTACAATACTCATTATTTATGGCCACTATCTCATTGCTAAAATTGACTTCCATGCATGAAATATCGCATAAAAGTTACTTTTCTAATCATTGCATGAATTTGTGTTGAATGGTTGCCATTTTAATATTCTTCTGATAAATATTGATTAAAATCAAACTTCTATTATTGCATTGCTTCTGTGGTGTTTGAAAACATACAGTTTAATAATTTATCTGTATTTCTATCACACACTACTTACACACTACATGTACCAAGTTAAGAGCTTTTTATTCAACGGTGGCCATTTCGAAGTCATTTTGGATTTTAGGTCTTTGTAGTGTTTGGGGAGAATGGCAACCTAATGTTTTTAAAGCTTATACCATCCTCTATCAGATTCAAATAAGGTATTGTTTTCACCAAACAAAAGACAGGAAATTTAGATTTATTATGATTGAGCTCATTGAGCCAAAACAATTTACGCAACGAACTACACGCTACATATTACGGGCACATGCATCGTAGAGACTAGAAACTAATTGAGATTAATGAGTGTCCATTCTTTCTTTGCCCCTTAATTGTTTACTTATAGTGCGGGACTGTTAAAATTTTGCTCTTTTCTTAGTCAATGCATATAAAGGTGCGGTCAGGGCACTGTAATTGGAAATGAATTTCTTATGATAATTTACAAACCCGCAAAAACATTGTACTTCTTTGACATTTGCTGGTCTTAGACCAAGCCATTTGGCCAATTCTTTGCTGCTTCTACTTTGGATTCATTGCAGGAGATGCTTCTAGAACTCACTTGCAATTCCAGAAAGTTTACTTGAGTGACCATGCATTTGCATTTACTGGGCTTGAGCTTTAAATTGGCAGATGAGAATCTTTGTAGAGCTAATTCGAGATTTTGTAGAGAAGGCATGAAAAATGTTCCCATACATCAATATGTCATCTAAATATGGAATACAGCTTGTCCATTGTAAACCTTGTAACACTCGTTGCATCAAACCTTGAAAATTTCCAGGGCTGTGAGACATGCCGAAAGGCATACATGTGTATTGAAACTGTGCTCAGCGAGTTATGATACTCGTCTTTTCTCGATCTCTGGGGTGAACTTCTACTTGGTTGTATCGATGTGTGAGATAGATAATTTTTGACAACAAATAAAAAGATAAAGTAAACAATGAAGGGGAAAAGAAAGAATGGCCACTCATTATAGTCTCAGTTGGTTTCTACCTTCTACAATGCATGTGCCCATGCTACATATGCCGGTGGCAGGGATTTCTGCACTTGCCAAAAAGTGTAGTTTCAATGTTGAAAGCAAGGTTATCTTCTCTACTTTACCATGTGCCATTTTAATTTGTTTTGCTTTTGTTTTCCCGGCTGTTGTAGAAGTGTTCTGCAATGCACCAACATTGAATGATAATGTCGTGCAAATCACAGAGGAGTCTGATGAATACCCATTGAACGCAAGAGTGAAGGTGGCCTGTAAAGACGGTTTTGAGAAGATTGACGGCACTGACGCTATAACTTGTGCATTTGAGAAAACCTCTGGATTTCAACAGGACAATCCAATTGGCACATGGAGTGGGAAGCAGATCACGTGCAAAGGTACACAAATTAAGTATAAAAAATATTAATTAAAAATGCATTACATCTTAGTACACTAACATAAATGTATAACCATATGAATATCAAATACATGTACAATATCAATCAACACGAAATGCTCAGTGAAAAATGTCTCGAGTATGCTTTTGAATGATTTTTTTTAATCTATTTTATTTTTATTTATTTTTTTCGATTTCAAGTTGTCACTGTACTATAGGTTGACATCTGAAATGTTTCACCTGATGGTTATTTATCATAATCTATTAATTAAATGTGACCTGATTGTTAGTATTTTACGTGCATCTTTATATGACACTGTAGTCTTGGTCAAGCCAGACCGTTCCCTCACTCACTTACTTACTTTCTGTCCCAAGTCTCTCCAACGCTTTATTCCTCAAGCTGTAGTCAGTCTGGTTGACCGAGACAAATGAAACTGTATAGTTCTGCGTTCTACATAATATCTAAAGTATTTCTATTTGGGCTTTGGATCGTAGCAAACCTTGAGACACCATATCTTTTGTGTGACAAGTGATGAAAACTGGCTTCCCCACTTTGAGCCAAGCTTTGTACTTTGATGCGCTCTCGGCGTTTTTAATAAGTTGTGACAGAGCGCCCAAAATTTTTAAATCGTTTAAAAAGTTTTAGCGTTCTTGGCGAATGTTCCACTCTACTGGAAGCTCTCCCTCGATCTATCAAGACTCTCACGTTTTAATCAAGCTTTGATACTTTTTGGTGTCACATTGCACGCCACATTACACAGCGCTTTAAAGTGCCACCAAAGCGCCGTTGGTGTGAACATGGCTGAGAGGCTAAACAGTCATGGAAGAGGTCTGACTGACACCGTCAAGAGAAACAAGTTTCCATTATTCAACAATCGACACACAAATATAGCATCAAAGGACAAGCAACAAATAGCTTTTTTGAAAGAAGATACATGTAGGGCCCTTTTCTCAAAGTTGTATGTGTCTTATCAGTTGCGAAATTGCGATATTGATGAATTCTTCCGTCATGAAGACTAGTCAAGTTTGCCTTACCATCTTTGTCACAAGGTGTAAATCTGAGACATGGAGAGGCATCTGGACTGATGTCCTTGGTAGAAAAACTATGCCCGTGCCATTTTGCTGAAAAGGCACATGTGGATGCACTGCTTTTGAACGGGGCAGCAGTTGTGAAGACACACGCACTTGCAAGATCAAGAACTTTTCAGGACTATGCAAATGATATTTCCCTTCTATTTGTAAAGCGTCATCTTCAACCAGTCTCCAGACTGGATGTAGTGTGGGACCAGTACTTACCCGATAACTATAGTCTGAAAGTCACAGGAATAGCAGCCTCTATGGTCTACCCTTCAACAAGCCTCTGTGAGCTGCATGGAATTCATGAAATGTGGCTGTAACCCAGACAAAAGTTATAGAGGTAGATTCAAAGGGTTAAAAATCAGCTTGTCTTCACTATATAACAATGTACAACATTCTATAAGTCTGGTGGACCCTGTGAGCGATTGTAACAACCTACTAAAGCAAAGGCACCTAATCTCAGTCAAAATATGATATAAACAATTGACTTATTCAGGTTATGGCTGCAATTACCATGTAAAAAATACAGTTTGACATTCATGTTTTTACTTTTGCAGATGTGACTTTATTGTAAACATGCCTTCTGTTGTTGTTATCAGTAGCAATTTCAAAGTAATTTCGAGTTACGACATAGGCACTGTGCGAAAGCGACTAACGTAACTCCGGAGTTACGTTAGTCAATGATATACATATTATATAGCGAGAGGATTTTTCATTTTTATATGAAACAAAGTTCTCAATAGCTTTATATTTTTGTTAGACAGATAGTACTTTGCACGTGTTATCTGCATGCTGCATAATTCCATTGAGATCTCACTTGATTATAGTATAAAATGGATTTAACATTTGCCTGGTCACTACCGTAACTCTCAGGCCTGACATATAAGTTTAAACCAATAATATGAACCAGACAACATTACTATTCCACCTTGCACTTAGACCTTGTGAAAACATGCTTCTTTAGTAGATACATTGGACATTGCATACAGTGTCATCACTAAAAAATACCTTTTCATTCTAATTTCATGTTTTCCCATAGAAATATCTACCTCACTAATTGTGTGATATGAATCTTAATCGTGTTTTTTTAAATGTAGAAACAACATTTATAATGTGCTTCTATGATATATAGTAAAAATAAATTTCTTGCATTATATCCCCAAACATTGTGAGCGTGCCAATGTATCGGTTGGTTCTATATTTCTGGCATCTGGTATAGATAATTACTAGACTAGGGCTTAGACCTATCAGAATCGAATGCCAAAATGTTTGTTGGATGTAACTTAAACTACATTCAAGCACAGCACGTTTGCAAGACTCAAAAGCTTTTAAAAGCACCATTCGATGTAGTACGACTACAAATGTCAATGGGATGAAATAAAACATGTTCCATGTCTGTCAGAAGCAGTTTATTTCTAATCATATGACTCCTTTAAATGAAATTTATAGTAAGACAAAGATTCACGACCAATCCAAATAGAACAACGTACATATTGGTTTAATGCAACATAAGTTTCGTCCATTGCTGTATCCTGTCCAATGAAGGCGTTAGAATTTCATTAGCTAGGTGTCTCGAGCTAGGTGTATATGATCATCACTGCCATTTCTGCCTTGCAAGTCAGATACATGCATACATGTACTAGGACCAAGTTCTTCAGATGAGGTCAGAGTTTCGGTAGTCATGTGTGTGAGTTACGGTAATCGTTTGTGTGAGTTTCTTTTATCTGTTTTAACTAGATGAGCTGAAATCAGATAAAGGAGTAGCTGAAGATGGAGCAGAAGCTGCGGCTACTGTCAGAATTGTAGCAGGTTCGATTGGAGGCATGGCAGGGGTTGGTGCGCTTGTGAGTCTAGGTTAGTATCCAGGCTATCTATGGGGCGGTCTTAAATGGGAAAATGCCCATGTTGTAGTTCTAACCATGGTGTGATCCCTGATTATGCTGAGCCTTACCCCCGGGTGGGGCGGGGGGGGGGCTCTTCCACAGTCGGGTTTGGGTATAAATGCTAAGCAGAAAGACCCCTGATTTTGAGATGACAAAACATCTAATACCCCCTATTTCTTGGCAGCCAAACCCCCAAACCCCCTAATTTCTCTAAATCTCAAAGCAAAGACCCACACTTTTGCAAAAAGGTAATCACCAATATTTAATATCCCCTATTCTGGCATAAACCATATTTAAGACCCACCATTTTGAACTTACTGTGGAGTATACTTACCCAAAACATATGCTAGTACCAAGTGGAAATGTAGTACTAGTGGGAAATGATCACATATGTACACCAGTTATAATTTGAATGTTACCTAAAGTAAGTCTAATTGGTGGCGTAGGGTGAATTATTCAAGTAGCAACATGAATGTACCCGCGAATATGTACAGTTCTGACTTCATGTTGCAGTTGAGCATAGCTATTTTCTTTTTCAAATGTGGGTGCCTCCCGCTTTAGCCCACTCAGTCACAGACGAATTGATTTAGTGTTGAGTTTCCATTAGTGATTACATTCTTCACACTTATCAATCGTTTCTACTTTTGCTTGGGTGTTTCTGATGAAAAAACATGGCTAGATTAAAAGTGTTCAAAGAACATGGCTTCACCATTGGTCGCTAGAACAATTTTGACTTATGGGCAATTAAGATATATACTGAAACGATGTATACTTTATGATTAAGAACTTTATGAATTTGAAGAGAAAACCGCAGACTGGATTTACAGCAGTGATCAATATTCAGCAAAACATATTGCTCTGTGTGTTGTTATATTCAAAAATGTTTACTAAAATATTAATGAAATCTTGATTAAACGTACGCAATTACAATCTACGTTATCAGCCACAAATAGCCATTGTCTAATCATATATTGGCTCCTTTAGCATGCCACATAGCAGCAAACAGCAAACCGCACCAAGTAGACATTTGCTTGCCTCATACCTCATAGTTGTGTTAAGTTTGAACCAAATAAAAAATTTACTCCTTTATTCGTTACTTTCAGCTATGTTCGTGGCTAAGCACATGAAGAAGGCGAAGGTAGGATCACAGGATCCCCCCGGGTCGTCTTATCAAGTGGAAGCGTCTCAACCGGCACTGTCTGCGGAGTGTTAATTCTCAGCCTGCCCACTATAGCTTTACATGCACTTTTTCTTGTCAATTAAAAGGTGTTTCTTTGATGCACAGACATTTATTTTATTAAGAACAAGATCCGTACATGAACATACTGATTAGTCCATGAACATGGAGAAAACGTAATTGATTTTTTAACTGATTCGTCCCGTTCTCGTCCATTTTCAGCAATGCCAACAACCAGGCTTGGGATCATTAATTATAATAGTAATAATAATGATAGAAAAATGGGAAGTAATGATATTTTCTCGGGGTGGGGGGCGGGTCTCCAATACATTTGGTTAGTACGGATGTGCCATTTTTATGAGTCACCTTTTCCAGCCTCTTGATATTTCATTGGGTCCTGTTTTTAGATATTTGACATATCATTGGGTCCACATTTTGAAAAATTAGTGTATCGTTGGGGCTTTATTTAAGACAACACTATATCTTAGGGTCTTATCTCTAGAGATGACTATATCATAGGGCATTGAAATATTGCATATTATTGCGTATTCTCATGTATCACCACACTGAGTATCAATCATCATTTAAGAAGAAATATCATAGCTCAAGAGTATCTAATACATTCCAAATACACCAATCTGAGAAGTACATTATGGATGAACTTTGGGTTTAATATATTTATGGGTATACTTTTAATGAATTTTACTAATTTTGGGGTATGCTTTTTGCAAATCTTACTATATTTATCGGTGCTGTTCCTGAAGTCAAAATGGCATACCCGTACCCGATTATAGCCTGAGATGTAACCCCCACCCAACCCAACCCCCTCTCTGAAGAATATTTATAATGTAATGCGAGTTTTGTGACGTAAAATAATGCAGAAAAAAATCATAAGATTTTATTACTTTTTTATTACTTAAATCAATAGCAAAATATGTATGACAGTGGTTTTCATGAGCCCAATTTCTTTTCATTGCTCCAAATATATGGATATCTATACCTGTATATAGCATCTACGCTAATTTTGGGACTTTGTGCGGGCAACGCCTCCTGATCTTCACTAGCTAGGCCTGATCCAGGTAGTATTGCAAGTGTTGTTTCTGGTGTTCATGCTGGTCCTGTTGGCTGTCTATTGGCAATTTTATAATGGAGTCCATGGGGTCAGTATTGGTGAAATCTTCATGTGACGACAGGTGCTTGCTCGATTCTAAATCCTGGGTTCAAAGTTTACTATTATGGTTGTCCACAGCACCTAGTTTTAGAAAATATTAAATTAGCTGCTTTATGACATATATGAATCGATGTATGTGTATTGTGTAAGTATCTAAATTGTAGATATATTTCTTGATTGTGTGATAAATCCATTAAAACTTACTACCTGAATATTTTCGGATATTTTGGGAGTGGGGGGGGCGCTGTAGTTTTGGGCTGCCCCAGGTCTCAGAAGGTTGTCATAGGCGTGGGATAACACAACAAACACTGACTGACTTCTTTTACTGTCACGTGCTGCCATCTGGTGACAGGAAAAGGAAATCTCTGAAGATGGACATTGCAAATGTCCGAAAATATTCAGATAGCAAGTTCTAATGGATTTAGATTTATCACAAAATCAAGAAATATATCTTAAAAGAAGAAATCCACTGAATCACCTTTCATATGTACATTATTTTCTGTATTTGGGCTATGCCAATCATTTTTTGAAACTACATCAAAAGTGATGGCTCATTTGTAATTTAGTGATTTTAGCTGCAATCAAGATTAGAGGTAGGCAGTGTAAGGACTGGTGTGTGTTATCAAACCGTGGGGCTGGGGTGGGTTGTCAGGGCTAGGGGTGGGGTGTAAAGACAGTGCGGATGTTGCCGACTGTGCCGCGCTGTACAATATTCTGTGTTGGATAGTGAGGGGAGGGTGGGCAGTACTGTTTACTTCAGAAATAGGACAGGTGACTATATTCCGTTACTAATCTATCGTCCCCACGGATATAAGCTACTCTCAATTATTATAGAATTCATCATTTTCTTTATATATTGCATTTTTTAAAAATCAACATAGAATAACAAGTAGTTGTGTCATTCTGTTGGATACAAATGCAATAGTAATAAACAAATTCGTCCTTTCCTTTAATTTTGTATTGTTATGTGAACAAGAATACAGTATATATATTTACTAGCTTTTCCCAGGCACACTTTGCAGTCGCAACTGATATACATGGCACCATTGGCAAGGAACCTTTCACCATTATGTTATTATGGACTTACGATGTGACCTTTGAATCATTTTATATTTATGATTTATAAAAAGAACCTTTATATTTTCACTTTTGAAAATGTACATAAAATAGTGTCCATGCACACAATACTAACATGACCAATATTGGCATTAATTAGAGATTCTTTCTCCAAGTCTACAGGGTTATATCACATAGCCTCTGCCCGGCCCTCCGGGACGCAAAATCTGGACCCTCGAATCAGCCTTCGTTTTGTTCAGATGGCCGAATGGTCTAATGCGCCTGCCATAAGTGCTAGGTGAATATAGCATAATAATTGTTTTTACTCTCAATAGATGGGTCTACATAGATTTTTTATGTTTTAACACATAATAAGAATAATGTTTTAGAATTAGGTTATTGTCAAGTGAGAATGGCTTGGTGCGGGCTTTGGACTTATTTAACAGTAATCATCATACTCACGGGAGTTTAATTCATAAGTTTTTGAACTTAGCCTTTAAACTGTGGTAAATGTGTTAAATAGTTCTGTACATTTTAAATGTGTATGTTATGTTAGTAACTGTGATAATTGTAATGATTGTAATAACGGTGTTAATGTGATGTATAAAGAACCATGGTGATGTGCCCCTAGTTTTGTTGGGTGTAATAATGCAGTCTATATAATATACGTTTTTATTGTTGACTGGACATAGTTATCTTTTTATGTATTATTCAATAAATGATTTTAGTTTGATTTTGTGTTGATATATCTGATTATAATACCCATATCTTGTACATTTGGAAAATTCTTTCTCCCGCTCGTGAATAAACCCAATATCCACGTCAGCAGTGGCGTAGAAAGCATATAAAAAGTGTGGGGGGGGCAACTTTCTAAAAAAAGGGGGGGCTTTAAGAGAGGAAGCCTAAGGGACGGTGCAATATTTAACAGGCGGGGGGACCGGTGCGTATCGAAAAACTTGTCTGAAAAAAGGTCTTGTCCCCTGCTGATGTGATGAAAAAAAACTGATGTCCCATGACCTCTATTCATAAAAAAAGTCGGCGTCCCCTCCCATGAATATTCGCGTGATTAATTTGTACCGATTCGCTTACGTCGAGGTGGGATTTCAGCAGCTGAAAAAAAGTACATGTCCCATGTCCAACGAGAATGAAAAATCATCCGGTCCCCCTACTTTGCACCATGAAAAAAGTACCTGTCCCCCTACCAAATGCACCGGTCCCCTTTCCTGGTAAATATTGCACCGTCCCTAATACATTTTCATCAAGTAGGGGGAAAATCTCATAATACCCAAGCCCCGATTGGGTTGGTTAAGACTATACGCACGAAGTCTGTAGGCTATGAACTCAACTCAGAATTCAGCACGATTTTCAGCACGATTTTCAGCAAAACGCACCGGATGACCCCGTGGTTTTGAACGGATTACGTACATCAAGTTCAGATAACTACGTCAGACGTACGTTGATAAACGAGGTGGTTGCACCTACTGTACTCAATAATGGATAACGTAACACTTTCATATCGGCTATGGGGAAGTAATTATGCAAATAAAACCAGTTTAATGTGGATACTAGCTGTCATTATCCCACTGAACGTTGGCATTTGAAATCCGGTGGTCTGTCTGCGAATGTACGTTTATCAAAACGGGAATAGTTCAATATTTAAGGTTGTGGAGCTTATAACACTGCGTAATTCTTCATACATCTAATTTACTACTGAATCCGATTTCATGCATAATAAATGTTTACTTACAACATTTTTGAGTGAAAACATTTTTAAACATTGGTTGTTTATTCCCTGGATGGCAAAATATCTGCGTAGTTGACACCATCATTTTATTCGTTTTCAAAAAAACACACGATATACGGAGCCCAGCTTTCATAAGACTGCTATCAAACACCTTATCTGTGATCCGACATTTGAATTGTCATCAAATAACTATTTTAGAAGACACAAACCAAACATCTGTCCGTGTGCCGTGCAAGCATCATTGTACAAAAAAAATGATACTGAATATGAACTTACGAGGCTGGATTTTGCAGCCTATGTTCCTCTGCTGGTATTCCCATAGCGCTAACATTTTATTAAAATCACGAATCATGTACAGTGAAGTGAACCTGCACACGTGGACTTACATCAGCCATCATTATAACAGCTATGAAAGTGTGACAGACAGATGTTATATAGCTCTATACTTATTCTTCAACTTGTGTTTCATTTTTTCTCTATTATACATGAGCGTAATAAAAAGATGTCAATGGAGGCAGCCACTATCGGCTTATAGTGTCTATAACTATATAGAGTTCTCTCTATACTACTTGTGTGCGTCCTCATACCAATATTTTCTATACTTTATGACAATCTTTCGTATTCATTTATCATAGTCATAATCATAATAAAGAATCATTCATAATAATTCCTTTTCCTTAAATTTTCTACACATAAACAAGACATAATATGAGGGGTTTGGGCCTTAAGCAACTGCTTATGTATACATATTACCCAAGCCCCGATTAGGTTGGTTAAGACTATACACACGAGGTCTGTAGGCTATGAACTCAACTCAGAATTCAGCCAAAAATTCAGCACGAAATTCAGCCAAATGCACCGTGATGACCCCGTTTTGCGTACGGTTTTGAACGAATGACGTACATCACGTTCAGATAACTAGTCACACGCATGTTGATAAACGTGGTCGCTGCACCTATACAGGCCTATCAAAGACATTTTATGAATAGAGCACATGGATAATGAATACTGTATTAGTTTGGGGCTGTGCATGGGTAACATTGCACATATTACAATTACCAGTTTTAAAATGATGTCATGCGGTGTATTGAGATTGAAAATCACCTATGAGTATCGCTAACATGCATCACTGTTAATCTCTATAATCTAGAGTCTTGTATAGGTGATGAATATAAATGTTTATACTAGTCTTTAATGACAGAGGTTAGGCATATTATTGCATAATAATTAATATTTCTTTTTGAAAACATGGAATGCATTTTGACTTATATCTATTGTTTTCTATGGAAACGGTTGATAAAGTTGAAAACTAGGTTGTTTTGATTCTCCAATTGCAATTGGAATGGGTACAAAAACATCCTGCTTCCTTTTGTGCATTTTGACTTATATCTATTGGTGCTATGGTTTTTTTGAGCGAAGTTACGTTAAATGCAAACACTAGGTCATGTTTTAAAACTATATATTGATCTGACGGATAACAATAATGCAACCTCTCTCTATTAATTTGGGTCTTTAATTGAATTTAAAAAATAATAATAATTGCATTAAGAAGTAACGAAAAACATGCATACACCCAAATGTTCTTAAATAAATGGGGCCCTGGTAAATAAGATAAAAATGGTGGGCCAGAATGTATACTACTGAACTCAATCATGGAAAACTTTAACAGGGGGTATATCTTTATGGGCCCATATCTACTGAACTCAATCATGGATAACGTAACACTTTCATATCACACAGAACGCACGTGAAAATTTAATATTGGGCGGGATTAGACACTTCTGGAGATGAATTTCTACATCCGCCGCGAAATAATCCCCGTTTTGGGAGTTGTAAAAAAAGGAAATTTTCATTTTGAAACCCTCTCACATAAAACGCATTATTCTAATCATGTTCATATAGCACATGCATATATTTCAATTGCTCCTCTATCCTTATTTGTTTTTGCCATAGTAAACATTTCATATGAATGAATCAAGACCCAAAGACGAATCTCTATTTCTCATAATCCGTCACATACAGTGCTGTAACTTCTGTCTTCAATGTCTTTTTCTCATGAAATTTACAGATTACAAAGATTTTATCCATCCAAACAACATCTGTGAAAACTGTTATATGACACGACTATATAGCTTGGAAATAGGATGGCTAAACACGACGTCCTTGTGAAAACACTGTACTTTAACTTTGCGGCAGATTTTAAACGTTCTAAGCCTAGAAGTTCTGTGTGTTGACTACAAATTCAAAATCTACAACTCTCACCGTTCAAACCATGTACTATAGTACACATTTGGTAGTACATAAAACCACTTGCAATAAATTTCTTGATCTACAGAGTTAATCTTGTCACAAGGCTTTCATGTTTTAGTTTGATCGTCCTCTTTATCAATGATGAATGAACACCCCAAGATACTTGGTATTGTCCACAAGTGGTACAATTTCACTTCTAAGTGATAGACAAGAAACATGAAGATTTTTTTAAAGTTTAGGTTTGAAACACATATATTTGGACTTCTTCCCATTAAATGACATAATGCGATCTGCAAATTTATAACATATATCCAATAATTTCCTGAGAGCACTAGGGCAGGGAGCCACAACACATGTGTCATATACATACATAAAATTATTGTACAATATACCTTTAATTTTGCATCCCACATTAGAATTATTTAACAAGATAGAGAGATCATTCATGTACATGTAATGTACATATTAAATAAAATTGGAGACAATATGCCGCCTTGACAGACACCATTACTTACTTTCAAGGACCTCGATAGTGACAATACCCATCTAATTCAACAGTACTGATTTGTATACCAAAACACCATGAGCCGAACTATCAGAATGTATTAGAAGTATCAAAACCATGCTTCTATTTCTGAAAATTTACATAGAAATGTCAAGGTAAGAGTTTCTTGTTGTCATTGGTCTAAAACCCGGGGGCATGACAGACTGTTCATATGTGAAACATGGCGATAAAGCGAGGGACTTTCTGCACAAAATCAGGCTTACATGTTGCCCACTCCTCATTCCGACAGTTTGTTTGTACGTTTGTTTCGTTTTGTTTTTTGGTGTGACATTGTCTGATAGAATATCTTAAATTTTCTGCACATGAACCAGACATAACATGAGGGGTTTGGGCCTTAAGCATATGCTTATAAATACATATTATTTTTTAAACACAAAATGTTAAAAAATATAGGCATATCTTTAGGTACATAAATAGAAACAGTCAGCCACATGTCACTTCTGTAAATTCTGCGATTCTATCTTAGATTACTTATCAACATCGCCCCAGCCTTCTTTTTTCATTTTGTGACCTTGTATTCAAGCAATTGATGAAAATTTTCTAACATCCATATTTGAGATTGTGTTTTCTTCTGTCATGAAGGATATTACAATAGGTGCAAGATTTTATCAAGTTTATGCCATAATCCAATGCTGTCAATCCATTTTTAAAGTGTTGACACAACAAAGATGTTTATTCCATTGATTTGATTATAACTGTATCTACCACCTCTTTTTATAAAATGTTAATTCAACAAAAAGCTATTTGTGCAATTTCTTGAAATCTTCAGATATCATGAAATTAATACGCAGTAATAGTTGTTGAGATGGGGTCTGATGTACAATGAAACCTGTCTATGTAGGCGCCTCTATATTTAGGAGACCTGTATTGTATGGACACATTTCTCTTCTCCAACGATTACTTCAATGCCATATTGAGAACCTCGCTGTTCAGGACATCTGCCTTACATGGACAATTTTCAATTTTTACAAAGGTCTCCACATGGGATAGGTTCTACTGTATTTCCTTGTACTACTTAATCATGTTAATGGCTTAAATAATCCCCCCCAGACTATTTCACTTGAATGATACAGAAAACCCACAGCCATAGGAAATTTACTGAAAAGGCGTACTTCCTCCAAAATCTAGATATGTAAGAGACAGACAAAGATTATAAATGACACTACTCTTATAAAATAAAAAAATTAAAACTGCAATTTCTACAAAATGTCATGTTAAAAGTAATACTAAACACCTTTCAATAGGGGAATGACTGTATTCCAAGAGTGCAGTGAGGCATTAATAAAATCATATGGGAGGCTACCAACATTTCAATGAATCACACATTGGTTTGTCTGATGATCTGTTGGATTTGATAATTATTATCCTCCAATTTTTATTGCTCTTTACATGCTAAACAAAGCTTGTTCCTTGAAAAAACTTATCATGATGCATATAATTTTGTTATATTCTTTGATCAATCTGATGTAATGTTTTCTGGAGCCAAAAGCCTACCACAAGTAGTCCGGTATCTCCTTCATGAATATTCACACACATAAGAACTACTAATGAGCTGTGGAAAGGCCATTTTGTAATATCTGTCATAAAAGCTAGAATCATATTTGAAATTACTGTTTTTGCATTAAAAGGATATATTTAAAAATTCTAATGTTGGGGCGATTTAAAGAAATACCTCCTCTATACAAGAGATGTGTTTCTATCTAATGACACACTATATAGTGTATGTACCTAAACATGTGGTCATTATTTCACAAAAAATGCCTTTTAAAAACATGTTTTAAAATTCACTTCTGAAAAAAATTTGGGAAAAATTCTTAAATCATGTTACACCAATGTTTATGAAAATCATCTATATCAACTAAAAATTAGAAAAGTAAAAACATGTTCTAGGCTTCCCCCTTAAGTAAGTCAATATGAGGAATCGCACTACATTATCTACATCTACATCTGCATGGTACTACCCAACGTCAAATAGCTGACGACTATTGGCAGGTAGGCCACGTGGTGTTGGTACATGGACCTCCAGCGGCAGGCTAAGTAGCCAACTGAGCCTCGGGCGTGTGGAGGGATCACACTAGCTATAGTTTTCAAACTAGGTGAGTTCTTTTACATGCAGAGGTGTGGCTCTCCTCTACGCGGGACACGCCTTTTAACCTGTTAACGAGGCTTCCGAACCTCCGCTTGGCGTTGCCACCGTCTAGTAGTAACACTGCACGGTGGTGACGTGCTGTGTGGAAATCAGCAACTCAGTGGCAGACGCACGACGTATCGGTTTTGGCGACACTGTGTCTGCCATGACCGGGCCGGGCAAATCCTGTTTTCAAGTCGTACGCTCTAACGACTGAGCTATTGAGGACCACACAATTTGAACATTTAACGTTTACTAGCTTCATAAACTTTCAAGTTTATTAACCAACAAATAACAAAGCAATGTCTAAGTACTGTCCTGGGGCGTTAGAAGCTTTTTGTAAGTGGGGTGGGTTCACATTTGCTAGGGAGCAGATAGCAACGGAGCAGGTGGAGGTGATAGTAGGGGGGGGGCAAAGCACCCCCTCTTATTGTAGATTTTCTTTTGAAAGTGAAGGGCAAAATGGCTGGATTTCCTGATACTTGAAATGTTGAGGTCTTCATCATTCTCTTTAATCATACCACATTCCATGTAACAAATTAAACCGATACAAAGCATATAGAATAGAAATTTCCCTTTTCTTTTTTGTTCAATCTATTCTCAGGGTAATCATATGGTATGTACATGAACAATGCATACTTCGGCCTTTCAGTCAATGTAGAGGTCATGGTACAAATTTGAAAACAAAAACATGGATTTTGCCAAATATGTTGCCAGTGTCCATTTATGGGGTCTATCCTGGTTGTTGGGTAGAGGGAAGGTTAAGAATAGCAAACAATGGTGATAAATGTGCTATGCTAGGCCGTGGGGAATCTAGAAGCATACTCCCCCCGGGCAAGTTTGAAATTTTGTGTGTTCACATGTGCAATCTGAGCCATTCTGTGCATCAATTTTCATTACATAAAATTTCAAACAAGCAAGTTTTTCATTATTTATTTAGTTCATCTTTACACAACACACACACAATTTACTGTTGACAGTTTCGGCAACTCCTGTCACCATTTTCAAAACGTCTCTGTGCATGTCAAGGTCACTCAGCACGACTTCCGATGCCGAAAATTTCTCATCTCACCACCCATTGCAACACAAGTTAGGTGTGATCCGGACCCTACTTGACAGGTGCAATGACATAGTGACAGAGACAGGAGATAGACAGAAAGAAGAAGACCACATAGTAGGGGCTCTAGCTAAATGTGGTTACCCAAGATGGTCATTTGAAAAAAGTGAAAGCACAGATAGAAAAGAAGAAGGAAGGAGGAAAGGACAAGAGAAAGAAAAAGAACAAGGACTCAGCTAAATAAAATAAATTAATCACTAAATAAATAATGTATATATATGTATTCCAACACGATGAACTCGTTCAAGGATATAAGCAAGTTTTTCTCTATTTACTGTTTGAACCTTCAAATTAAGCCTTGTCCAACCAACCAGCCCAGATCCTTTGTGGGAAGCCATAATGAATATAGAAATTGGCCTATTAAATCTCTGGGTTACGGGTGCAGCTGTCTAAGTGCACTTACTGAGCATTCACAGTCAGGACTGGATTGTGTATGTGCCAGCTTGAACTGTGTAAATGTGTTGAGGAAAAGGTAACTGTTGCAAACTTTTAGAGGTTATAGTCAAGTAGATGTAAATGTGGTGGATCCTAGTCGTGATCCATGTCCCGCTCTGACAACTTTACATTTTACACTAGGTTATTGGCACACTTATGCTAATTATTCACACAATCACTCACTCACTCTTTCATCCAAATGGACTTTATCAAATTAACAGGTAGATGCCACAGAGCAGTGTGTAACTATTTAGGTATGAGTTTACTCAACAACCACAAACATAGCCTACCGAAAAATTGTTTTGATATATGCTTTGGCGTACCGGAAAAAAATTGCTAGGTTATTAAACTTGTCCATTACTCCAACATAAGTAATCAAGACAAGCATTACAGCTTGGATTGAATGGTTGAATATATTGTTATTTTTCAGTGCGATATTTACCATTTACCTTTAAAACTAAACAAAAATTTATTTCAACATAATACACTCGACTGTGACGGCCCATTTAGAGTGAAAGTAGTTATTTTGTAGCTTATAGTAGGTTAGTCACAAGTCAGTGCTCATAGGTGTGGGGGGGGGGGGTAGTAAAAACAAATATCCCAGAGAAGTGTGGGGCGGAGGGCAAAGTATGCAAATGATATGCTGGCCTCCCCAAGAATAAAAGTGTGGGGGGCCATGGCCCCCTGCCCCCCCCTCCCACTACTTCCTACGCCACTGGTCAGTTAAGTTGTTACCGTGCTTCTCTTAGTCACTCTATATCATCAATTAAGTAGCATGCGTACTATAGTAACTAAATCAAAAGTGTTCAAAGAATACGGCGTCGCTAGAACAACATTGAGTTGTGGTCAATTAAGATATACGTACATTGAAATGATGTATACTTTACAATTTAAAACTTTATGAATTTGAGGCGAAAACCGCAGAATGAGTTTACAGCAATGATCAATATTCAGCGAAACATATATTCACGTGATCCCCCCACCGTGAGGTGATAACATTGACACGGGAAAGTGGCCATTTTTGACGTGATATTTCTGTACTTACGCTGTACATGTGTTGGTTGACAGAGTTCAGATACAGGGTTTGACAGCGTCATCAAAGAGGATGTTCTCCATTTTTGGACATTGAAAAAGCATACGAGTAAGGTTTCAGCCTAGGCGCCTCCTTATCAATAGGTGTTTTTCCCATACAAGTAATTTTACCAACATAAGTAACCATGGTAACAGCTAGTTTTCAGTATGTTTTCAACAAAATGGTTCAATACATATACATCAAAATCTTCTAATGCCTTACTACCTGCTGCACAAAAATGCGATAGTATATACATGTGGCTATTGTGGCTTGCTCTACTGCCCCCTTGTGGTGTTTTAAAGAAATTCTTGTACAGATATTAAAACATTGCGTTTAAAATGGCGGCCATCTTGAATCTTGGCAGCCATCTTGAAATATTCTAACCACAATCTATACTGAAATTTGGATACTGATACATTCCACATATGTACAAAGTTTGATGACACTAGGTGTTGTTGAAAGAAAGTTATCTTTTGGTGTTCTCACACACGAATGAAAGTCTATACAGGTTACCATGGAAATCGTTAGTTTCTTATATGTTTGAGCCAACATATTTTATTACATCTTTATTTTTCTAAGGCCTTAAAACCTGCTGAACAAAATGATACACGTGTCTAAGATGTAGCTTGCTCTACCGCTCAATTTCCTATTTGCAAGACCTTGTGGAACATGTGGAACAGAGATGATAGAAATAGTATGTAAAAATGGTAGTCATTTTGAATTACGATGGACACATTGAAAATTTTCGATCACAAGCAATACTGAAATTTGGAGACTATTATCTTCTAAATATGTGCAGAGTTCTATGATTCTAGTCTTGTATAAACCAAGTTATCAGTTAGTGTTATCAGTTAGTGTTTTACCATTAAAATGTGAACGCCTATTTAGGTTACCATGGAAACACCTAATATTCCATATGTTCCCACACAAATATTTCAACACATTTATATTTTTCGAATGCTCTATCATCTACTGGACAAAGTGGTATCTTAAATAGCCTGCTATACCACTCATAGGAGTTTAATAGAGAAAACCTTTTGAAACGAAATTAGAATTATTATTGTAAAAATGGCGGCCATTTTGAATTACGGCGGCCATCTTGAAATTCAGTGAACAGCAAATGTATGGCAATTTTGAGACTTGCGTCTACTACACATGTGCAAAGTTTCATTATTCTAAGTGCTTTAGATTCTAAGTTATTAATGGAAATCTGTAACATATACAAGGGTATGGACACATGGAGGTTACCATGGAAATGGGCGATTTGAGGTATGTTCGCACCAGATATTTATATACATCCAAACGACAGAGCACCTACTGAACAAAATGAGGTATGATGTAGCTTGTTCTACCACCGGTTGGGGTATCTCCTTATATAGGCTTCTTTTCTTAAGTATCAAGGATTTTAATTGGCTAACTACCGGGAAGAGGTGACTAATACTTATAACTTGCAAATAAGATAACAGCCTTCCATATAGACTAAAAATAAAATAACGTAGTAGCAACCTGTTTATATACTATATGCATAGCGTAAATATTTGCTACATCTTTATATAAAGTTTGATATTATAACGGGGATACTTTAAACTTATCATAACATATTTATCATATATAAACAAATAAAACTAGATCAAAAGTGTTCAAAGAACACTGCTGTTGGTTGGAATATTGATTTTTTCCTTGAAGGCTAAGTGCATTGAATATCATTTAAAATGTCATAAAAACGCTTCTAGAAAGCAAATTTTAATTGGCAGAGTGCCCAAAATCGAATCCACGCGTTTTGAGCTTGCTCAGAAAATCAGGGTAATTAGGGAGCAACCATCATTAATTGTACATGGGGGGTGTCATTTAGTGGTAGAGGGCGCTCAATTTTCTTTGGTCACAGAAAGTAAGGTGCTCAATTTCAATTCAAAGTGATAGGAGG
>CM032667.1:16912370-16998022 GCA_019095985.1 Streblospio benedicti | reverse complement strand
CAGCCGACAGATGCACACTTGTGGATAGCAAAAACCAAATGTTTTAGCATGTACAACAGTTATTAATGTCCGACTACAACTTAAGAAATACGCATCGTCTTAATTATAAACATTTACAAGCGATAAGAAAAACAATGCCTCCAAAACAGGATAAAAATGCAAAGTCTAGTGATCAAAACAGCAATGGCGGCGAAAATGCCGGCGGAAATGCAAGTTCTGAGTCTGAGATTCTTACAGATGGAGCTCAAAACGGAGCTTCGGATACGGTACCACAGGAACAAGCTTCCAAGGCTGACCTGTTGGAACAGAAAAAGAAATTGCTCGAAGAAATGAGGACAGAAAAAGAGTTGCTAGAGCTAGAGCTGGAACTGGCTGAGCAGAAGAAAGAAATGGCACAAAAGAGAGCCCGGCTTGCTGCCCTGAACAACGCACCACCTGCGTCTGAGACAACCGGGACCGCCGCCACCGCCGCCGAGGACACAGCACGTGCCACCACCCGAACATTAGCGAAAGACCAGCAACTACAGGCAGCACTCGACCGTCTTAAAAACAGCCACTTGCAAGACGTGCTCGACATTACCAACGAGGTTGATGATGAAGCTACAGGAACCACAGGCAAGTCAAATAAACAATGCTATTATATCACAGACTTCATCAAAAAACCTAATGCAAGCGTCAGGCACAGAGAACAAAGTCTAGGGCGGGGACTAGTGCTAAGGGATACCAGACATAGAATACGCCCCGAAGACGTGACCGAAGCCCAGTGGGCAGGTGCCACACTTAGAATATTAATGAAAATGCTTGATGAGAATGAAATGAGCAGAACGGAGGTAATGCAATACCTCCAATATAACATTGAGATCGCAGATTACCTCCAAGTCTGCAAGACGTCCTCGGTCATGCTGCTAGACGAGGACCACCGTGCTAATGTACACGAAGGGGCATGTTGGAACCCCATCAACCAGCAGAAAGTGTATTTTTATCTGGAAAAAAAAGAGGAAACCAGTGCGCCAAAAAAGCCCTGGCAAAAGCAGCCCCGAGGCCAGGGTGAGGATGCAGGAAACAAGCAAATTTGCATCAGTTTCAACACGGAAGAGGGTTGCTACAGGTCATTCTGTAGGTATGCTCACACATGCAGTGTACCTGGGTGCAAGGAACACCACCCCCGCTACCAACACCCTCAATCACAATCTCTACCACGTGGACCCCCTCGTTTTCGTGACCAAAAGTGGCAATAACCCATTAAGGGACAATCTCAGTGTTTGGCAATGCGAACTCAACCAAGACACTGACAAAAACTTTCTGTTGCAAGGTGTTAGAAATGGATTTAAAATAATTAGTAAAGATTTAAGTGGAGTTAGTGTTTGCAATAAAAACTATTCATCAACAAGTGGTACAGCTAGAGGGAAAGTGGAAGACCAAATACTTAAGGAAATAGAAAAAGGTCACTATGTAATAACAAACAGTAAGCCACATATAGTAAGCAGTTTGGGTGCGATACCCAAAGACGATGGCACCTTCAGACTGATCCATGACTGTAGCCGACCAGAAGGACTGAGTTTAAATTCCTATGCCCAAAAACAAAGTTTCAAATATGAATCAATAGATCACGCTGTGGAGTTACTACCGCAAGGTGGGTTCATGGCAAAAGTGGATTTGAAATCAGCTTATAGGTCTGTCCCAATCCATCCCCAATGTTATGCAGCTACAGGGCTCCAATGGACCTTTAAAGGTAGAAATGAACCAACATATTTCTACGACACTAGGCTCCCTTTCGGAGCGGCAATGAGCCCAGAAATTTTCCAACGACTGTCGGCCAGCATAACCCGCATGATGGAAAAGAGGGGCTTCTGCGTGATCTCATACCTAGATGATTTTTTGATTATAGAACAAACACAAGGACAGTGCACTCTAGCTTATAATACCCTACTTAACCTATTACAACAACTAGGCTTTGAAATAAACTGGGACAAAGCCGTCCCACCAACCACAAAATTAACATTTTTGGGCGTAGAAATCGATAGTGTAAATAGACAATTAGCCTTACCGCAGAAAAAATTGCATGAATTACGAGATTTATTAAATCAATGGTGTTCAAAAAAGAAAGCGTCAAAACGAGACCTACAATCGCTCATCGGTAAACTCAACTGGGCTGCCAGAGTAGTCAGAGGTGGTCGGACTTTTCTTCGCAGGATCATCAACTTTATGTGTACCCTTAAAAAAAAGCACCATCGCAAACGTCTAACATTAGCGGCTAAAGCGGACATTCTATGGTGGAACAACTTCATACAAGTGTTCAATGGTACCGCGTGCTTCATACATAACACGCCGGCGCCCACAGCCATTAGCATCGGAGATGCATGTTCCTCCGGTGGCGCAGCAACATTCAAGAACGATTGGTTCTATGTACATTGGGAGGCGGACTATCCTACTATAGCGTCACAACATATCAACTGCAAGGAGTTGTGTGTGATATTATTAGCAGCCCGCAGATGGGGCTCAGCATGGGCAAATAGGCATGTAAGAATTTATACGGATAATATTGCATCAATGTATGCCGTAAATTCTGGGACCTCTCATAATAATACAGCTATGGATATGCTGAGGGAACTCTTTTGGATATCAGCAACACATAATTTTCACATAAGTGCACAGCACTTACCTGGAACAGAAAACATAATAAGTGATTATATATCAAGGCTCCCACAACAACCACACTGGGAGTCTCAGCTCAAAGCTTGGGGTTTCCCAACACGCCACCTGAATAACCATATGTCATTAGCATGTTTTCGGGTCTTGCAGGAACACAGAGGCAGCAGTGGAAGGAGCTCCGCGCAGAGTGTAAGCAGTACAAGCAAGCTGCATGGTCAACGTCAACCAAGTCGACTTACACCTCCATGCGGAATCAATACCTCCGCTTCTGCTTGCACTTCAGTAGAACACCTGTACCGGCCACCAAGGAAACCGTGGTACTCTACTCCGTGTTCCTGGCACGTACGCTTAACCCATCCAGCATCCCAGGTTACTTGAATATAATTAAGATCATGCACGATGAAATGGGTCTCGAGAACCCATTGGGCGGCTGGGAGCTAAATCAAGTAAAAAGAGGCATCCAGAGGAAATTAGGTAGACCTCCAAAACAAAAGCTAGCCATCACACCCCAGATACTCAAAGACATTTACAAGGCATTGGATAAGGAAAAGCCGGAGGCTCAGGCCTTTTGGACGGCCTGTCTAATTGGTTTTTTCGGTTTCCTAAGGAAATCTACACTACTCCCTAAATCCTCCAAGACAACGGACACTGCCAAAGCCATCAGGATAAGCGACGTAATTCTAGAAGACAAGTGCAGCGCAAATATAGTCATTCGCCATACCAAAACTATCCAGTTCGGGCAAAGGCTTCTAACCCTCCCTTTCGCCGCGGTACCAGGGTCCCACCTCTGCCCAGTCAACGCACTGATAGTGATGCTATCCCAGCTAAATCCAGAAGCAAAACTGGCATCTGACCAACCTCTGTTTTCCTACTCAGTGGGGACAAACCTGCACCACCTCACTCATAAAACCTTCGTGGATATACTAAAAGAGGTGTTAGTAAGTAGTGGCAAAGATGCATCACAATTCAGTGGCCACTCATTTAGACGGGGTGGGTGCTCTCACGCTTTCAGTATTGGAGTGCCAGCACCAATCATAAAGCTTCGCGGGGATTGGAAATCCAATGCTTTTGAAAGATACATTTCAATTTCTCAAGATCACCACCTCGACCTGGCAAAAGCGATGGCTTTGTCAGTCCACCAGGACTAGTGTAGTTACAAGTTTTCGATTTGGGGAATTAATTTGGAGGAAGTTTTGTGATTATTTTCTGTCAATAAAACCAATATTGACCTTCTACCCCCCAAATCGAGTTGTTCAATTGTTTATTCTCATCACAACTATATCACTTTAATGGGAAGATAGAAGACTCGTCTTTTATCTGGTTTTAAAGTGTAGCGCACGTCATACGTCATGACGTCATGACGTCATGAGACGCTAGAAGTTTCGGCCTATTTCAAAGTTGCAGCCGACAAATGCACACTTGTGGATAGCAAAAACCAAATGCCCACCCACCCTCCCCTAATATTGTTTTCATAAAATTGCCATGTATTGTAAATGCCTTACCAAATGTTCGTCGAGCAAAAAAAAAAAAAAAAAATGTCTTTACAAGTTGCAATATAATTTGAGTTTGCTTATTGTGACTGTAATTATGCTAGGTATATCTTTCTGCCTTATATTAATAGACATCCATTAATTACATGTTAATAAGTTCTGTTAGTTGCAACTATTATTATAATTTTAGACTTTGTCCGCATTAAGCTACATTATTGTATTATATTGTGTTATATAAATTAACAACAGCTATGTATTGTGTAATGGAATGTTACTGTTAGAATTGTTTGATAACTTGTATATAACCTCCTGGGAGGAAGTTTTGTGATTATTTTCTGTCAATAAAACCAATATTGAAGCCCCGACCTCCCCATATGTTTATCTACACGCCATAGTGGATTTTTCACGCCTTTCGCATCCCAATCCCCGATGATACAATCACCGAGGACACACTAGATCCCACGTGCAAAACGAATTCAACATGTGTTCCCTCCCGAGACTCTCTGAACCCACTGCCCGTCAACGCGGCAATCAGTCTATTTTGCGCCGCACTCTCCCGCCACCAAACGTCGTCGCCAGCGGCCCCTATCCCACTCACCAATCACGAGTACAGGACCGCTAAGACCCGCCCCCCAACGCGGCAGTCAGTCTATTTTGCGCCACTCACTCTCCGCCACCAAACGTCGCCAGCGGCCCTATCCCACTGACCAATAACGATACAGGACCGCTAAGTCCCGCCCGATGATGCTTATTAGCTTAGCGCCGAGTACTAATGTATATAGATTTCCCTTGCTGTGTATATATCGCTTCCAACTAGGTTCCCTCCACATAAGTTTAAATGTTACCTTATGCTCAGATACAAATATCCCCTTTACCTATGCTCCGCCATCAATAATATTAGATTGAAATGTGAAAGCAATGCGTCGGCCTGCAAGCCCACAATCTTGATAAGAAATAGGACTATTAATACTAATTAGACACTACCAAACTAGTTAATCTGGGCTGTGCCGGCTCTGTACCATGCTATTATGATGGAAAACAGGTCCATCACGGTTCCCAAACGAGGTTCCTGGTGTTTAGCTTATCGTCGAAGTCATAATAAGTTTGGATGCAACCCCAGTCACATGATTTTTTGGAGTGTCCCATATCTGTACACACGTATTCACCATTAAACATACCATGAACAGCCATGAGGCGACCGTGACCGATCGCCCGTGACATCATATCTATGAATACAATCACTGCCCCTCCCGGCGTCAGTATGACGTCACAGCTAGCAGGCCACGCTGCAAATGCAATTCACGGTAAGATGTTTATAAATAGATACTTCCGGGAACAGCCACCTCAAATTCCACCAATCTACCCACCCAGTCATGTGAATAACTTCCTCTCATGTTACGCCCATCTGTTGATGCCATTGTGACTCGATCTTGATTTCGGCATAGCGGGATGTCACGTTTTTCAACGCCTCAAGGCCAAACAGTCTCAGCCAGCATTAACCTCCTGCTGTTTATTAATCATTAGTCCCTCAAGTGTTCGCCAAATCTTACACACAATAATTTAATAGGTTATGGCTTGTTAAATGATTTATCCATTTAGTTTACATTACATAGTATGCCATAATTATGGTGATCAACATTTTATAATTTACTCCAGTTAATTCGTCGGGAATTCTCTCTTAAAACTTAGGTTTTAATCGATACCATTCATATGGTGATGGTAAATGTAATTGTGGGCTAGTTACATTCCATTGAGCAAGATGAATTAGCTGTAATTCCATAGGCAATAACCCAAATTGTGTACATGTTTGTCAATTACAAACCTTACGCAAAATCAGTCTCATTGAGTTAATAACGTGGTTAGTTCAATAGCCCATTTTGCATTGAATCTATTTGTTTTCTGCGTTATGTGGTAATCTCTGCCTAATTAACAGAATTATGTGTAATTTGTAGTGTACGTATGGTTCTTTGTGCTCAACTGACAGTAGATGGGGCCCTGCTGTTGTGTGCCATCGTTGCAGTGCAAGCCTTACAACTTCAAACATAATTTCTGTTGTTTTGCATGATATTGGTTTAGTTACCAATGCTCTTGGTAGATTAATTACATCTAAAGATGGAATGTTTACTTAGAGTGATCGAACTACGTTTTTGCCGGAAATTGCTTCATTCTTTGCTACATACACGTAAACATCATATTCCATACATTGTAATGACAATGTTATCACGCCCGTGAACGATTGTTTGCTGTATAATGTGAACCTGGATATCTTTAAACACTAGGGAATGCCCGTGCACGATATTCAATCTTTGCCCTGGCATCTCATGAGCCATACTCCCTGTCACATAGGCATTCCATGGATTAACCCCTGCCCGCCTTACAATAACAGTCTATTCGTCCACGCCACCCATATGTTATCATATGATCCCCGCCCATCTCATTTATCAATCAGCCACGTGCCACGTGCCAGATGCCTGCTCAAGTCACCGGGATTAATAGCCATGTCAACTGACACGCGTCAAGAAACTACACAATGACTCTTTGTTATTTGAAGGAAATCCATAGCTTAATGCATGTTTCTCGATATTATTGTAACGGATTTCAAACACCATTGCATGCTTGATGTAATTGTAACATGTTTTGTGATTAACTTTGACAGTTTACATGATTATGTTCGCCTTACAATTCGTTTATTTTTGATTGTTAAAACAAGTTATTCTACTACATGCTTTATTTTGATTGTAATATATATTCGATAATTTACTCAAAATTGTTAACAATCCATACCACTGCATGCTTGATGTAATTTAAAAAGATAGAATTCATTATATGTTTAGCGTAAAAACATGATTTTAGAGTTCAATATCATTGTATTAGCCAACAAACAACTGTATGCTGTGTATATGTATGAATTTTGACTTACACGCTATGTATATTACAGCTTACAATTAGATACATGTTATAATCACGGTTATGTTACCATAGACATTATGTATATAGTGCATGTCATATGTTTGATGGATACTGTAATTAATACCGGGTCCATAAATTGGATGATTAATGTGTTTTGTAATGTAAAATTATTATATCCTATATATGTGTACTTTATACTAGATGTTGGTTTTATTGTGTTGCACTTTGTGAACAATTACAGATCTACGTGAATTAATTGGTGTATAACATGTGTTTAAGAATCTACATCAGTGAATGCTTTTGTGAATTAACCTTCAAACTTAACATAACGCAACCATGTTCTTAACACTTGTAGCTAGTTAATGACTAAGAGGTTTCTGTTTGCGTTATGTTCAGTAGCCTTATGTCTGGTGTGTGCGTAGTTAAAGTCCGTATCCTTGTGTTACGGCGGATCCAGCCTTTCCGAAAGGGGGGAAATGTGATGATAAGAAAGTGCTGAGTCAGATTAGACTCATAGGCACCGCCGGAAGTCCCACACTTCCGGCTCCGCCTACCGCCTACTCACACACCAGTGTCATACGAGTCTACTAGACCTCAACCTGCTCTTGCTAGTCTACTGAGCTAGACGAGGACGGATATATATAAACTGGAACTCAATGTAACAAGACAGTCAATAAACAGGATACAAACTGCTCACTGGTTCTGTTATTACTTCTCACCACGCATGTGTCAAAACCACACATGACACAGTGTCGACGCCGTATCTTCACGGGATTTAATGTAAACCACTTGAGCGGGAGGCATAAGATGGGGTCTCATTAAAAGAACATTACATTTGTACGTTGTAATGAAATCTATATGGTTTATGGTTGGTATTTCAAAGAAACCCCACACCTAGCCCCAATGGCATGCATGAGCGGTTCTTTTCCAGCTTCGTGCCTGGCAGCTGTGAACTTCACTATATTGAAGAATGCACGCTTCAAAAAGATGTACTTACTTAATTATCCAACGTCTATCAGTGTAACAGCCATCAATGTTTTGTAGAATAGACGCTTTGAATGATATAGCATTAAATGTGATTTTAAATGGGCTTATAACATATACCGGAAGTACCCATGGACTTTTGTGTCTCAAAAGTAAATTAAAAAAGACGAGTGTGCAACTTTTCTGCGCAATTGAGAACTGAAGAATACGAAAGTATGTCATTTTTCATATTTATCCGCGTGTGGTGGTGGGCGGCAGAGGGTCGCTCAATTTGTTGAAGTTTAAATGGGAAGTGCATTCAATTTCAGCATAGAGCGTTAGGGAAGGCATTCAATTTTCTTATTTCATCAACACCAAATGATCACCCTGTACAATTAATGATGGCCGCACCCTTCGTTATATGGATATTTCACAGTTAAAACATATTTTTCCTCATCATGCTATATTGCAAAATTCTCAAAATTACACAAAAGCGTATAAAGCCAGTGACATAAGAGTGTGAACGAAGCTGCAGTGTTTTGCGTTAGCTGAGCAACTACAAGCCCTCCACCATGGGCCAAGAACTAATGACCGCCTTGGCCCTGATGCATATATACTATGCCCATCCAGTCGACTTGGATACTGTCTTGAAGAATTTTATGCAGTTGCAACCCCGAAGAATGCAACTTGGAAATTTATTTTTCCAGTGATAATTCTGGGACGGCACATTCATTTCAAGGCTACTATGCCATTTGGCATAAATAGGCTGACTTGTGTTAGACTCGGCAGGGTTTGTACTAATCAAACATATTTTCTGAATTTGATTCCCGAATCATCTGCCAGTACATGTGGCAAATAGTAATCTTTGAAGGTAATCACCTGTGGTTTTGCAAACAATCTGATTCTTGCCAAATGGCACTTGTCTTCAGCCATTATGCCAAACCGTTACATGATGTATTTTACCCAGAATTATAACTGATTTTCAATGAAAGAATAATAGAGTCGGATTTATCATGTATTACTTATGTATTATAAAGGATTATATAAATTTATTCTGAGTCAATTTCATTCACCCATATTCCAGATTGTCGACTAAAATAGAATTTTGTCTGTGTTAAATGTGGTGGTTTATAGTCCTGATCCCAGTCTGGCTCTCATGACTTTACAATTTACACCAGGTCATTGGCACACGTAGTGATCATCATTTGATCAGTTCTCGCATACTTGCATACTTGCATCATTCAGCGCACAATGCTAATCACTCACACTTAAACATTATAATGCAATTTTAGTACGGTGTGGGAAGACTAATAAATTACATGGCACATGTACATGTATTCATTTTAATATCTGTTTGTTCTAGGTCTTTGCTCTTTGTTGGGTGTTGGGTGCTGGGGGGGGGGGGGGCTTTGTTATATGGCATAATTAGATAGGTTTTAAAATCTCATATATCAGTAAATCCAACTATTTTTTATTGCATTTCCAAAAAAAATTGGCATAGTAGAGGGTGCTCCACCCCCCTTCCTATAACCTCCCCCCCCCGCTCGGTCGCTATGCGCTGCCTCGCAAATGTGAACCCCCCTTACAAAAAGCTGCTTACGCCCTTGAGGAACCAGGAATTATAATCTTTGTAAATGTAATTTTAGTTGACCTTGAACTCGAAAAAAATATAAAAAATCACGGTTTGACCTACTACAAGGGGGGTGAACGAATAGGAGGAAGTGCCATTAGGAAGGACCAAATCAGTCGTTAGTAGGGAATTTTCCTCGATTCGAAATGGTAAGCTCCCGAAAATTGCTTTTCTTTTCCCACTTCAAAGGCATACATTTCTAATTTGATATGCCTATCAGGTGACATAATATGTTAGGCGTCTGCATGAAAAGTTGGACCTTCCAAACGTCTCTAGTATTTGAGATCACTTAAGTACCAATGGGCTAGTCATGAGAACTTTTACTCCAATTTTCAATGACCAGCACATTTGTAGCTAAGTGTTATCAAATACTAGACAATGTTAAATGGTCCGATTTTTCGCACAGAAGGCCAACATATTACTTCACCTGATAGGCATATCAAATTGGAAATGTATAAAAATAAATTAAGTGGGAGAAGAAAAGCAATTTTCGGGAGCTTACCATTTTGAATCGAGGAAAATTCCCTACTATCGACTTATTTGGTCCCTACTAACGGCACTTCCTCCTATTCGTTCACCCCCCTTGTACTATCATTCTGTTTTTAGATATGATACTTAAAACGTTAGGAATGTTTGATTCTGCCAACTTAATGGCAAATTGATTAGCATAATTTTAGTGCATGAATGGTGTATCTAAGTCTTTTGATGAATAAGTAGCAAACATTTTAGAAAAGACATACTTTTTATTTCATCATGCTGCCAACAAGCTTATGCCGTGATATATGAAGCATATCACTATTGATCTTTTGTTTGTAGCAGAAAGATAAAATTTTGGGACCAGTTCACCTAGGGATTATTCTTTTGACAAGTACTGGAAAGCCTGTGTCATCAAATTCAAAATGGCGGTCATTTTCCGAGATGGCCGCCACTTTATGCATAAAAAACACAATATGACAAAGAAGATCAATCCTGAGCATACATTTCATAGCACAATTTTAACCAAGATGTACATTTGGTAGGTTCTTTATTAAGATGTATCATTTTTGTTCATTGATTTCTTAATGTATTACCTTGCATTTGCAAGAGAATGCCAATTACCCCAGCGATTCTTGTTCTTCCTTTGTTCCTAATGAGGACATATGAATCAAATTCGTAGTGTCAATAACTGACAACATGTGAATTTTATATTGACATTTGTTATTCTATTATTGAACCATTAATTGACTGAACTATATATACAATGTCTTTCACAACTATATCAAAATAAACTTGCAATCTAACCATGTTTATATTATTGATCATTATTCATATTATCAGATTTTCTTTGTATTTTGTATATCCTATATGACTGCTATTTTGATATAAAAGTATACACTAATATTTTGAATTATGGAAAAGTTAGTAGGCCTATATGATATTTAAATCAGCTAAATCTGTCCAGGCATTCGAATTTTTAGACCAAACGAGTATTGTTATATCTGTTCATACATACATGAAAATATAGCAATGTTATTTTTCAACATACAGAGGTGGCAAAAATATGAATAAATAATACTGATCTTTAGAAATACGGAGTATGAACTATAATATTGAATACATGTAATATGATGCTGAAAAATGTTACAATTACATAATCGTGAAAAGAATTTGTGAAATTATGCCTAATGATAAAAGAATATGGTTAACACCAAGAGTTTAAGATATCGAAGAATATCTAGCAGTTTATTTCCATGGTGGACCTAAAAAACATATCTATCAATTGGCATCCAAATCACATATTTATCTTATACATATTAATTACACTCACTTACCGTTTACTTAGTATATACGCTATTTTCAACCTTGATAATTTCATTAAAGAGATATTTCTTACATTGGGCTTGAAATTTTTCTTTGCTATCACAGGACTTTATGGAATCGGGAAGGTTATTCCAAAGTTTGACACCATTCCATTTAAAAGTAACAAAACTTGACATGAGAATTTACCTGGGGCACAGTGGGAAAGAATTTAGTGTCAGAACACTCTACTTTTAGGGCCCAGTCAGTTGCAAGTCCGTGCGTGGTCAGATGGACTTTTTTCATATAAATTTATAAGATCACAACTATAACCTCCCCACCCCCAATCATATTCAAACTTAAACCTTGACACCCCCCACCCAATACACCAAGATTCAAAACATTGACCCCCGCAATCACAATATGTTGCACTCATGGCTGAGATAATGAATTACTGTGAAAAAAGAGGGCGGGGGACAAAAATCTATACAAATGTAGCTTCTCTTTAAAATTGTTTTATTACAATCAGTATCCAACGTCCATTTGTAATTACATTATAAGACATTCATTGTTTTGTTCATCAGCAATACCATCCTTATCTACTCGGGGAATATACAATGCATGAACATCAAACTTTGAAAATTGCGTAAATGGGAAAGGCGTGAATTATTCATCATATTTTTTGTAATAAGTTGGTGAAAGGTAATCTAGTATGAGGCATACGGTTTCATGGTCAAACATACCAGCCTGTGATTAAAAAACAACATATTATGATGTACCAGCAACTACTAATGCTGGTCCAGCATAATATGTTATTTTTTAATCACGTGTTCTATACTATAGTTTCCATATCAACAGCACAGTATTGGGGTTTGCATTTTATATCCTGTGTGCCTGTAGGGTTTATCTGCAACTTCAATAACTGGTTTGAGACCAATTAATTGTTAACCTAAGATTTCCATTCTGGCCATACTCCTGACTATTTTTCTTTTCTTGGGTTTCTTGGCTCCCTGTGCCTCATCCTTCTGTTGTTTCCAACTCTAGCCTTGTTTGGCAAAATAGCTTGGTACTTTGTTTTTGAGCACAAAGAATCTTTATCATTTCTTCAATCTCATCTATCATGTCTTGGATTTCAGAAATGATAAGAGTTTCATGTGATTTGGGATTTATTTTCCTGCGCTTGATTCTCCTCTATTCAAAGGTGAACATTTTTCAATAATTGGGGGTGTTATTGCCAAGTGAATAGCTTCAAAGTTCATCAGTGCAGGAAAATATTGATAGAGTTTTTTTATATTGATGATCCTGATTCAGAATTAGCCGATTCTGGTGATGATTCAGAGGATGTTGATGATTCAAATGATGATGAAAATGCAGATTCGGAAAATGAAATAATATATGAGCTTGAAGAAGCCACTGAAGATACTAGTCGTGATTATGAGGTTGTGACTAACACAACCCCGAGCTCGAGTAGATATAGACTAATATGGCAGGATTCAAGGAAATTGGAAGACAAAAAAAAACTGTGCAATATTCAAGACAATTTCCAATTGTGTTGAAAGTAATATCTATCAAATTTGTAGCTTTTCTTTGAGTCTTTGTCTGATTGTATCTCATCATATAGATAAATGATGAAACAAAAAAACTTGCATTTCAAAAGTATGACCCCCCCCCCCGGTCACTCCTATTTCAAAAATGTGAACCCCCACCCACACACACACACACACACACACACACACACATACACGGACTTGCGACTGACCGCGCCCTAACACCCTGTTAAACAAAGAGATATGTTACTGGGTAACAAAGTGACTAGCAGGCTGACTGACATGCATCAACATAACGTCACCCATATATAGATCTAGGCATCCCGGCAATATTGTTTATCATCGTCGGCCTGAAGATATCTAACTAATAGTAATAATTTCTGTGCCGGTGAAAATTTTATATATTTGAACATAATTTTGGGGAAACGGCAAAAATGAGTTCGAGCAGACTGTCATGTGGAAGAGATTATGTCTGTTCAAGTGACATCGCCAACACTTTGGATGAGACTTGCAAGGCTGGGTAAAATTGAATGTGTTTTTACATCATTAGGCACGGTGCATATGATGATGCCATGAAGTTGGATGCACGTGCTACAGGGGCACTCTAAGTATCCGATGTCTTAAAAGACTTGACATCTGATACTCAGAGTGCACAGTGGCAACTTTTAGATTAAAATAAATAAGAAATGCCTTAGGTACACACATCGAATGTCGACATTTGCATTTTTGTCTACAACTTCAAGTTGCCCCTGTGGCACGTGCCGGGAACCACGCCGTGGTCTCTTTGGGGGGTACAATCCTTATTTTACCTAATTTGGATTGTGATAAAAGGATGGCTGACCAAGCTGGACTAAGAAACATTTGATCTCGTAGATCACTGCACACAGTGCACTTTGTGCATTATAATGACAAATGTTTAACCGATCGTAGCACAGGTATTAATGAACCCACAATAGTGTTTAATGTGTCAAAATAAAGCTACTTACCGGTACTTATATTGTCGCATGATAAACACAATTGTTATGATGATTCATTAAAATTTTATGATCTATTTTGTCAATTTAGACAATTTAACCACCAAATGCTGGCTTCCCATTGCTATGCAAAGTACAACATATGAAAAATGTGTTGTGATTAATTGTCCAATGAAATGATATAAAATGTATAATCTAAGATGCATAAATAATATAGTATAACCCTTTTTATGCACGTTTATAACCAGTTGTGATCTCCCAGGATGATCTGCAAATCAACACCATTACTCCTGTCAGACAAAGTGCTCAAGTTATTGGCAGTTTTGGTACCACCAAAAAACTTTGATTACGATCACTTAACAAATATTCATTTACCCTCTGAAGTAGTTCTGTTTGCTACATCTCATAACGTATGACGTATGCGACTGTCAATAAGCCCATTTACTTTTACCTTGGAGATAGACCGTGTTTGGATGGTGCCAATCATCGATTTTCATGGTTTGATCACTCACACTGCCTTGACAAGTCCTTGTTCATACCGTGGGCCAAGTTGTAGCTTTTATGTGGAAAAATAACAATCTATACTAGATTTTTCTTACTTATCTAGTGAGATCGTACGTTTGACGTTTGAATTCCCCTCTGAACATTTCGGCAGTGAGCCTTGTGATGGGTTGAATAATGGGGTCAGCTTCCCCCAAAACTAAACTGGTTGTATCACTGCTAATATACTGCGTAATGCGTATATAGCCATGAGATATGAATATAGTATAGTAGCAAGGAGGGACAATTTTCTTATTGATTTGGATACATGCAGTTTACGAACATGATATATATATATAATTATATTTTTTTGCTTTAGATCATTTTTCAGATATCTTTAGGTATCTTTGTAATTTTGGTAGGTTTTTAAGGTATCTTTGTAATTTAAGGTAGGTCAGACTGCGTTCTACGTCCACAACACGTCCACATCACGTCCAAAAGGTCACAAATTTTTTTTGACATGATTGTCAGTGATATTGACGTGTTTAAGACGTGTTATAGCCGATGTATGCAGGTGAGAGGACGTGGCAACAAATCAGAACATGGTTGGATGCAGAAACAAGTTTTTGAACATTTCAAAACTTGATTCCGCGTCCAACCACGGACTGCAGACGTGATTGAGACGCGCAGCAGACATGAAAAACAAGTAACAAGCCATGTTACGGCAGTATTCAATGCGTGGGCGAATTCAGGGCTTAACACTAACTTTTTTTTTCACGTGCCCAGCAGGGCATGTGATGGTCCAAATCCATGTGCCCTGATCTCATTTTTATATGCCCTGAAATTTTTTAGCTAAACCGCAGATGGCAAAATTAAAAAAAATACAAACAAAAAATGTTCAACTATCAAATCAACATGAAAACTTCATTTATACATCGTATATTTCACCATAGGAAATACAACATTGTGGATATGTGGATATGGTGTGCCCATCAGGGCACAAGAGTCGAAAGATTTGATGTTCCCTGACTTAGAATTTATGTGCCCAGGACACCAGGGCACTAGCTAGCGTTCCGCCTTGGAATGTAGCAAGACGTAATTGTTACAGCAGCAGGGCTTAACATTAGTGGGTGTCCGCCTGCCCGGGGCATGCAGGAGGCTCAGCCGGACATACAGTCAGCCATGGTCACATGCCCGACTGGGCACCCAGAAATTGCTGGCCATATTTCATCATTCATATGATAGGTCGTTAACTATCTTTAAGTTTAAGTCCAAAATTTAGATAAAATAATATTTACATCCTACTATGTGCAATCCCTAATTAAAGAAATTATTACACAAAGGATAACTTTATAATAGTGGAAATCCTATGAGACAAGAGCACACTATGATTCTATTATTTTCTATATGGTTTGTTGAATACTTCCTTTTGAGAATGATGGGCGGCGGTAAATTATCATAAAGCCTTCGTGATTGAGACAGTGAAAATGGTGTATTTACAGTAGCTTCTGAAATTGTGCGTCAATGATATTTACATGAATAATTTAACAGAGTTTATATTTGAATCGTCATTCTTAAGTCATTACTAATTTGGTTTTTGTTTCGAAATTTGTTATGAGTAGTATATTATGAGGAATCTTGTTGCGTAATCATTTCTAAACAGAAGTCTTTGATTTTGGCCTCCGAACAACCAAAGCCATTAAATGCTTTTATTTGTCTTGTACAAGTTTTTATTCAAATCTGATCTTTCACCTGCAGATAACATTAAAACTAAAAACTGAAAACATTGTTGATCAGATCGTGTAAAACAAAAGCATTTGATGTCCAACAGTTACAGAGTTATTATAAGCAGTGTATAATTATAGCAAGGCGCCTAATACCTTTTTAAAACATATAAAACTTATTTCTCATCTACCACATGTTTTTTATTCGGGCACCTAGATATTTCATTCGGGCACCCAGTAGCAGCCACCCACATGCCCGAATGGTCACCCACTTTTAAAAGTTAGCGTTAAGCCCTGCAGCAGGGGGGTACTGTTGCTACAATCAGGCTGTCAGTAAAGCACACGGCGCTGCAATTTGGCTGCTGCATTGTTCTGATCCTACACGTGCCTGGGACGTGGTTAGGCAGTGATCTGCCGACGACCTCACCATTTGCAAAATCACGTCCAAATCTAAATTGACCAAACATGACCACTGGCAACCATGTCCAACAGATATTCATAGCTTATTGGACGTGATACAGCCGTGATATTGTATGTGACTGGCCCTTTAGCTGCAATGAGTCATGTCTATGTTTCATTGCAGGTTTGATTTTGCATGCGTACCAATCATGAATCCTCGTTTCAAGCGAGAATTTATTGAGGGACCAGCGAAGTCGAGACCAGGAGCAGTGACAAGATCAGACATGGTGCTCACTAGTCAAGGTTTATTGATTTTATATTTCTAAAATATTAATAATTTCAAAGTCATGATTAGCTACTGGTCAGCTTGTTGTGAGGAGTAAAACGTTGTGGAGGACAAGTAAAAATTTTAGAAATTTGTCAGATTTTGTCCTTTTGATGAGTAGCAAATTCTGGGTCATACAGGTATAGAGTTTGTTCAAGGAGACCAGTACATTTTTTGGAGGATTGATAAATTTTTAGTATTATTCGTTTTGCAGATGAATAGCAATTTATGAACAAATCCTGACACTTCTAGCTTCCAATTTTATGCACATAATTCTTTATTGCTCGGATTCGCACCGATAAAGCCCATCAAAGAATTTTAATTCCATGAAATCTGTATGTGTGAGAAAACATTGTTGGTTGTTGAATTGACTAGATGTTACTATGGTAGAAATGGGAGCATTAGTCTATCTCAACTATAAGTCGACACCCTATCTTTGGCCATCAAAAGGAAGAATTTTAGTAAAAATTATATTAAAATGCTCGAAAATCACCAAATCCGTGGACATGATTTCTAAACCACGCTCTGACACTTTTGTACTCAAATCTTGGTTAGGTTTGTTCATGGTACTATTGCCAGTGTGTTATTTTATTATTTATTTGTATGACCTACCAGAGAGATTCGGGCGACTGCTAACATGGTTGCTACGTTATCGCCCATCATGACCACGACCTAGCTAATGTTTAGACCCAATTATAAGTCTACCTCTATGATTTAGGATGATTTTTTGTGAGTAAGAAACTACGAATATTTGCATTTCTACTGTAATTTTGGTTTTTTGATCATTGATCCTTATCCATACAAGCATCATATACGGAATCGAAACATCACTGATTATATCTTGTTATGTGAAAGTGACTGAATTGATCGGACCTTGGATTTCTTGTTCACACACCTTGAGGGAGAACAAACAAAACAAACTTCATGTACCAACATACAAACAGGTACACACTGCCTCACTACTTCAAAATATAGGAAGAGATTTGGTTGTGAATTCTATAAATGTCATACTTGATCATATTATTATGTAATAATTTAATTCAAAATACAATTTCCATTGCCCATAGTAAATATCTTGTACACAAAAAGGTTTAACTACCTTATACTATCTACTGTGTATTAAACGAAACAGTTAAATTTTATTGCATAATTATAATGGAGTAACCGGTAATTATTTTCAGAAATTACATAACATGAGCATTTCTATTATTCTACAATAACCACCTTATGTTATAGATTGGAGCAGCTTGATAGTTGCAAAAACATCTCCATGGTTGCAAATTGATTCTGACGTAGAGAGTGTTAGGAAAAACTCTGAAAAGGTACGATTCTTGTGTTTTATTTATAATAAACATGTAGCAAAAAGTTAATGTATTTCTACATCTATAATATTTGACTTGTTCATTATTTCACGATTGTCATACTTCAGGCATTCAAGCAAGAGCTGATGTACGCCAGCCATGTGAGTGTGCCTGCCGTGCTGATTCCTATTAAGAGTGGAGATAATGCAAACATGGCTAGAATTCTCAATGACCACATACTGTCCGGCCATAACCATCAGGTAACCGTTTAACAGGCATGATTTTAAGCAGCCAAAAAGATTACCAAAGGAAATGTGAATATGTGGATTTTATTAGAGTTAAAGATAGCGCTCAGTCAAAAATGCATAGTGTACATGTTCTGTAAACTTCAGGATCAATAAACATTGCTTTTATGTAAGGAAAATAAGACGCATGTTTGTCCCATTTAATATTTAGTTCACTTATAAAAATAGTATGTTGTCTTGTCTTCTTAACTAAAACAGGTCATGCGAGGTTACATGATCGAATGATTTTTGCTAGTCATACGGTGTAGTTTTAATGGCAGTCATAACATTTAACATGGGCGATACAGCGGGTTGTGGCTTGTGGGCTTGTTACATGCACCGTGAAGTAACTTGTTGACGAAAACCATTCAGTTTACATTTCTTACCTACATGTGTTTTGATGAGTTTCTAGTAGAGGTGGGACCTTCGGTCGGTTTTAGCCTTCGAACCTTCGGGACACTTTACCGAACGAACCTTCGAACGTTGGTTGATAAGTAGGTGAGTAAATATTAAACTTTAAACACCATGTTTGGAGATAAATGTTGAGCAGAAAAATGGCATACACAGTAAAACCTATCTTTGTTTGCGTCGTCGCCTTTCTAAAATGGTCACTGTAACACTGTGTAACAGCTCACCTGTGTTTCTATCACAAGGCAATCAGATCATGATTAGTTGAGGTCTTTTAAGATGCCGCGCGCCGGGTAGGTACAAGTACTGCCTTTGATAATGCCGCTACACTTGCTGTGGTCAAGTTTGCATTAGGGCAGGATCATTAAATATTACGTGATTGGGCAGACAAAACACTGGTGCTATGTATGGTCACTTGACTTTGTAACTTGCCTAACTAACGACTATTAATCATTAGGCCTAGTATTAGACGCTACGCAAGTTCTCACCTGAAATGACCAATTGGCATTTAACTTTCAAGTTTGATCTGTGCCGACACTTGGCAACGGCCGCCCAGGCGAGGGGTTAAGTAATTCTTTGATTTGAGTTGATAATGCGATTACGGCTATTGTTTACGGTGGTCGTATATTTGCCGGTTAAATTATCAGTTACATAACAACTGTCCACCTGTAAGCAGCCACGAGGCTGTGTAAATAACTGTACAAGTCAGTTGATTACGTAACAAACGCTTGACCTTAAGAGTGCCTTTGTTTCATGTTCATTGATTATTATTCGACCACGCATGAGCGAAAATCAAATCAAATTAGCGTCAACCCGAAGGTTCGGTTGTGAAATTTACCGTCGAAGGTAATGGTAGACGAACAAAGGTTCGAAGGTTCGGCCCACCCATAGTTTCTAGCTGGCTTTTTATGGTGTGGTATAGCCTATCACAAGGCCTTTAAATGATCTGACATGAAGGGCTATTCTAAAAGCTTCTCTATGATATGAATCTTGCAAAGAGTCTTGCAAAAGTGACGTCATTAACCTAAAGCACATGGCTTACATTTTTAGAACGGCAATAGATTTTCAGGGCCACTGCATAGCTGCTGTATATGGGTATTTTCCCGTTTAAGCATGTGATATTGTTCATTTGTAATGGAGAAGCTTTGATCAAGATCACATACTTAATGTCTTGGCTAATCCTTACCTGATAAATCACCCATGTATGCTGCTGCAGCTGCTGCTACTGAATGCTCTGGTTTTAAAGGCTATAACAGGCCCAGAATGTTTGAGGCTGTATATTTAATATCAGTGGGATTCCTAGGGTTCTGTAAAAGACTTTATATCTATTAGAGCTAGAGGCTGTTACAATTGCACTTGCTCTTCTTTGCACTTGATATATGGTTTACACGAGCGTTCTTTGTAATAATAGATGAAACAACTATTAGATATAAGGTCTTTTGAAAGACTAGGTGTGGTATTAAATTGCCCTACATATTTTAAGTCTGTTTAATTAAATGAAAGGAACTTTCAGAACACATTGTATTGCTTCTCTGCAAGTGGCCATTGAGCATAACCTGTAAATCATTTAAACATACTTATTTATAGCCACAATTCATTGTGATATTGATCTAGAGACTTAAGATTTACAACAGGTCATTGGCATCGTTGTTGCATCATATTGCCTTTCTCAACTCTCTGGGGAGCATATAACATGTCCTACCGTAGTGCAAGATGTTCATCAGCAGGGATTCACTGGCATTCGTGTTCAAGTATATGACCTGTAACTATTGAAGGTCTAGGTACCACCGAGCATTGTGCGACCTGTTCCCCAACTTCCACTGATCACCAGACCCGACTGGTCATGGACCCCACGATCATCGAACCGTGAGTTCCAAAAGTGCCTATTCATTCGGCCCCTGAAGAGTTTATCTCAATTATAATGGGTATTACAGTTCTGGATCCGTGTGCCAACAAGAGCGGCTCAGGATCAGCTGGATGACGTGTTTGAACAGGGCCAGGGAGATGTACTCAGCTCAGCAGAGAACACTGTGGACACGTGGCACTGGTCAGCTTATGTCATTCATAATATATAGTAAATGGTCAATCCTTTGATGGCCATAAAACATGGAACTCTTTGTAGCTAAATTGTCACTTAACCTCTGGCGCACTACTTTACTTATGAATTAGAAGTATCATAATGCCGGTAATTAACTTGTTAATCATTGTTTTCAAACCTACACTTGCTTAAAAAAAATATGATGTCAGTTTCTGCCATTGGCGAAAATTGTCGTGGAAACTTGACCATAGCACTACTTGTACTCAGACATACCACAATATTTGAACGATGCATTATTTCAGGTGGAACAACGTGCGCACTATGTGCGATTACCACAAGAAGGTGTCTTTGTGTCTCGAGCTCACACAAGACATTCCCAATGAGCAGGAGCAGGTGAGTAACAACGACACTTTCATCACTGATGATTATTAAAGATAAAATAACGGGGTCCGGGGTGACTTTCAGCACTTCTATTTCTTAGTGTTCGTTAGTGTTGGGACGATGATCGACTATAATCGGTGATCGGTCGTTCATACCAAACGATTCAGGGCTCGATTAGCGTGAGGCATAATCGATTGTGTAAATAATTGCTTTTTTTCGAACGCGATTCAAACTGGTGTATGATCTATTAGTAACGTTATTCAATCAATCTATTACAAATGCTTGCCAGAAAATAGAAATAACTTACTTTTATTTTGCAATGTGAAAAATATACACACACATGTTTCCGTGCGTCAGCGCATATGCTCCGTAGTTCAAATGACGAGCCCGCGCAACGAGAAAACGAAAGTAAGTTTGCGCCCATAGTTAATGCATCTTATTGTGTAACGTGGTCAGGCCGATTAGAGCTCCTACGACATGTGGACCATATTCAAATGGGTGATTACATATAAATATTGTATGAAACAATTAACTCTGATGATCGATCACTTGGGCCAATTGATTTTAAGTGATGATCAGTTGTCAAATTCCAACTGATTCCCAACACTAGTGTTCGTGAGCATTTTGTTTTATTTGATATGAGCTGAGGCAGGATAGTATAGTTAAGAAAAGCATTTATTTAAATAATTTTCGTGTTAGCATGCACTTGCTGGAAAACCCTCTGACAACACAAGATCACGTGACCGGGTATGACGTATTAGTTTCAAAACAAGGGAATCTCCCGTGATAAAACCTCCAATTTCTTCTTCGATCTGTGGGTATATTAGGAGCTTTGAAGTAATTTTTATTGTTCCATCAGTTCAAGAACAGCATTCTTCGCGGATTGGTAGATCTGATTGAAGATGTCATCCCGCTGGCATTTTTTCATAATCACGCCGGTTGTCAAATTATATCGTCGTAACAAAGCACATTTTGCCTGGCGAAATTTAGGAACAAAATGTTGCACTTTGTATTCATAATTGGTATGATTAAAAACGCATATTACTGTAGATTATAAATATGATAATTAAATTGCTGTAAGTCAAAAACTCTCGGAGATATTGAGGGAAATGTGAGACCCTCACCTTTCGTGATTTATCCTCAGCCGGCTTGTCAAATCGTTCTCATTGGCGCTTCTGTCTCGTTACGTCACAGTTATAATTTATGCATGCTGTTGCCATTTTGTGTTTACATTGAAAGAGGACGAAAAATACCAAATTATGTTCTGATGTATTTCAGGTACTGTGTACTCTCTGTCATTATAAAATATCGCTTGTTATAACTTGATACATATAGATTAGGTACAGCTATGCATTTTACTAGCTTCAAACCCCATTTCTTGATCTTTAATGTTACATGGGAATAGTGTTCCTTGCTTTTTGTCAGTGATACTGTTTGGCTCCATAAAATTAATAAAATGTTTCTCGTCCTGCCTATTATCCTACACATAGGGGGGAGGTCAATTTTATTCTTTATTTTTTATTTTTTATTTTGCTGATTCTTCCGTCCTTATATTATAAAAGAAATGAGGAGGGGTTCACTTTTGTTTCCTGTTTGTTCAATAATACTCACCTCGTACTAGTTGGTAACTATTTATCTTGCGCATTATAATGACTGTTACATGTATGTTGTTTGTTGCCTCAATGACCTTTTCATGCTGCAGGAGCGCTGGTTTGGGGAGCCCCTCAAGTGCTGTGTGATTCCCACCTCCATCTTCCTCACCAACAAGAAGGGCTTCCCCGTGCTGTCCCGCGCACACCAGGGACTCGTGAGAAGACTTTTCAAGGTCACCACAGTTACCTTTTTGGAGGGGGGGTGTTCATTGGGTTATATTGATAGTAATATGTATACTCAAATGCATTAATTACAGTATATATTAACATTTTAAAACACATACCATATGATATATCTACGTGTAATGAAGATCTACTCCACAAACCTGTAGCTGGACGCCCAGTTCATCATCTCTGGTTGTGACCGGCACCCGGACAAAGGCATGCGCACCTACTACCAGTACCTCGAGTTCCTCTTCCAGAATCGAGACCCGCCTGACATGGTAGAACAGTTTGCCAAGGGCTATGAAGACTACCTACAGTGCCCACTCCAGGTAAGTGCTTTTGTTGGAAGCATTTGGGGAGGTGAGTGTGGGTGATGGTAAGGGGTGAAGAAACACCCGTGATTTTCCCACCCACCCTTTTTTTTTGGCACGTCTCACTTTCTTGCAGTCCTACATTCTTTCATTTTTTTATTTTGTTTTTGTTTTTTGCCTTTCCCCCGTGCTCTATATAACCTCATCGCCACCCACCAATATTTTGAAAGAGTACTGTAACTTTTTAAAAGGTTTAAAGCAATTTCTTGTGAAATCATAACAAATCTCGATCTCTTTTTTTTTAGCCATTGATGGACAACTTAGAGTCTCAGACCTATGAAGTGTTTGAAAAGGATCCTATAAAGTATTCCCAGTACCAAAAAGCAGTTTATCATGCTTTACTCGATAAAATACCTGAAAATGAGAAGACCACTAAAGTTTTGTAAGTATTTATTGCCTGATTCTACTTTATCATATTGTTTTATCAATTGTTTTTCATTGTAGCTTTTGTTTGTTTTTGTGCTGTTCTTTTTTTTTATTTTTTGTTTTTTTGTCTGTACATAGGATTTCTATTTATCTTGCAAAGTCAGATAAATGAACATCAATGTATAGTAAGTGAACTTATCCAATAAGTTAGAATAATAAGTACAGTAGAACCTCTTTCATCCTGACATATTGGATGCACCTATGGATAACTGAAGATCCAGATAAAAAGGACCGAATGTGAGAAACTGCATCATTAAGATCACTAGAAAGATATGGCGTAAGATAGATAATATTTATTGAATACCTTTTAGAACAACTCTTCTTCGATTATTTTAAAGTCATACATGTATAGTAGACACCAATGCGCATGAGCGTACTGGGCGGTCGTGCGATATGCACATCATTGCTGTTGCGATCGCAGGGTTGATTGAGTACATTGAGTACATTCAAATTTGTTGATACATTGAGTTCCAAATGATATGAAAATGAATGAATTTGTTGGGAAAAAATCTCCATCTTTCCAAGACAGTGTTTGTTTCATATCTTGAAATTTCTATGTCCAGTCTTAATCGAAAGCCATTTGTGACAGGATACTGATGGTGTTGGGAGCTGGTCGCGGTCCGCTGGTCACTGCCTCTATCACTGCTGCGCGCCAGGCTGAAAGAGAGATCAAGGTGTTTGCCGTGGAAAAAAACCCAAATGCAGTTGTTACGTAAGTTTATGGTTCGATAAACTATTATATACCCTTTTGCCTTTTATGTTGAACATCGTCTATTTTGCATGAGCTGGTATATTGCTGCATTAATAGCACTACACTGACAATTGGTTCAGGCTAATTTAATGATTGGGCCTTAAAGTGAATGTTTAGGATAGTGATACAACATATTTGTTTAGTACTTTACCATTGATTGATTGAACACACTATTAAGTTTCATGTGCTGCAGTCGCCACCCAATAGTGGCTATCAGAATGACTCCCTTGAACATATTTCATATTGCTTGTATGTAAAAACTGCACAGCTGGGAGGAATGATATTAAGTAATTCTTTTTCTTTCTTCTTCAAAGTACTGTTAGTTCCGTTGGGAAAGCCTTTTCAATAGAGAGGTGGTCTCTCTGATGGAGGTTCATTTTGCTCGCTTTATAAATGTTTGGAACAGTGAAAAATGGTCTTATAATAGACGTGGTCTCTTAATACTGTCGATCTTAATAATTGAAAGTTCTACGGTAAATTGTTTATGTTCCAGACTGGAGAACCTGAAGCACGAGATGTGGGGCGACCTGGTGACCGTCGTGTCGACTGACATGCGCTGCTGGGACCCGCCAGAGAAGGCAGACATCATTGTCAGCGAGCTGCTTGGCTCATTTGGCGACAACGAGCTCTCACCGGAATGTCTGGATGGAGCACAGAAATTCCTTAAAGGTAAGGAAATTAAAATCTGTTGTGAGCAACATTTTAAGCATTGTTTGTCAAGCGCAACACAATTTAGCACTTAACAGTTTCGATCACTATGCAATTGATCTGCGCTTGATAGTAAGACCAGGTCTATTTTACTGACTGGCCATTTTGCATAATGGGATCGTATACGGTTGAGAGAAAATAGTTCCCCTTGTCTCTGACCTACATCTATCGCCGCATTGTATCCCTTCCTTATTGTTTTCTTGTCTTATGCTAGAAGACACCTGTTGATATGCCATCTACTAACTGCATTTACGCAAACCACAAAATGCATTTATAGTAAAATTTCTGATGTGACTGTTCACTCCCACTTTATTTGTCGTGTATTTGTGTGAAATAATTTACCTCTGTAAAACTATTTTAAGTTTTAAATTGCAGTGTTTAATAGGAAAATCTGTCAAGATAATGTAGTCTTAAGAAGTGTGTGTATTAGCATTTCAGATCCTGCAAATTTTGCAAAAGCATAAAATACTTCAAATGTTTATTGACATCTATTTATCCGTGAGCCCCAGCAGCGGTGGTTTACCTTAACGTTTTGTGTAGTAAATTTGTAACTGCATCATTGCTGGTGCTCATGTTTGATTATTTTCAGTTTGTTCACTATGTATGGTTATACTATCATTGGAATAAGGTATAGATTTTCTTCACACTTTATAGATGATGGAATCAGCATACCGCGAGAGTACACATCATTCCTTGCCCCACTGTCTTCATCTAAACTGTGGAATGAAACACGCTCTTGTAAAGAAGTTGGGAAAATCCCTGAGGTGTGTAAGATGATATTATATGTTAGTTTAATTTTTCATAGTGCATTTTATGCTTGACATGAAGCTTTCCTAAAAAAAACTTCTAGTTTGATATTGAATTTTCAGGCACCATTTGAAACACCGTATGTAGTAAGGCTTCACAATGTGAACATTCTAGACACTCCACAAGGACTCTTCACATTCAAGCATCCAAATAAAGGTAATGAATACCTGTAACACCATAAAAATGAAAACTGTAGTTAGAGTCAGTTGATCAACTTTGAAGAAAAACATATCATTGTCTAATGGAACGTTTCAATTATATATTTGATACAAGTATATATTTTTATGGAATAACACTTATGGCAGAGTAAACTCAAATTAAAAAAAGAATTATTGACAATAATGTACTCAAAGAAATCATTTATTTTGTTTGATTGAAGATGGCATCATGGATAACACAAGATATGAAGCACTGGTCTTTGATATTGATGAAGATGTTGTGATGCATGGATTTGCAGGATACTTCGATTGTATTTTATACAAAGACATCAACATCAGTAAGTCAGTCACTGAGAAACTAGTGTCTATTGAACTCTTACAAACATGATAAAGCCTGCATCTTCACTATTTATACTGTAAAAATGTAGCATTTTTCAATAAAGTTTTCCATATTAGCAGACCAGAGCACTACACATCTTATGACAATTGAATCATGACCCCATTACTGTAAAACCAAGACACATCAAATTATGTGACATACATCCATAGCATACGCATACTGTAACAATGTAATATACAAGTTAGTATATTCTACAAGAGACCTGAATAATAAAGAATAATAATATAGAATAAAGAATAATAAGAATATAAATAAAGAATAATGAATAATAAAGACAGTTTTTTTCTCATTATTTATTATTTATGATTATTACCATATTGACTTATGAGAATGCATTACTGAAACAATTTTGGTGGAAGGAATTTTTACTGTAAAATCTAAGATGAAAATTGACCCAACTCCTAAGATCATATGAGCGATTCTGTTTGATCTCTGTCTTCTATTTTACTACATGCAATCATTCTCTGCTGCCACAAGTAATTCCTCAATGATGTTTTAGGTATTGTTCCGCAGACCCACTCCCCAGGCATGTTCAGCTGGTTCCCTATCTACTTTCCTATAAAGGTAATTGTCTCAGTGTTAGTATATCCTATATAAGAGCCTTAATGATGTAACAGAATCAACAAGTAGTGTGTGTTATGTGAATGCAATTAATTCAATGAAACACTAATTTTTATGAAGGTTATTGCTTAAGTCACAACACAGCAGATGAGGTTCCAATGCACCAGCGATGGTATTTTCCACAAACACTCCACTCCCGCAATCACCGGCTGGCCTTGGGGCTTAACATCGCATCTTTGGCAGCTTGGGAAAAATTTGATGTGGGCGTTAAAATTAAACGTGCTCTCAAAAAAGACCCACTTATTTCGAACCTCTTAACTCGATAAACTTTCCTATTTCGAGCAAAATATCAGTTCCCGCCAAGGCACAAATTCACGTAAGTCGATTAAATGACAATTAAGCGTGGAAACAAAGCCAATATTGCATTTACTGACGTTCTGTAACAACGGTATAAGCCATCGTTCAAACCATGCATTTGTTTCATGATATCACATCGGTTAAGAAGCCACCTTCAAAAGGTCTTAACAGAACAATAGATCTTTACGGTGGCTTGTGCATAGGATATTAAGCAATGTTAAATCGAATTAGCCTTATAGGAATATTGGTGTGCTATATATTACTACAAACTAAAATGATCGATGAGTTGTTCTAAAAGGTATTTTGTGATTTAATCTTCTATTTTCGTACATAGTCATAACATGTGTGGTTTCTAACATTTTCTGATAACTCAAGGTCATCACTCCATTCCCTTCAACTTTGACTTAAGCTGGTCCGACTGTATATGTATATTGTCCTTAACATATTGCCATTCATCATTTAAGAGTGACCCATCTCTGTTTCCTCTTTAGGAACCAATGCACTTAAAGAAGAATGACCGCGTGGTAGTGCATTTTTGGCGCCTAGTGTCATCCAGCAAGGTGTGGTACGAGTGGTGCGTCAGCGACCCGCAGCCACGCCAGATACACAACCCTATGGGCCGCAGCTACTGGATTGGACTATAAATTGGACACCCAACACTGACCTGGACAGCTCATAACATACTGCTTTCAATGTGAAATCAAAATAAATTTCTGAATAAGAGGATATAATGCACTTTATTGATTAATGATGTCATTATTTCTTTGTTTTCAGTAAATTTGAACAGTGTTCGCACTATTATGATAGTAATTCAGCATTTATTGGTATCATGTTTTTTTTGTAATTGATCTAGTTAAGGTAACATTACGTTCGCTCTGCATTATAATAAATTTCTTTTGTGCATATAGGGCATAATTTGAAGTATACTTACACAATATCTGCCATTTTTGAAAAAAAAAATGTACACTAGTAACTCAAAACAATGATTCATTTCTGCACTGAATGCAAACCTCGTGTCAATTGTTATTCTCCCCGAGTCCTGATAACATTACATCCTTTATTTAAGAATTTAATGGATACCAATAGAAACCATTGTTAATACCATTCGGCCCGAAGAAGTTCTTGCAAAAACAACGAAAGTCTCGCCAAAATGGTATTAACAATAGTTTCTATTGGTATCCATTAAATTCTTAAAACATGAATAAAGAAACCCAGGATGAATCAAACATACCGGTACATTCAGTTAACATCCTTTATCTTTTAATTTCTAATTTTTCCACTGCAGTACTTGTACATGAGGACTGACAGGGTTTTTTGTGTCTGTTTATTTTTGTTGCTTTTAACAATTTTTTTGAATTTTCATTAGGTCCAGTGGAAAAGAAATATGGGATATTATTATATAATACTTGTAATTTTTTTTATAATAATAATAATAGTGACTTAAGACCAATAAAAAAACATTTGAGACGCATGCTATGTACATAATTCATCATATGTTACATTGTATGAACTGAAGTTTAGAATTCTTTTGTAGTTTTCTTGTTTGATTTTGATATTGTTTTGGACTAGACTGGACTAGTTTTTGGACTAGATTTTGTTCATATTTTGTAATATATTTCCCTGGAGAGGACACTAAAGAGTCGAAACGTAGGAAATATCATTTTAAATAGATTGATTTCAAATTTCTCTTAATTTCTAATATTCACAAATGAGTCTCCTCGGGGGGGGGGCTACTTCCATTGTCGCCCTATACGGCATATGCCACTGATACGTGTCACCTTTTTCAGCCGCTCAGTTTCACTAGGGGACACCTTTTTCACCACTTAGTTTCACTAGGGGTCACCTTTTCCACCGCACAGTTTCACTACTAGGGGTCATGATTTCAACATTCCAGCCAGTTTCACTGTGGAAGGTTCTATCTCGAGGTTCAATATCTAACTTTTTTAACATGTGATTTTGCATTATTGAGCCAATAAAAAGCATAAAAAGTAAATATAAGTTGTATAAAATCTTGTTTTCATTACAGTATCACGTACGTAGAATAATACCCCTTGGAATAATACCCCATTGTTTTCATCACGTGGTTTCACCGTGTTATCATTTTCATGTTTTCACTGGTTTCACTAAGGGGTATGAGTTTGGATTTAAGCGGCACCCCCCCCCCCCCCTACCCTTTCACCCCTGAAGTACCCCCCCCAAAAAAAAAAAAAAAACAAACAAAACAAAACAAAAAAAAACACACATTTGACACATTCACATGTCAAATAAACATTTGATCCTATTCATTATTTTTTTTTCATCCCCTACCACGCCACATACAAATAACTGGCCCTTTTATCAAAGTACTCGTTTTTTGTATGTGAATATGAGATCTGAGATCGTGACGAACAAAAAGTAGATTTTGTAACAACACCTCTGATTGGATCGTTTCCTGTATTTACGTTTTGCTTGGAAACCAGGCACATTTTCTATAATTTTATGTAGAATTTGTTTAATTTGTGGACGGTATAAAGCTTTATTATGTCTTGAATTAAAGAAATAATCGTGTTTTATTTACATGAAATTTGTAATCATAATGGATTTAGTCTTACTTTAACTGTCAAGTTTCTTGCCACTTTTTATAGGCACTCTGCCACTTCTTTTTTGTGTTTGCACTTAATCCTAGACAAATGATCAAGATACTCTATAGTCCTAGGTTTGCAGTATCACTACGATTATTTTAATAGTAATTACTTGTTGAAGTGTTAATTATTTTTTAAAATGCCATCATGTACGAGTATATATATATATTGTAACCTATAAGTTCCAGTTCATGACAAATAAATACTACTAATTATATATCTGCGACTGCATCAGCAATGAATAAGCCATAAAATGCATTTCTGCATAATACACACCACTAAAAGTAAACCTTAATAATAATTCGGAAGCCTCGTTAAAAGGCATGTCTCGTGTAGAGGACAGTCATCCCTCTGCACGTTTAAAGAACTCATCTAGTTTGAAAACTATAGCTGATGTGATATCCCTCCAGTACACCCGTGGCTCAGTTGGTTACCTAACATGCCAAACAAACAAGGACCACATTGGAAATAAGCATTACATATATATGTACGTACAACGTGTTCATGTGCTATCCTAGGAACGTTAGTTCCTGAAAAATATCAATCAATCAATACCTGCAATCATAAGCACCACAAAATTAAGTGTCATATGTAAAGCTTGGCAACATAATAGTACTGCTAGTGGACCGCCAGCATTTCTCCGCTGGCGGCTACCTTAGGCGGCTGCCATTGTCTCTATATATAGCTGCCATGCAGTGGTCCGCTGGCGCTTGTTATGTTGGTAGTGACAGTATATAGCGTTTTCATGATTTTAAACATTATTCTGATATAATATCAATTATCATGAACGCATGTTAACTGCTGTGTCACGTCACTAATATGTACGTGTGACTAGACTCTGACATATGTCGGGACTTTGGCGACCCCATCTAGAATACTGTTAACGTACAAAGTCCGTACATATATAGTACAGGTATACTGTAATAATATACTGTAAACCCTAGTGATTTAAATTGTACATGTATTTGTTAGGTGTGAGTCATGGTTTGTGTGACAAAGTTTGAGTCTTAAACTTTGAGATGTGTTGATTTGATCATGGAACATATTATAGGAATATAGCTGCTGATATTGATAGTGTTGAATTTATCAATAAATTAATATTTCATATCTTAAAGCATGTTCAATAATTTTGTTTTGTTTCAGATTCACTAGTCAATCATGCCAGCAGAAGAACCGGTGGATGAATATGCAAAGCATGCACATAATTTGGTAGATGACGTTATTGATAGTGCCATTGAAAAATTAAAACATGAAACTGTAGCTCATGAAGTAGTGAGTGGTGCTATCGCAGGTGCTGTAGTAAGTGGTGTGATCGATAATGCAGCAGAAAAATTAAGACAAGAACGCAGGAACAAAGAATGGGATCTTCAATCAGTAGAATCTGGGATTGTTCATGAGCCACCAAAATATGAGGATTTTGAAGTTAAGAACATAACATGGCTAACAATAGAAGAATTTAGTGTAGAAAAGGCACAAGAAAGAATAAATGAATTTATTAAGGTTTGCTAAATTTTTGTCAGTATAGTTCATTAGAGCAAAATAATTGCAATGTAAATATTCAAAACATGTAACAGCAATTGAAATTAAAAATACCTGTTATGCTTTAACCAATCCAAATACTTTTAGAAAGAATTTTCAATATTTGGAATTCTTTTTCAAATCATTGACAATAGTCCTCACTCCTCACCAATAATCAAAGTATGGTCGTTGTTTGTAGACATGGGACTACGAGAACAGCTGGCAATATTGTGTGGATTATCTTGGTCAAGATGAATTTGAGTTTGATGTTCGGCATCGATATAGGTAAATAAAAAATGTATGATATTTCTCAAAATATGAGTGCTCGACAAATCCCATCCAATGTTCAGACGCCCAGGACAACTATAAAAATTAATTGGGCAACCACGTGTTAAAATCGGTGTTCTGCAGAAAATCAACTAAATATGTGATTATCAATAGAAAATCAAAGATTTCTAAAGATTTCAATACTCGGTCTGTCTGATTGTGGACACCCTACTAAACCTGTCAGTTGGACTGGGCAATCAGATGGAGGAGAAATTCTTGAGGCCTGCATATATTCAATTGAAAATTAATTTTTCTGTCTGAAAATTTCAAATACATATTTCATTTAAAACTTTCATACTATCTTTGTGTAGAAAATTTTGAACGTTTAAAAATGAAAGCAAAGGGTCATTTCATTAGAATTATATTACTGTGCATATTTTTATTTTCAATATTGTTCACTCTTTAGAGTACGATGGAGCATACCAACCAGAAGAAAACCTATTCCAAGGGCAACTGCTTCAGTATATTTCACCTTTAATGTCTCAAAAATAAAGCCACATGTAAGCATTTTTGTCAGATAAGTATAGTATGTATGTTGTACTTATATTTAACCCTCGAGCTCAACAATGTTGTGCTATTTTATCTCAACTACAATTTAAAAAAATCTTAAGTAAATCTATGTGAATTTGGTGTACCGGACCATTGGACTGCAAATGCTTACAACTGATTCAAAAAGTTGAATTCCCAAACAAGTTTGAAAACTGAGTGTCCATGTGCTACTCCTCACAAAGCAAACAGTTATTTTGCCGAGCATGTAGTCTCACACCCCACTGAATGTTATGAACTTATGCTACTTCTGACATTTGTCCATATTGCCAGACAACATTTTCAACATATATTCAGCCGAAGTCACGAAACTTGCAGCCTTTTGGGTATCGAAATGCATGCAAATTGATTGTTGGTGATAATCCAATTGTCAGGGATTAAAGTATGTACTCTGATGAGTACCCATCTAATATATTACTTTCAAATTGAATTGAATCTACAATTTATAATATATATATATATATATATATATATATATATATATATATATATATATATATATATATATATATATATATATATATATATATATATATATATATATATATATTAAATATTTTCTGGTCTACATTTCTGATCAATTTTTGTTCCAAAACTTATGAGCAAACCATTGGAGATTTTGTTTCACTAGGTACATTCACAGTACAGGACATTTTACAACATATGTATTCTATTATCCTCTACTGGGCACGCATAATAAAAAAAAATGTTTCATTTTAACATAATATAATATTCAGTAGGTTGAAGTTTGAATTATATATATACACCGTATATATATCTAAACATTTACCTTATATGCTTAAGTCATTATTTTTCATTACAGAATTTCCCAGTTGATGTGTTTTATGTGTTTGAAACCAATCGTTTAGTTCACAAGTAAGTTGAATTCTATCTCTAAGATTATATTTACTGGGTTTTTTGTTTTGTTTTTTACATTTGACCATACAAATGGTGATCTTTTCAATATGAAGTCCTATGATAAACTGAATTTACTCACATAATGTATAAATTTCTATATTACAATCATTTTTTTTTTCAGGCCAGGTCATTCTAGGTTTAGAGAAAAGTGGTTGAAAGACATTATCGAGAGTAAAGTTATTCTTATTGACCAAATAAGCTTTTAGAAGGAGTTGTGTGAGTAACGGGTATTATGGAATGGACAAAAAAATGGATTGACTATTGATAAGTGGTGAGGATTTCTAACTGTGCACTTTGTAGCATTTTGTTTTATCATGACATTTACATTCATGCAATTACTCAAAACTAATTATGTGTTAAATATGAAAAGGAGCAATATTCAATAAATGAAATGAATTTGACTTAGTCTGTTTGGAACCAGAATTTGGCACTCTTCACGATGTACTGTAAAACCATTTAAAGACAATGCTCAGTCAAAAATATGTTCTGTAAAATTCAGGATCAATAAATGATGTCTTTTCCATTGGAAGTGTAAGGAAAATAAGACTCATATCTTTCATGTTTAATATTATTACACATGAAAATACCACGATATTTTGTTAGCTAGAATGCAATGTCACGTGAGGTTGCATAATCAAATGATTTTCACCACACGTACCGTGGATTTCCCATAGTAGACGTCATATTTATCATTACAGAGATAGGCGGCGTCATATGTGCACTGCGTAGTTACGTCTGACAAAAATCATTTGGTTTACAATTCACGCCATCGCTTGTTTTGATGGGCTTAGTGTCATTAAGCCATTGAGCATAGCCTTTAAATATGCAATCTCGCGTAGTTTCGTGTTGTTTTCAATTTGCAGTTCCATGCTGGGCTAGATCAGCAAATTCAAATTAAATGACATCCATGCACCCCTTAAAAAAAAACATCTGAAAATAACTCGATCTAGCGTTTGTCAATTCCTAGTACAGGCTATTGAATTTAATGCCAGTGATATGGCACAACATTTTATTGATCATTGTTGGATACGTAATTTAGGTGGCTGATACTTTGTTTTTGAAATGTGTCATAGTGAGTATGGGCGTATTTTATGATTACTGATGGAATATGTATAAATAAACATGTAATAAGTAGTTTGTGATGGGAAATGTTTGCAATTTGAACCGTGAAAACCAACCACACTTATAAAAGCTACAATCTTTAATAAAGGGATTTACAGTATTGGGATAATAAAGAACAAAAAAATTAAGATAACCAACTTGGCAAGCGCATGGCCGGAGCCTTCCAGTGTACTTTTGTCAACACACCCCTGTATTTGTGTTGCTAGACATACAAGAAGGGATATATCTGAACCCAAGAGTGACTTTAATATTGCATTTATTGTATTTAAAATGGAGTATGTTATTAATAAATATTTATTGTTACCTATTTTTGCCAATGCAAAATTTGATCAAAGAAAAGTGTTAACAGTGGTGACCGAGTAATTTGTTGAGCTTATAGAATAAACTTATAATGGTGATGCAATGCTGGGTCATCACCATTATAACGGAGCCACCACCAAGAGGTTTTGGGTTGTGTCATCTCAAGTTGATCATTAATTATAAGAAAGCAAAATTTAACGATTGTCCCCCGCAAATATTTTTGTCAAGGTGGGCATCCATATCTATTTTAAACTATCTATACAAACCAATCTTAAAATGATACGTTTATTATCCATATTGTTTACGACCTAATAAATGTACATGTAGTACAAAATGTTTACCTCTGTATTCTGACAAAAAAAAGATGATTTTAATATTTGTTTTTATTCCAGCAACTTCATATAATGTACAATCATGTATTAAAATTTTGTGAAAAAATTAATTGTTTCATGTTTTCACAATACAACATACTGATAATCATTTATACTGTGATAAAAGCTGAGGAAGGTAGTAAATTAACAGTATAACATCTATATACCCAGTAATACTTAAATGACCCTAATTAAGTGGTCTCGATAGAGAAGTGGTCTCTTTAAGGAGGTTTGAAGTAGTCTGTTGGTTTGGAACTGTAAAAATGGTGTTGTGGAGGTGGTCTTTATAGACGTGGCAATAATTGAAGTTTGAAAATATACTGACGTCATAAGTTAAGATACTACCTTCCTGTTTAACATTCAACAGAAATCTATCTCTATTAAGATATTTGATAATAATTGACAAATATTTTCTATTGAATGTGAAGTATTTAGTTAAACAATGCATTGTCACACAAAATGTGCTGATATACAATCGTGTATTGTCTATAATTCCAATAAATATTTTTAAAATGAGGCATCCATGTAGTAAATTTACTAACCTGCCTCTGCTGTATAGCAGTGTATTTGCTTGTGTCCATTTTGGTGTGATCAACGGATTACATACAAAGTAAAATATCTAGACAAAAATAGATTCAAATTGTTAAGACGAGCAAAGCCAACTGGTTCAGTTAAGGTAACGCTCATATATTAGAGAAATTTAAAAAGAAAGAATTACCTTTCATTCAAATATTTAAACATCTTTTCAAAGGCCCATTCAAGACATAAACTGATGCAATTGCCTTTGAAAGTGAGTTGGCTGACAAAATTTTACGTCTGAAATCTATACAATACGATTTCGACCCAACAATGAAATCTGATAAAAAGATAATCGAAATTAAAACATATAACAGCAACTCGCACTCCTCATTTTAACTAAGAATAACATTTCCATGATCAGAGAAGATCAAAGAATGTGGAGATAATACGGAAAGCAAAACTTAAAAGCAGTTGCATTTACCTAATCTGAACAGGAGTATGAATAATTTAAGGCAGTTAACCAGTATAGCGATGAAATATGTCATGGTTTTGAGGGCAATATGCATGAATCAATGCCCAAATTTTGTGAATATTGCCCAAGTTTGCGAGGTCAATATTCACAAAATGAGGGCATTAATTCATGCATATTGGCCAAAAAAACATGACATATATTCATTATACCATGATTAATCTTAACAAACAGTTTTAGTTCATGCTACAAAGTGACTACACCAAGGAACACATAGCCATTACTCTGATCGCCTGCCGCTGGTTTTGTACACATTATCCCAGATTTTACAATTGTTTAAGCTATTGCAATCACTGAAACTAATATCAGACACTAGGTTTATAATATTCTGAAGATATAGCAGCAATTTTGCCAACACATTATTGCTGAATAATGCAAGATTCGTTCAACTAATTTATTTCAGTCCAACACTAACATTTCACAGTTGGGTGCACAGAACGGCTTAATGATTATAACCCTCATACTCTAATACTGTAAGAGTATGAGATGGGATTGAACTTAAAGTTACTGAAGCTTTTATTATACATCAACAAAAACAGTATCTGCTTAACCAACAAATTTCCTTTTGCCATAAAGACTTCATGTGTCTCGGGACCAAATCCACCCGTACCGGACGTTCATGCAGTAATTATCCCCGGCTGACTTTGGATCTCAGCCAATCAGAGAACAGCATTTAATGGTGTGGCCTCGATAGAGTGGTATAATTAGTCATTTTCTCCACATATTAAACAGTAAATTCTACAATATTAGGAAATCTCAGATACTGTAAAACTATTTAAAATTTCGTCTCTGAATATGGATGGTTAGCTACCTTATTGCTGCGCAGCCTTTCAAATTCTCATTTCTATTGAATTTAGGGAACGATCATAAATAATGATACCGGGGGGGTCGTCCAAAGGGGGGGGGGGGTCGTCCAACTTTTCTAATTTCTTTTGGAGGGGTCGCCGAACTTTTTATCATGCTGCAATATATTTTTTCAAATATTTTCTTTTAGCAATACAATGACTATATAGAGGACTGTTTCTTTAGCGGGTGGGGGGAGGGTCACTCAACTTTTTAAAATGTTGATGGGGCGGTCGGTTAACTTTTTCTTCGAGCCCCAAAAAATGGACGACCCCCCTGGTATCGTTATTTATGATCGTTCCCTTAGGTACTTTCAAATTTGCATATTGGAACTAAGTCACACCTATGTACACTCAGGTATCAATCTGAACATAACCAAGCACTGATGTTTATGAATTCTTGGAACTATGTATTGATTTGTGCCAAATGTTACGGGTTTTACAATATAATACATTATATGTAATTAAGTCATAAGACTCCAAGTCAGGTTAAGACTATATCACATAATCTCTGGAGGGATTTGAACCCATGACCATACGGCACCAAATCGCCTAGCAGTTCAGGCTAACTCACTAGTCCACTCTGCCATCGGAACCGAATGACTTAATTACATACATGTACATGTATAATGATATATTCCCAAGTCCAATAAATCATAAATCATTCCAAATATAATACATACTAGTACTAAAGATAAACTCATCTATGTGAAGCCAACTTGTGCGCTTCGATAGGTTTGCCATGTCCTGTGGTAAACAAATTACTATTCCTTTTATCAGTAGGCATGTTCTGTGCAGTGGTAACTATAATAACTTTGGCATTCTGTAGATTATGCATACCCTCAGTCATCATTTTTGACTGCACAGTTTGTGGCTGACTTTGTGATGTACTTGCAAATAAATGGCTACTTGGAATGGAGTTTTTTACATCTGCATTTGTCAAAAGTACTTGCTGACGTTTATGGTCCATGCATGATACAGGTACTTTTTGTGGTGAAACAGTAGGAGACTTTACTTGACAAATTATTCCCTTACTAGATTTGCATTTTGCAATAACATTTTGTGTTTGTTGAGATTTGACTTCGACATTGGGAATAGCTTTTTCCAGACGTTCTATCTCTAGTTTAAGTTTATATTCCTGAAGATCCAAATTCTTTTTTTGCTGCTCTAATACTTGAAGTTCCATCGTGTTGACCTCTGGAGAGTGTGACAGACCATCCTGATCATCCGATGTAGGATCAATGTTTGTTTGACCCAGCTGTCTATTAGGTGAAAATTCTGTTAAAACTGGTGTGTGCATTTCTGATGAGGAATTAGTTGGGGTCTTGTCAGAAGCTAAATCATTTTGGTTGTTAGTGAAAGTAAGTCCAATTACATTTGTCTCTGTCTTTGATACCTTCTTTACAAGTCTCTTTCCTGGGTAGTTTTTCTTAACATTCACTCTACTAGACAGATTTTCAGCAAATTTTTCATTTCCAATATAATGAATTAATTTCATAGTTTCATTTTCAACTAGTGTATACACGTGGCGCTGGAAATGCTTACAGCCTCCTTTATAACTTGGATGCTGAATATAATAGCATTTCTTTTCGAAAACTGGTTTTTCTCTGGGATAGTAAAAAGTATTTTTTATCTTAGTCCAAACATAGCCATCAATTTGCCAGTGAAGATGGACTCCATTGGTAGTATTCCTGAGATCAAACAGATAAGCCTCACCCGCTTTTGGGTACTTCATTGGTGGTATTCGAAAGTACTCAGAACATTCTTGAAGCATTGATACCACCAAATCATGTGGCATAGAATCTTTTGGGTCTAATTTTAGTGACGGTTCGGGGGGTTCAAATTCTGGCTCTGCAAGTTCTTCAAGTTCTGATTTGTCTCCATCTTTCTCTAGAGAATCGTCTCCATCGTAGTTAATTGAATTTGTATTTTTATCCTCTTTTTTCGTTGCATTGTGCTTGGCCAGCGCTCTAAAAGCAGACTTTTTACTGAAAGAAGTTTCATTGGCCAATGTTTCATCTAAGCATGCACGTGCTTGAGCATGGTCACCCATGTAGTGGACTAGCTTGATATGTGGGCGCTCTATCAAAGAGTAAATAGCCTTTGTGAATATATTGCTTCCTGTGTTTTGTCTATTGCAGAGCCTAAAATGATACAGTTTAGTCATTTAAAGTTTTCAAACATTCATACGTCACAACAAATTGTTTTTTTTTTAATATTGCAAATTACTATATATATGGTAACTACATCATGTGGCAGTATTTTGAATGGTTAAGTATTAAAAGCCTTTTGGTTTCATGTGCTTGGACCACACTTTAGTAAAATGTCTAGGTGGCAAAAAAATTCACAGCATAATATCATTTAACCAAAAAAAGTTATTCATAGTAACTTTGGTTGCTGTGTGACTTTCTTAGGCGATTTTACTGGATAGCAGACAGGTGAACGAAAATCCATAAACAAACACAAATTTTCATGAATGTGTTTGTAAACATTTATCAACACACATATTCAATATATAGTCAATGCAGCAATATGAAATGTTTAAAAACTCATTATTGAATACAAACTACATGATTGGATTTTATTGGCTAGTTAAGTACGTTTATGAGATTAATAGTACCTGATATTGTAGTAGCGCTTTTCAAGGATTGGCTGACCACGTGGCATGGCACTGCAACCATTATTCCTCCACACATAGCCGTCTACCCTCCAATTATCATTCATAAACTTCTTGGTATTGAACAAATACACATCGCCACCTACATTAATAAATACAACTTTAAAATACGAATATTCTTTTATGGGTCCAAGTTTTACAATGAAATAAATAGAATGATTTTTACATTACTTCAAAGCATATGCTCCTCTATTAACATGTAGCAGGAATAAATGATAAGGAACCTCTCATGTATTCCTGCATGTAGGTATGTTAATAAAAATAAATCAGATGAAAAACAATTATTTTACCGCATTTATTGTACTGACAGTAGCAATCGTTACAATATATACATGTAGAAATATTTTTTTTCATTTCAAGCAATAGTATATATCTATTGAAAAATGAGCAAATTATGCTATTTGATTTTATTTTTTCATTGGTGTCCATACAATAATAATAACTGAATACAATTTATTTTGGAAAATTGAGAGATAAGTCAGATTATGGCAACTCCTAAAATTATGATACCTTTTGGCATATTGACCGACTTGGTGGATACATTGCCTTTGTAGTTTCGCAGATACTCAACCACCTGGAATGGAATTTGCAGATATCTAGATTAATAAGACCAATCAAAACTAGCAGTTTTTGTTCATACGTAATTACATCTAGCCTACATAGGAGTACACTGTAATACCTTAGATATTGAAGCTGTCTTAGTAAATGTATTTGAGTTACCTAAATAAAAACAATAACACCTGTAAGTCAGTCTTTATCAAGTTCACATGCTGCCCTGTGAAAGACTGTCTGACAGATCAAAAATATTAGCAGGTAAAACATGAATTCATTCAAGAATTAGTACTTATAATATTCCTCTTGCATTGTATTGACTGGATTCATTCAATCAAGATCGATATACTCCCAGCTGTGCTATATGCAGTCAAAGACATCAACCAGTCACGTGACAGCTCATCACAACATAATATATCACAACAACAAGGTCAGGCAGTTCTGTGACCAAAGACTGGTTGAGCACATTCTGACTACCTGGTCACAATAGCAGTCCTATGTCACTATCATGACCCTAGTGACAAAAGTATGGTTTTCCTGACAATATCACATCAGCAACAAAGTTAAGGCAGTGCCAACTTTATTAGTTCTGTCTGTGACAAAAAAATATTTCCCATGTTATGTAAAAGCTTACTGTTTCAAAATCCAAGTGGGGCCTTTCAAAATCATCATTTAAAACTTCTTTTTTTGTGTCCTTGCACCTTTTTTTCCGTTTTTTCTGGATTGCACAAGCACATGTATTGTCACCTACGAAAATAATATTGTTTAAATCGTACAATGTTTTATAATTCTTTCAAAAACGTATCAAAATAAACTGCTCTTTACCAAACTATCATGATAGTATAACTGTTCATATAAACAATTATTTAGTTCTTAGTTATACATGTAGTACACTATTTCTTACCTTTGTAATGGACAAGAACAATATTTGGTCGAGAAATCAAACGATATGTGATTCTCTGAAAGCCTCGGTGACCATTAGGAAATATAGTAGACTTGATAAATTCTTTCTTCTCTAAGATCGTGGGATCAATCTTAGGTATGGACGCATTAAGACTAGGCTGTGGTATCCAAACATAACCATCCTTTTCCCATTGTTTTTCCTAAAAAGTGAGACAAAAAAAATATTGTTTGAATTACCAGGTATGTTGCTTCATGTGCGTGTTTGTGTGAGGCAAGATTAAAGATTATGATCCAATAATACAAAATTTGCTTTGTAGCCTATAGTTTAGATAAATCTGCACATACATTGCTAACAAGTTAAGGATTATAATAGTTTCACATTATTCATGATAGTTTTACTTTAAATATAACATATGTCATGCTGCCTTGTTTAACCAACAATGTCACATGAAATTACATTAGGGGATAATTTATGCCGAACGTTCATATACTTTTCAAGGCAGGAGACCTAACTTTTCTCAATTAATTAATTTTGCGCCTTCTGTCATAAATTGTGCAAGCCGCATGTGATGAGATTTACATATTCTAGAATTCTCAAAATATGTTAGAATTCTGTGACTGACCTGCTCATCAAACAGATAGACTTGTCCAGCATTGGGCTTAATCGTAACTTCAGTTGACAATTTATCTTCAAAATTAGAAAGAAGTTCTGAAACCTAATAGAAATGTGATATTAACATTAACACCTACGGTAAATAATAGCTCATTGAACTGTTCCATCTTTATAAAATCTGACCAATATGTTACATTAAATTTTTATTTGTTACATAGTGTTCTAAATAGTCTATAAATTGAATATTTCACTTCATGACTAAACAAATATGAAAGTTTATACACATTGATAGCAAAGAATACCATCACACAGGAAATTTAATTTAGCAACATCTTATTAAATATCATTGAGATTAAAAATTGCACCTTATTGAAAGGTATGATGTCCTTTGGCAATGCTGGTGTATAACAACACATTGAGCTAGCATCTTCAACCTCCTCAATTTTGTCTGCTTCATACAAAGTGTTTAAGTTATCTGTTTCATCATCCTCATCAATAGCCTGACCATCGCCTGAATGATCCAGACTACCGAGGTTATCATCATCCCCCCTGCCAGCCTCTTGGCAGGCGCTCTAAAAATATATGTTCTTTTTTAACTTGTCCTACCTCCATAATCAATGAAGACTATCTCTAGTATTAAGAAACTATATCTAAATGAAATTGTCAATACATGCAGTATAATTTGACAAATAAATATGTAAAAAAATGTGAATAAAATTTAATGCATCGATTGGGGCATCAATGGTATAGAAGAATTAAATTACATTTGCACTTCATTAAAACAAGTAGTTTTATTTTGTACATTTATTTAGATATCTAAAAACTTTGGAATAATGAAAATAAACACATGTTCACAAACTGGCCTAATATATTTATTGGGAAATAGGTGTAGGGTACAGCTATTGATTTTATTGTCAAACATTGGTTTACCTCTGTTACAGGTTTATTTATATTGGCACCTTTCTTCGTTTTGTGGTCACCTGTGAACCTTAGCACTCTACCAGTGGCATCATCAAGCATAAGCTGAAAGATGTTAATTTTTCATTGTAAATTTCACCACAATAGTGCCTTGGGCGTATAACCAAACATAAAATACATGTATATACTAAATAGTGGCAAAATTGAATATACTGGTATTTTACCGCACAAAATTGAAACATTTACAGATAGATCAGTTTTATCATGCAATACATACTAAACTGTTTTAAAGCATTTTTGTCACCGTTTTAAACATCTAAGATAGTTCAGCCTGAAGTTATGCATATACAAATTCAAATGCTTATAATGAGAGTAGATGATTGCCAAATCACATGAAAGTAGTTTTACCTTTGTCACTTTTCTTTTCCTTCTTGTTTTTGTTGGAGACGATGAAATCAATTCAGCAGTTGAGTCCTTGCTTCCAACGTTTACCATCATGGCATCGGATGCCTCCTCATCATGTGAATCCACCTGGAGCATAAATGCAGTTATTCCAAAATAACTAAAATGAGCGCAGAGCCGGTTGTGAACCTGTCACAGCGAAAAAATCTTATTCAGAGGCTAGAAAAATGAGCAAAAATCTTCATCCAAATGAAGAAAGATCCTAATAAAATCTTAATTTTCCCTGCTTAAAATCACAAGCAACAGCATCAGTGTGTGTGGACATAACTACTAGTATACTAGTACATTAAGGTTTATTGAAAAAAAAAATCATCCAAAATTTAAATATATTTTCAATAATTAAATATCTTTTTATAGTCTATTCAAAATACATATTTAGAAGTGTACAAATATTGATTCTGGTGCTTTTGTTTTTTACAAACCATTTCCTGTGATATTTGCACCAAGTGTAAAGAAAACAATCTGAAATTCATCCCGGAATAGAAGTACAGCATCAAAAGTAGAAAAATTGTGGATAAAATCATACATAAATGGAAGCTCTTATTTGTCTGATTTATTAATACAAGGAGACCATGATGGTCCTGTCGCTCACCTGTTTTATCTATGTTTATGTTATACATGTATTAATTTTGTCAGATGATTTAATATACATAGAAAGGATGTCCAATGCAAGTGTGTGTGTGGGGGTGGGGTGGGGTGTTAGGTTACTAATAGTCACACTCTTGCAGTCTTAGCCCAAGTGAAAACCATATACATGTATATATGGTGTAAAATTATGTAGTTAATGGAAATGATGATTGTATAGGCATACATGTTGTAAGTAAATTTGGTGAAAATTAAATGAAAAACGAAGCATCTACAGTTCCTACAAAATCTTTGTTCATCGACCCCTGCGTGGTGCGTGAGTGCTAGTTTTGTTATAAAAAATTATTCCTCCCTTGGAACTATGTTTACAGATGTTTCACTGTTGTTTCAACAGTGTCAAGAGTCTTACTGAGTACAGATGACTGATCCCAAGTTGGCTTGACCATGAAGGTCCCATGATAAATGTTGGAGAAAGTTTGCAGGGATCTCCTTGCCTCCACAGCAGTTGAGATCTGGCCATTTCCGATTAATGGCATCAAATATCTTTCTTCTCTCATCCATCAACTCCTTGTCTAAGATTTTCACAATGTCCCGTATAAATGAGTGTCTAGTCTCTCTGAAGTGTTGCAAAATCGGAAATTCGGATGTTTGCCATCTGTGTGTTCCTTGAACCGAGTGGTCAAGGCTTTGGCTGTCTCACTGACTTATCTTAAACTGCAGTCACTACACTCAAATTGATGTGATATTAGGGCAGACCTCAACAGCAACACAGGCAAAGAGATCCACATGAATCTTCTACAACTTGTATCATGTGACCTACATGGTCATGCCTACTAAGGATCAGCCACCAGTAGCAATATTGATGCTGTTGAGACAACAGCAACATATCAGCAAAATGTCTGCTAGTCAGATAAAAAACCATGGTTCTGAGAGAAACAAATAATTCTTCGAACACCAATCCTTGTTATATTGATGAAATCAATACTTTCTGGCTACAACTGTCGAGCGGCACACTACAAAGTAACAGAGAAGCTAAAATATATGCATGGAGAGGATGAGGCTCTTAAATCTTGAATCTTAAATATATGACTTACCTCTTGAAGCGCTCTTTTCCTTTTGGCTGCCCTCCTCCCGGTGCGTGTCGGTGACTTGTTGTCGTCATCACCCCCTCTGGTCACTATGTTCCTGCCAGTGGTCATGACCTGGTACTCATGACCAGCAATGTCCCTCAACACAAACACAGAGCCGGGCTGTGACACCTGCCAATGCATAATTACAGTGTTAACAATTTTGTATGTATTAAGTAAGTGGCAGTTGGTTGCATATTAGGTTTAATTGTCTTTCCTTACCACTGAGTTCTTCATTCCAAAACAATATAAATTCTTACACTTTTATTGAGTGTGAGCAATCACTGATTTTTTTATATGGTTGGTGAACAAGCAACTTGGTATGATGAAATATGATTTTGACATTAGCAATCACCAGCTTTTTAATTCATATTCAGTGTGTTGATTTGTACATTTCTAAGTGATGATTTCATGCAAAGGAAATTTAAAACAGTTTTATGAAAGGTCAATATTGTTTAGTATAATATATGCGTCCTTTAACAAAAAGATTTGAGCATTGTAGTATTAGAAAAATGAGCGACCCCCCCACCCCGTGACCTCCCTTATGGGTGTATAGAAAACTGAATGGCCCCCCATCCCCTACAGCCAATATGAAAATCATGCGACCCCCCTCTCCCACCAAATGACCCCCCACCCCCACCCCCACCCCCACCCCTGTATGGTAAATTATACAAGCTCCCTAATAGCAAATATTTAGTTGTCCTGTTGGCTGTACACTGAAATACCTTGTCCAAACTAACATTGACCGATGCGATCAAGGCTGGTTTGGGAGTTTGAGGTGCCACTTCAGTTAGAGAGCTTCTGGGATCTGGTCCAGTGTCATCTGAAAAATATGCACATTTAATTCAGTAATTGTGTTCCACTTGGGCTGAGAATCCATTCTAGTTGCAGCTGCAGTTTATTAGCTACTGAGGTTGCAAGTTACAGCAAGTAGATATAGCCCAGCAGATATGTACAAAATTTAGGTAGTATTGTGCCTTTGATGATACAAGCAGGAAAGTTGGGACACAGTTAGGACATACCCTTAGAGAGAATTTTGGATATAAGGACATTCCAGATTCCTCCCATGGCCAAAATGCACATCATTTTCCAAAATGGCCACCATGAATTATAAATTCAACCTTCAGATAAGTTCAGACTTATTCCTGTCATATCTGCTAGGTGCAAAACACAATTTAGTAAGCATATAATTACATATATAACTAAATAAGGACAAAATAAGGATATTCCAGATCTTTCCCATGACCAAAATTGCAGCCATTTTCCAAAATAGCGGCAATGAATTGCAATTCAACCTTCGGATAAGTTCAGACTTAGTCATGTCATATATGCTAGGTGCAATGTTTTAGATGTGAATCACTTGTGACCATCTCATTGTTCTAGAGGAATCTCTTTTGCACTGTACATTCAGTAATACAATATGTATATATACTGTGCATATAGCGGTGAAATATTACGATGCTAAATGTTTACAACAATGATTTGTGAGTTTTTGAGCCCATCCTTCTATTCAGTGGAGATGGTCACATTCACATCTAAAACACTGGAACGAGAGAAGTAATTTGTTATGCTCAACAACCAGCTGGCCCATGCCTTGACCATGTCATTATTATATTACGGACAAATTAAGCTATGGAAATTTAGTGAAAATATTGTGATTCCAGAGGACTGTCAGCTCATTCCAATAATGTGAAAAGATAAAGTACATACTATAAATCCAGCCTAAAACAAATATTCTGGCTTCCCTTATTTTTGTACTGTTAGTTACCTTTTCCTATATATTATATCATATGACTAAGAATGGCGTTTGTATAGTAAATATAGTACATATATCCCTACCCCTTATCTATTTTTCAATATTCCAAAGTTGTGTCCATATGTTTGAGTTAAATTGCCAAAACATCCCTGTTAGAGCAAAAAAATTATGCGGCTGACTTACTTTCACTTTCAGGCTCAAGTTTAATATACTGTGTTAAGGTCCCGGTTGAGGTACAAGAACTCTTCACTTTTTTAGTTTCAAAGAAGTCTGACAGGTTGATTTTTTCTAACTCAACAGCACATCTGTTTTCAAGCTTTACATCAGCGATCACTGTTTTCCGTCTGGGAGGCATGCTGATGAGATCACCTGTAGGATTTAAGAATTTATAGTACAGTATCATTTTCTGCAAAAAGGCAAAAAAGTGTCCATGAACGGAAAAATTGAGTTTGTGGCCCATAGCAAAGTAAAATGGCTGTTTGCCTAGGTTCAGAAAAATATTTTTTCTTTTCTTTCCAGTGTTTCGTGATTTACACTATGCATTTTAATCATTATGTGAAAAAAAGGACATACATGAAAGAGTCCATAACAAACAACTTTTGTCAGACAATTAGTAATGCTAGTGTCAGTCTCCTGAATGATAGATGCAACTTATACCATATGTAACAGTTTATTTAAAGGTTATGCTCAGTGGCCAAACAAATATGCTTGTATAGAAGCAATATGTACTATGTATTCTGAAAGTTTCATTCATTTAAACAGCATATCAAAGTACTCAGAGCAATTTGAATACTACGCAATAACAGGTAGGTGTAACCCTTCAAAAACACGTGTGGTATACACTTACTGTGATAAACTATGTTTAAACCAAATGATAAACGATATATACATTGTGTTTGTGGGCCCTTCATGAGGAGCAAATATATGTACGGTATGCCTGTACCGCTTTTGAAGACTTCATATCAACCAGTTTTTCCATCACTTATTTTATGTGTCAATATAGAAATATGGGTATGTCTCGTGTCCATAGATAAAGATTTACAAATGTGAGTCTCTTACTATAAATAAAAACAAACACTTCTTTCTGCTTGCTGTTTTAATGAAATCTAAACACAATTTTTTTTTCAAATGCTTTTAATTATGCTTCGACTTACATGACATGCTTTAACATTAGTAGAAAACTTCCCATAAAGTTTCCATAAAAACAAATGAACCATAAAATTTAATGACATTTACATTAACGCAAAACAATAATATTAACGCAAACATTAATGAGATAAATACATTAATAATATAATACTTCTCAAATGATAGATGGTTTCCTATTGACTTGGTTTAAGAGTGCTGTTTAAGTCTGCAAGCTCATTCATTAAGAGAACTGTATTTACCCCGGAAGGTCATCAGCTATAAGAATAATACTTATATGTGGAAAAACAATACATCACACACCCACAGGAAAATCCATCTTGTGATAAAGATCGGTTCGTGGACACCTGCCAGTCACTGATTCTCACATGGGGCCCCAGAATCATGTGTGTGGTATGTATACTACTATGATTTACATACACTATACCATACACATTACCATACACATTACTACATTGTACTATTGTATAGATGGGTAACTAATCAGCACATAGACCATGGTAGCCAGGGCATCGTTTTAGGCTTCATTTATCGTACAACCATCCAAGCCCCAACCCCCTCTTACTGATCGGTTTAGCATTGTTGATGATTTTTTAATGTGATTTAATTTGATTTGTTTTATTGCTGTGATATGGTATACCAAACAATACGAGTAGCATATCAGTAGATGATATACAGGCCCTATCAGTCCCCTTTACAAATACTTAACAAAGTCCGACATTGTCTTTATGGTAATGCAAACTTAACTGGCCAATCAAATTTAATACAACCGCAATCCAGCCAATCAAAAACAACGTCCTGTGTAACTTACGGCAGAGTAAAACTATTGAATATTGGTGAAAATATTTAAATTGTAATTGCATAAGACTGTGTCAGCTTATCTCAATTATGTGAAGTGATAAAGTATATACTAGATTATAAATCAAGCCAAAAACAGATGCCCTGCCACCAAGGTCTCTGTGCCTAGTAGATACCATTCTATATAATAGTAGTAATATATATGATTTAATGTTTGTAAATCATAGCAGTATATATCCCACACACACCCTCCCATGATGCTGGGCCCCATGGATTCGTATGTGCGATTATACTTAAACATAACATGACAAAAAACGATTATCTCATAACCCACACTGTTGTAACTTGCTATTGACATAAGAGGATCCAGCCACATCTAATGTTGCTATCGATCAATATCTTATATTCTTAACAAATGGAACATCTACTATCATACCCCATGCATCACATTTATTCTCATATTGTAAAAAATACATGTACACTAAGAACACATGTAGCAATCATCAACAAAGTGATTGTTGAAACTGTTCTTCAAATAAATGCAGGATCTTCAACATATATAACCTGCTCTCCACCAGCTTCTACAAGTCCAGGGTCTTGTATATAAATAATATTTTGATTATTGCCTAAATGCAGGAATTGTCTATTATCCACATTGTCTGGTTGATTTTCTATGTATATTTGATTGTCTGTTATGTTTTGTTGGTTTACTGTTTTCGGTTCATTTTCTACTTTTACATCTTTTATACTTGACTGAGATTCAGATTGTTGTAGTCTTTTAATTTCTAACTTCAACTTTGCCTCTTGCAATTCTAAGTTGCGTTTCTGCAAGTTCAAAATTTCTAACTGAACTTTACATACTTCAGGCCTTGGGTCCAAAGCCTGTAAAACTATGGTCTGCTCAGAGGCTGCCTTGTTCAATAAAGCAGTTTTCAGTGGTGAAATGATGGTTTTATCATAATTACCATTGTCAGTAGTATAATCAGTTGATATGCCAGGAGCAGGAATTATCACTGCTTTTTCAGCTGGTGCAGGGGACACTAAAACTGGAGATGCACTTACACTTGTAGATGGACTAGAAAAGGTTTGTACACTCGAAGACTGTTCAATATTTGTTTGCAACACGGCAACATTGTTAGCTGTAGTTTGCGTATTTGTAACACTCTCCACCTGTGCTTCCTCAGTCTCCAACTGCTCTTTGATATTCTCCACATTTTGCTGCTTGTGTTGCTGTAAATCTATCAGTGTTGTGGGAGATGGTTTCACATCTTCGTCCTCTCCCTCATAAATATTTTCCTGGACATGGGCCTGTGAAATGTCGATTTGCTCTTCAATGCTATTGTTTTCATGATCTTGTGGCTGTGAAATACTCTCCACTTGATCTAAAGGTCTGTCATGACCAGAATCATTTGTTTGGTCTTCCTCATCCGAATGAACTTCCTCAATCTGCAATGAATGAAGTATCATTCAGTTATTAACAAAGTACACATATAGATATTTTTTCACTATTTAAAATTTCTTTACCAAGAAAAGATAATCAAAATTTTTGTAATAGACGTATAAGGGATAAATAATCAATTTTCAGGTTTTTAATGGTTTTCATACATTGCGTTATAAACAATGAAGAACAAAATGATTCAAAATGAATCTCTTTATTATCGATGTTTATCCTATTATAATACATTTTGTAAATCCCAACTAATAACATATAGTGAATAGCAAACTTTGTATGCCAAATTTCTGTAATTAATAAATGTTTTGCATCAATACTCTATGAAATTGATTAGCTTCAAATTGTAATACAATAGAAGATAAAGGCACTCCAAAAAAAGGTTATAAGAATATTTTTGCGTAAATTATTAACTCGTTTTGTACATCAGTGACATGTATTGTCAGGAAATTATGGTAAATGGGTGATCTGATAAATCAAAATGCATGAAGAAATGAAAAATACCAGACATTTATTTGGAAACAAACATTTCTTAATAAATATCATATGCGTATTTTATATGTGGATCTTGTTTTCAAAATTGCAATATTTTGCTCTGTTTAATGTGGTACACAAGGCAAAGTAGTTAAATTTGAAGTAATTGTTTCATCACAAATTTTACATGAGGCTGTATGTTCATAACTTTGTAGTATTAATTGAAAAGAGATATCAAATAGAGATTTACCTACATAACGAGGTACAATTTGTAAAATTTGATGCACTAGTAAGGAAGAACATCAATTATCTAAACTTTAAAATAACCTTCCTTCTTAAAAGTATTTCTCAATACCTAATAATCTAAGAAATTCAATTAGTTATGTTGGAATTTTAAAACATTTTCAATAACTATTTGAGATTTATAATTTTGAAAGAAAGTCACCTCATCTGTCTCAAGAACGACCACGTTGTCATCTAGAACTGCGGGTGTCAGCTCAATGGACTGTTGCTCATCCTCAACCACATAGAGTCCGTCTGGCTGTTGCATGTAGCTTACTCCTACTCGACCTGCGACATCAAGACTCGTCTGCTCTTGATCAAGGTTCATGAGAATCACATGCTGTTCGTCTTGGTGCTGCTGCTGTTCCTGCTGCTCCTGCTGATGATCTTGCTCAAACAGGATAACCTAAAGAAGCCACCACATATTCATTCCTTTTGTGTTGATATTTCTATTGACCAAATATAATTATTCGACGTTATCACAAGAAGTGAAATGTATGTATCTATACCAACAAACCTCATTAACAGCTTGCTCAAATCCTGGTGTGATTTGCGGCTGTCCCATGTGGAGGTCAGTTCCCTGGCTCTCACTCGGTTGGTTAGTCTTCAGCAGCAATCGCTTGGCATTCCTGAACAGTTACAAATGAATTTCAAACGTTGAATTAATAAATTACATGCAGATGCCGTATCAACATAAAAATTAATTATTTGCTGGTCGCTTTTTACAATAATATTACCAACATGTATTTCATTATATCCAGAATGTTTGTCTTTGTCTTTGACATACGGTTATATGGCACATCCACACCATATTATTGTGATAACAACAGATCTGCTTGGGTGTCAAAACAGACAACCTGTATTTTGAATTGTAGGATTTGACAACGATATTGGAGCATGCTCAATTTCATGATTGACATGACAATTGAGTGGTCAAGTACCATTCTATCATGACTAAAATCCACATTAAACGAGTGTCTGATTCGTTTTTATTTTAAAATAAATCATATCCTAACGTTCTCATTGCCATTTTGACCATGCGACGTACTAGTCTAGTTTAGACTAGTGCCGTAGTAGTGATCTCCGCTGTTACTGTTCCACCAATCAGCGTGGGTTATTGGCGGTGATTTATTCATGCAATGATAGAATGAGGTGTTAACTGTGGATGGCTTCAATGGACATTACTTTCAAATTTCATAAGCAGCTTTGTATTACATTATCAGATTGCAGTCCCTCAACAGGAGTCTACAGTCTATTTGAGAGGTACAATCAATTTGCCACCCATCCTACTCCATCATCTTCACCCCGCTTACCGTATCTGGTCGAGATCCCTCGGTGGCTCATGTAGTGGGGCTGTCATGTTGATGTGCTTCATCGTCGTTTTGGGCGTTCCCATCGACGTGTCCACGATCGCCTTACGGATTGAGTTTAGTACCGATGGTGCCGTGCGCTGGTACTCCTAGGGTAAAATATACAATCAGTTTTATATTGCTGGAAAGGACACATAAAAAGTGTGCATTTGTTCCATCATGATGACTTTTGACTACCATGTTTGATAAAAGTAAGTGGAACCCAATAACCCATGTACAATTACATGACGTTTAGTCTGATGGATCCTAATCCATTACGGACTTATCATTCAATTCACATCATTGAAAATAACCCCTAATCCACACACAGCAATTTTGTGGAAGATTTCTCAAGATTTCAGCCACCTAGAAGTTCTGGAAAATGTAGGTTGCAGTTGAAAATTGAGTTCTTACATGGTCAACTAAGAAAAACAGTTATTGCGTCGCTTCAGCTCAGCTGCTGAAGCAAGCATTGTATTTCGTTTGTTTGTAAATATGTATGTTTGTCTCTGGACAAGCTAGAAGTTGTACCAATCAACCGATTTCGTTCAAACTTTACACAACTATGAGGTTTGAGGCAACACCAAAGTTATTCGATTTTGGGCAATCCGCCAATTAAACTGCGCTTTCCACAGGGCAATTATGGTCCATTTCCAACATTCTTATTGCTATTGAATGGACAATTACAGATCAATATTCTATTAGCTGCAAAATAGACTAGTTGGTGCTGTTCGCTATTTGGTGCTATAGGATCAATAAATAGACAGTGGCATATTATTTGTGGCTGGTATATTGTAATGGTGTACTTTTAATCATGATTTCCAAAACATTTTAGTAAACAACTTTCCATAAGTCAATGTTGTTCTAGCGAGTATAAGTATACATCGTTTCAGTGTATATCTTAATTGCCCATAAGTCAACTTTGTTCTAGGGACGCAGTGTTCTTTGAACACTTTTGATCTAGTTGATTTTGCTTCTACTTATATTTATCTTATACTTATCTTACTCAGCAAACTTGTTCTAAATGAAAGAGACAATTAAACTCACAAGACAATTTTGTAACATTGGACATGTGTAGAGTGTAGCAGAGATTACCAAAGACCAACAATGATAGTGACAATGTATTACCTGGTATCCCCGCTTGCGGTTGCCGTGTTTGAGCGGAGTATACACCGTCTCATCGCCCGAGTAGTGCACCATGATGATGTTGGGCTGCTCCAGCAGAGAGTAGATCGTCTTCTGGAACACCTTGCTGCCCTCTCGCTTTGTTTCATCCAGTCTGGCAACAATATGCATATTAATTAACATCTCTGCTCACAAAATGTGATAGAATGATAGAACTTTAACTGAATTGGTATTTGAATTGACACTTAAAAAGTGTGCAAAAATAATTGAAATGCTCTTTCACCTAATACTGTTGAAGCTTTTCTTCACGATCGGGTTGCTTTTTGGCTGGTAGATGGTGCCCGAGTTGCGCCACATGTAGTTGTCACACTTCCAGTCATCACCCACAATGGTCGTGTCAAACAGATAGATCTCACCCGCTTTCGGTTTGATCGCTCGCGACTGAAGCGAAATAATGCCTTTTGTACACGATTCGCATGGAATTGCAAACATTAAATGATTAAATTTCATCAACTTTTTTATCCTTTATGCCATCAGCAATACTTTATAGATTTTGAACTACTTTTTAAATATTCTAAACCAGTAGACAGAAAATATCAACACTACTGATGACTTGATGTCAATTATGAAAGAGTTGAATAACCATGGAGATGTTGCCCTCATAGTTCTTGAGGATATCGACAGCCTCAGTAAGACGCAGACTGCGGTTTTTGATGCTTAGATCATCATCTTCAGCGATTGGTGGCAGCTCTGTGTGCAACTGGTTACCAACATCCTGTAGGGTACAAAAGGCTTGGTGATGACCCATTTTACAGTGGAACCCTTGCCCTTGTGGACACATTCAATCTAAGGACACCTATCTCATGTGGACACTTCACTTCTCGCTTTCCCTATACAATAGAAACCCTCTACTAAGTCTAAGACCACTCATGGGACCGACCACAAGTGGTCTAAATAGAGAGGTGGTCTCTATCAAGAGGTTCATTTTGGTCGCTTTATGAACGTTTGGGACTGTAAAAAGTGTTCAAACATTACAGAGGTGGTCTCATTATAGAGGTGGTCTTAATAGGATGTTGAACTCACGGGCACATGCACACTCATTAGACTAGTCTCAGTTGGCTTCTACCCTCTATGATGCATGTGACCGTGGTTGAACTATATATCATTTGTAAAGTAAATTTAACCTCCCTTTAAGGACACTTATCTTTCATGGAACATCTTTCACTTCTCCCCTCCCTCATATATCTTATGTAAGGTGAACATTCCTTCTTATGTGTATACGTTTCACTTTTCCAGCGGGTGTCCACAAAAGAAAGGTTCTACTGTACTACCTAAGCCAGAGATTAATTTGTCAGGATAATGACAAAGTTCAGCCTTATTCTTATTCCTATAAGTTACTTGTCTTGCTACTTTCTAACAAATAAAAAGGCAAAATGGTAACCTGTCTACCTAATGGATGGATGAGTTAAAATTTTGCTTAGTGATAAATATATGATTCAAACAATGGCATACATCGCTGTGCTAAGGTCTGAACATAAACCTCCTCGGCAATCTTGTTGCTACTGATTTATAAGTTTGCATATTTTAGGACCCATGATGTGGACAGTGTACCTGCAATGATTCTGAGGTCATTGGATCTTCTCGGAGTCGCTTCGCATCTCCAGCAGCTTCCTACAAAACAGAAACAAAACACTCAAAAAATATCAAATACTTCCTTTTAAATCTATTTCTTCCTTATTTAATTTTCAACTGTCACCTATACTCTCTTGTTAACAATACTGCTCTGCTAATAATCAAAGGAAAATACAAATCCAAACAGTTACACATGGAGAAGTAGTATAAAGCACATACATGTATGTATATTTACAAAACTTCACCTCATCTTTATCAGTTTCTGCGCTGCGTTTTCGCGATGTGGCTTTGGCAGCAGCAGATTGAGGCCCATCAGCTAATGCCTCGTCACCACTGTAATGGACGAGGATCACTTTGGTCTTCTTCACTAAACAATAGATCACTTTTTGAAAGTCTTTGTTACCTTTTGGGGCATCAGGTGTCTTCAAGAAGCAAATCTGTAAGTGAAAATGTTTGAATTGTTAAGTCTATCTTGGATTAATCATTTAATTTGGTATCACACCAACATATTGGCAATAAAGGTTAACAAGACAAGAGTAAAAATACTGTACCCATGGTTTCATTTGGATATGCCTGGTAATAAATGCATTTCTTAATATTCAAAGATGTACCCACAAATATAATTAATTCTGTGTGTTTTGAAGCTTGCTTGTGTATTCAATTCTCATAATCTCTCTCTATTCTCTACAGCAATTACATTTTTACCACTGTGTTGACATACATTATCCCATTTTGCCTACAATAGAAACTCATTATCTCAAAACTGAAGGGATACCAGTAAAATGCTCCAGTTATTAAACCATCAGATGTCTGTTCATACTTTGGGTGAAGGGAAATGGAACTATCCTTGAGATAACAGAAAATTTGAAACAAGCAATATCGAGATAATGAGGTTCTAGTGTATTATACCAGGTGGCTCATCCTCAGCACTCAAACTCACAATCTGTCAATGTGAAATCACTTGATATAATAGTGAATTGGAAGAATGTCTTATGCTATCGCAATTATAGTTCTACAGAAAAGAGAGATTATTAGAATTGAACAAATGTAATTTGTTGGCATAGTAGCTACAATGTGTATGTATATAAACAAGACTCACCCGTTTGCATAGAATAGGTTTGTTACGAGGATGATAAGTTGGTGAAAGAAAAATCCATTCATAACCATCTTGCTTCCATATCTGTAAAATATATATGAGAGTTAAATTTTTCCCATATAAAAAATAACAGAAAACTAGCAAAATCATATCAGCTACCAGATAGCACATTTGCAGTTAATTCTAACAACGATAACCAGGGTATGAAACTCATCAAAATTTGCTTACAGACCACAGGGCAGGCAACTATAAAAGTAGCCGGCCCTGGCAAAAAGTGTATGGCCCTTCATTATGCTCATATTTAGAACTCCCAAAAAGTAGCCTACCCACTGGGCCGTGAACTTTTAAAACCAGCTGGCCCAGGCCAAAATCAGCCAGCAATGGGCCACCGGGTAGGCTCTATTTCATACCCTGCGATAACCCTGGAAAGAGAATTGCTTACGTCTCTCATGCTGCCTTTGGACACAATAAGATAAGCCTCGCCAGCTTTGGGCTTGAATGGACGAGTTTTGCATATGTGGCTTGGGTGGTGCTCCTCCAGAATCTGTAATGGAAAACAACTTGCTACATAAGTAAGTTAGGATCACATTTCAATGAAAAAAAGTTATAATTTTCATCATTTCACTTTGGCTGTTTTTAAATACTTATGGACAAATAAATGTCCTCTAGCCTTGAGCTTCAGAGGTCACACAATGCAGGCCATAGCGTCACCTGTATGACGTTGTTGAGCGGGAGCTGGGCACCGGGCTCGGCCACCAAGATGGGCGTGGGCGGGTTGGCGAGCTCCTCGGCGGTGTGCGCCATGGCGGCCAGCTGCTGCGCGCCGCTGTACTGACCCGCGGACGCCACCGGCGGCATCCGCGAGTACTTACACACGGCCTCACGCACCACGCTCTCGTTACCCACGTACTGCACCAGCACAATGTGAGGCCGAGAGATCAGCCGGAACACGTACCTGTCCAGCAGAGACAAAACATTAACATAGTGCATGGGCTGCTTTCAGGTTCTTGTCGTAATTGAAATTAGGGAATTATACATCCCCCACCCCACACCCACCCAAAATATATATATATATATATGCACTATTTGAATTCAATTTTGTCACTATACTTTGAGAAAGATCCTCTGACATAATATTATGTGAAAGTTTCTAAAAGAGGAGTATGAAGCTGTGAGCCGTTAGACACTTGTGTATACACTAAATCAGTATTTGCTACTGCTAAATGTAGATAATGAAAAAGCAGTAATTTTGTGATTCCTCTCTATTGAAGGCGGTTCCTACGAAGTTTTCAAAAATAATTTCTAAAATAAGTTATATTAAAACTAGAGGTGGGACATTCGGTAGGTTTTATCCTTCGAACCTTCGGGACACTTTAACAAACGAAGGTTTGAACGTTCGTTGATAAGTAAGTCAGCAGGTAAGCAAATATTGAACTTAGAACACCCAGCTAAACGCTTTGAGTCTCAAACAATTTCCGTAACTCGATAAATTCGCCTACTTCGAGCAAAATATCGCACCCGTAGGCACCAAAGAAATACATCTGACCCATGAGAAGTTAGCTTTGAGTGTATTGTTTGTTACTGATATTGTATAACCCTGTTTTGACCTTTAACCGGCGCAAGTTAGAGTTCATACAAGCAGTTAAGTCAAAGACGTTATGCACCTTTGAATAGTCAGTCAGCTTCTATGAGAAAGCAATTTCGCTGAAATTTACTACTCACATGAGAAATTAGCTTGGCGTGTGTTCGTTGTTTGCGGACATTGCATAAGATCGTTAGACCTTTGAACAGTGTAAGTTCAAGTTGATACACCAATTTATAATTAGGTCAGAGACCCTTCCTAACTTTAATTTTCACTGTAACCAGTGACCTTAAATGACCATTTTTGTTTTGTTAAAAGTCTAACACTCCATAGTTCGCTAATTGGCAATAAACCCTATGTGAGTGACCCAATAAAGAAAGGCACAGCCCCAGCCCCTGCATTAAGTGAGTCACTAGGTGGTGTAACTTGTTTTGTTTGATCTGTGAAGCCCATAACAATGGCCCTGGGGAAGTGTTATAAGTAATTATTTAAGGTTATATTTACAGCTATTGTTTACTGTGGTCACTACTTACCTGTTAATTATCAGTTAACATCTGGCCACCTGTAACCTGCCACAAGGCTGTGTAAATAATGTGCAAGTCAGTTGATTACGTAACAAACGCTTGACCTTAAAGGTGCCTTTGTTTCATGTGTAGATAATAGAGATTACAAGTATTGATTTAAATGCTGTTTCTACCATGAACTTGATGATTATTTGACCATGCATGAGCAAAAATAAAATAAAATTAGCGTCAACCCGAAGGTTCGGTTGTGAAATTTACCTTCGAAGGTATAGGTAGACGAACGAATGTTCGAAGGTTCGAAGCTTCGCCCCACCCCTAATTAAAACCATTTACTCTTATTCCGAAAATTCAATAGGACAAACAAAATACACTGAAACTAACTTCTAGTCATTTCTACTGATAACGATTAAAATACAGATCAAACACACAGAGAAAAATGTTACCTCTGGAACTCTCGAGTGCCTTCTCTGGTCATATTGTTCAGTCTAACCATGTAGTACGTTTTCCAAAAGACCGGTTCCTTTTTAGGCACTGCACGTTTGCCAGAGTTGCGCCAGTAATAACCATCATCCTTCCATGAATCACCCATTACAGTGCAGTCAAAATAATATATTTCACCACCTAAAAAGCAAACTTATAGTAATCACCATCTACAGCTAGTATAACTATTCCTTTTATTAGCAAATATCTAAGATGGTTTTAATTTGTCCAAAATATAGTATTACTGACTGAGGATTCAGGATGTAAACATGTATACACGTACATGTATTTCGGAGAGAATAAGTTTGCTTTAACTTTTTCCTGACCAATCAAAAAAACTACTCAATTTTTTATATTAACAATGAACATCTCAGACCTCAAAAGTTTGTGATTTTTGCCATATTCATCGCATTTTCCACTATTTTTTCTCATTCCCTAACTTCACGTTCCCCAACCATACCTGCGGGCCTGATAGGCTTTTGCGTGGAGATTCGACCCTCGTAATTGTTGAGCATGTCGAGTGCCTCCTCCAAGTCGAGAGGCTCACCCTCCTCAGGCATGTCAGCGGCGGAACTCGCTTTGTTGGTCACCGTCCGCATCCGCGCAATCTGCACAGATGAAATGCCATCATTAATTGAGAGAATTATAGGTTCATTGACTGAGCAACATACAAAGGAGAGTGCGCAGCTAAGGCATTGGTCAGACTAGTGACCAAAGGGTTTTTGATAAAAGTGTTGGTTATTGCCATTATTGGTGTAAGTATTGACATAGAGGATTCTTTCTGCAAGTACATGTATAGGGCAATTGTAGTCACTGAAAAATACCATTGCATATTGATTGCATAAAGCAAGTAAAAGATAGCAAGAATGGATACAAGTCCTGAGCTCCCTACAGGTAATACGTGTATATCTAAGTTACAACAAACATTTTAATCCATATAGCTCCTTTTAGAACCTGAATATAATGACACGAAAACCCACCCGCTTCTTGCGTGCAGCCGATGTCTCTGCCTCCTGGCTGTCATCATCAGGCACGGGCAGCTGACTGCTTTTGCTCTCGGTTCCGGCCCCGTTGATACTTCTCGTCACCCATATAGTGCACCAGTACCACGTCAGGCTGCTCAGACAGGGCATATGTCACTCGTTGGAACGCCGTGCTGAATGTGTTAGCATCTTGACCTGTAACATCAGTTTATTAAAATCTAATTAAGGATAATCATGCATGATATAATAATCAAAAATACAAATATAAATTACAGTTTTCCAGCTCCACTAGAGAACTACACAAGTCCAACACAACCATATCCCAGATTGGGAAACCATAAGGAGTCCATAGTCAGAGAAATATGAGAATCGATACCCATGCACAGCACAGTAAACACTGTATTCTGAAATAAATATACCCTAGACATTCAAGGGTTTTAAAGCAAGCATTTCATGGGTCTAGATGGGAAAGTGCAGGAAATTGATCTAGAAAAATTCAAGGAAGCTTACCTATTAACTGTGTTTTCTTTGTGAGTACGGAATCTTTATTGATTAAGGATTCTACTTCAGGCCGCGACCAAATATGTCCATCTTTGTCCCATTCTTCATTTGTTAACTAATCATAAATTTACAAACATTAATGTATAAACCAAAACAAGCATAATATATTCATGATTTGAAAATATTAAGTGTTGCTTAGTGTCATTATTATGCGCTTTAAAGGAACTCACTGTGTTGAAAAGGTAGGCTTCCCCACCTATGGCTTTCTCTGGAGCTATTTCACACAAGTGTTCTTCAAAGTTGGTGAGCAAATCAACCACCTATAAAAAATCCATACCATATCTACAAGTCACGACAGTATCAACAATATTCCACAAGTATGATATAAGTTCATTTATCCTGGATCTTAAAAGACAAATATGTACATTTTAGTCTTTAAACAGGAAAATAAGTTCAATATTTACATCGAGCTTTGGATAGTCTCTCCTATCTTGGTCACAATGATCTAGCACACAATAGACAAATGTCAACATGCAGTGCATGAATGATGACTGTCGTACAACTGGTAAGACACTTTTTCACAATAAACTTTGGTTTATTCTAATTGACTTTTGTAGACAGATATAAAACGATACCTAGAGTAAATTATAAGCAAGTGCCTACCTTTAAAAAGGGTATGTCCTCAAATGGCGAAGTCTTATAACACAGACCAGCAAACTCATCACCTTATTGAAAAAAAAAAAAAAAAACTGTAACAAGATTTATAACTACATGTAATACTATGTGCTTCTGTGGCCAAGTGGATAAGAAGTCAAACTCGTGACCAGAAGGTCATAGGTTCGATTTCTGATTGGGTCTGGTGATGGGTATTGAGAGAACTCATCCCTAACTTGTTGCACACAACTCTCTGGCACATACACACTATAACGCTTAAGGTCAGGTCTAGTCAGGTACACAGTTTCAATCGTTCTGTAGGCTCCCCAGGGAGTTGAGAAAGGCAAATGACTTGACATAAATGATGTATAGATGATTGAACGTATAGATTAGATAGTAGACTATAATACTCAAGCATTTACAAAAACATTTACTAATAAGCTGCATTTAACCATTTGTAAATAGTACCCAGTATGTCACATTAATTTAGTATCTCATATATGTGTTTAAGCATTCTATCAGTCACCAACCATAACTATACATTCATATCTGATTAAATACCTGATGCTCCTGTCCCTTTTGATGAGTGTATATCTTTCTCCCGATTCTCTCTACTACAGTTTGCGTCTGCAATTTCTTGCTTTATTATGACTTCTGGATTTGAGTCTTCATCTCCGGTATCCATCTTAAATAATCAACGCTGGAAAAAAAAAAATATTTTTAACATTCCCAAGGAGCAACAGAATTTCTGTCTTACATTCATTTAAAATATTTGACTTCATAATTACCCCTTATAATTAATTATTACCAATTCAATGCAACGTATGGGAATATCTATTTAAAGACTAGATCCACCATGGTTTTAATATTCTATACTTCAATGATTTAAATCCAGAGTGAAATAATTCAATCTATATCTTATATCAAATTTGTGTTTATTAAAAGTTAACATGAAAGATTTAATAAGATGTAGATCTAGATGTTACAGAATAGTGGAAACTTCACATGAGGCTTGGCATTAATCACCTTTTTTACAGGATTCAATTCATTTTTTCATTTAGAAAGAAATAGCTGATAAGTATTTTGATACAATTACTGGTAGACAACCAAGAAGAAAAGTTGTCTTCTGAATCAGAAGTTCTAAGTATTCTCTTCTTCATGATTAGGACGTCAAATTTCATTACCATACAACACATACTTGGTAAGGTTGTGTGGATGGCCTGATATATTTATAAAACTTAAACATTAAATGGTTGAAAAAATCATAAAACTGTCTGCAAATTATATTCGACCAGTCATATCAATTTTTTTTCCAAGTCAATGTCACACAAGATGTCGAGATGATAACAAGTGCTACCGCAAAGGATGGCACCCTGCACCCACCCCACTCCTAATGCCCTCCTTCCTAGCGTCAATTTTGAAATGAGAAATATTTTTTTTTTTATTTTAGATATTTCAGTGCCCTGTGCGGGATATAGTTTGTTTGAGCTGCTGACAATTTGTGACTAGATAGCGAGTTGTCATGACACATTCTTGTCAATTATCATGAAATTATGTGTACTGATAGCTCGTAATTTATCATATTTAGAAAGAATAAAATTAACAGCAGCTTTCACGCTAGATTTTATTATAAAAAAATATTTGTGTCAATGTGTTAGTGATATATTACATTGCAATTGAATGGAATCTCTGACCTGTCACAATTAAATCTGCAATTAACAATAATATTGTGTGGATCACTGCAAAAAAAAACAATGGACTTGAAGTTTAGAGTTCAAACAATCTTTATCATCACCCCATTTTCCAATTTTCACATCACAACTCATCTTATAGTTGTAACTTAGAACACAGTTTCAGCATTCTTTGTGACACAGTAGGGGAGTGGTAGACATGGTTCCCGTTACAATGGGGAGACAAAGTAAGTATTGGTCGTTTAACCAAAGAATTTTATCTAAAATTCAACTACCTGCAGATTGAAAAGATGAGTCTGCATGCCTCTGATAATACATGTGCTTCCCTAGCTATCGCATTATCCACGCAATTAGGCGGTGCCAAACAGATGTTATGCATAGGTGGAATGGAGGTATTAGACAAGGCCCAACAGAAATGTAACGAAGAGATAGATCAATCCCATTTACCAATTCTTTACTTTTAATGTGGAATAGAGAGGTATACACATTTGGAAAGTTAATCTGTGATGAAGTGATATTGATGTTTTTATTGTTGTAAAATCTAACTTAATTGTCTTTATGTTTTAGTATGTTACTTCATTTTATATGACTATTCATTCGCCTAATACAAATTCACATTGCTAGTATGAACATGTTATTCTATAAATCCAGATTTGTAATGTGTTAAAATTCTATTTACATGTATTTTACTACTATCAAAAACAGTTGCATTGTTGTTTTTCTTGGACCTAATATCACATTTAGAATAGGTGCATCGCATTCTATTTAGAGATTGGTCACAACACAAGACCACACAATTTTCTATAGGCAATGTTTTAGTTGATACATTTAAATATGTTGGATATGATAAAAACGACTAGTCAGTCAGTGTGTGTCGTGGAAGGTGGGGTTGGGACTTGGCAGGATGCACTGTGGTCTTGAGCTGCCTTTGGTTTCAGGTTGTCATAGGTGTGAACATAGTTAGGCCCCATAAAAATAATAAAATGTTTCTCGTCCCCTCCCACCTGTGTATAGTGCAGCCTCCTGAACATTTTTATTGCCTCCGCAGTGATAAAAATTAAACGGCTCTCCTGCCTGGCTGCAAACAAAACAGCCCCGTGTCAGAGGCCTGTCATTTGTTTGCTATGCAGTATGCACGCTAGACATTATACTTCATTGATTATACTAGTTGTTTTATAAGTGATGTTTTATGATGTTGATAATAGAAAGACATTGTTCACATACAATTGTAACACATGTAGTTAATTCATGACCCAATATTCAATTGATTTTCACATACAAAGGCCAAAAATTCTAAAGTCTTAACCAACAATATTTGTTTTTCATTTTTTCCACCTAGTGAGAGAAGGAAAAATTAAAATTTTTTTAGAACTTCTCCTGTAGAGTGGAAGAAAAATAAAAAAATTGTAAAAGTGAAAATACTAAATTCAAGGTTTTATAAAAAATAAGAAAAACAGCAAAATAATTTTTAAAAGTGAGGAAAATAGGCAGGACGAATACCTTCTTCATGAATAAAATTTTTTTACTTTCATATGGGGCCATACCAAATGTGCATAAACTGCCACAGATAAACACAATATATAATAATTTGTTTTTAAAAAATTGACGGTTATCATCAAAGTGAGAGAAGGCTCCCATATTCAATTTGAATTTCTTCACTTCAAGTTGGCGTCTCAAAAAAAAAAAAAAAAAAGGAACCTCTCATTTTTTTTATAATATAAAGCGGAAAAAATCAGCAAAATAAAAAGTGAAGATTGCACTCCTCCTGACATAGAAATATAGGAATATTGGTTTATCAATACCAAACAAGTTAGAAACTTGTGTTCGCGCAAGTAAATTAATCAATACCAAACAGTTCATTGACTACTGTCATTCGCGTTATTGTAAACTAACACGACTTTAAATATTCTAAGGTAATTTTCAGCTATCACTTATCCTGTCATTCATGTAAAGTACTTTCCTAATAGAATTTTGAGTGAGGATTATGAATCTGTAATCGATTTTAGTTAGCATTGAATTTGACGAATATATATGGGCAGAATACCAGTCTTCATGAAAAAAATAGACAACCTGTGTAGGTTGTGATGATACAAACGTTCTAACTTCACTATTATGAAGAATGCGTGCCTCAAATAGCATTCATAATAGTATTTTGAACAAGGATTATGAATATATAATCGGATTTTAGTTAGCATAAAAATTGACGAAGTTATGAGTAAAAGCCGGTCTTGGTCAAATTTGCAGACAGCCAGTCAAAAAAAGTTGAAAACTTCATTATATTGAAGAATGCACGCTTCAAATAGATGTATTTACTTAATTTTCCAACGTCTATCAGTGTAACAGCCATCAATGTTGTATAGAATACACACTTTGAATGATATAGCATTAAATGCGATTTTAAATGGGCTTATAACATATACCGGAAGTACCCATGGACTTTTGTGTCTCAAAAGTAAATAAAAAAAGACGAGTACACAACTTTTCTGCGCAAATGAAAAGTGAAGAATAACAGACATAGAAATATCCTAAATATATTAACACTAAGTTTTCATAATTGGATTTATCACTAAATCAGTCATTTTATTGTACAAAAAATTAGTTTTTTCAAATCTTTGACATGGTTTGAATTAGAAACTTGTGTTGTTTCAACTAAATTAAATCATAACTTTTTTTTTAGATATTTATTTCATTTCCATTAAAAAAAAAACTTGCAGCCACACTGGCTATGAGTGCTCGGACCCATTTAATTGTAGAAACTGATAAATGAAAACACATTACGTAGTGTAAACATCAAACTGCTCATTATTCACACCCACCTCGCCTGGCTTAGATTTTAATCAATAAATAAAATATAGTAATATAAATAATATATAAAGTATTCAAATAATTGTAGCAAAAAATTAACTCTCACTGTTCTGCCAAGCAAGCTACTACCACGGTATTGAGATAGCTGAAGACACATCTTCCATTTGATTATATCAAGTGGCCCTGGTGGGACTCGAACTCATGACCCCAAGGTTGTGAGACCAGAATGATACCATCATCACAAGCAGCGGGCTGTTTTCACAGCTTGGGATGATGGTATCATTGTAGTCTCACAACCTTGGGGTCATGAGTTCGAGTCCCATCAGGGCCACTTGATATAATCAAATGGAAGATGTGTCTTCAGCTATCTCAATACCGTGGTAGGAGCTTGCTTGGCATGACAGTGAGAGTAGAATTGTAATTATATTTAATTTTTTCGAATAAAATTATAATTTTGCCTTTCAACTGAGTTGCAGTGTCACTCTCTTAAAATTATCCACCTCACACCAACCCACTTTACAAAACCTTTTCAAAATGAGAAGAGACCTTAAGAAAAATTCAGTTTAAAATATCTAATAGCAATATGTCATGAATGCAATAACTAATACATAAGAAGATATATTTTAGGACTTCATGTTTCATTTTGATTTACAATAAGTTCACCCTAAACCGACAAGACTTCAATGACTCTTTAATAGTGCTAATATATTTGTGAAATTTCTGTACAAATGGGTCCATGGTAGCAAGTCCATGGCACTGAAGTCTAAAGGCTCAGCACAACCTGAATGAGATAATGGAATCTATCCCCATATGATCATCGATCATCATGTATCACTTATAATATCATAAGTATTGTAATAAATAGTATCGTCGGATTACCCACTATTGATAGGATATCAGCCTACCCCGTCAATAGCATAATGTATATCATCAACAGCTTAATTAGTCTGAATATTCATAACTTCTGCACAATGGATTTCATAATACTGATTATGCTCTTGATCATTTAGTGCATAAACAACATCAACACCACTGTTCGTTGTATCCTTTGATGTGGTATCTGTATACATCGAATGAGCACTATCTATCTGTTCATCACCATTTATATCAACAATTCGTATATTATCCTCAGCACTGTGATTAATAGGAAGTTCTCCATGATCTACTGTTGAACTTGCTTCATGTTCAACAGTATAAAAAACAACTGAATTGTCAAGATCTATGGCGGAGATTTCAAAGTTAGAATTCCTATCCTCATTATCATCTATGGTCATTGCATCTCTCTCAATTTTGTCAATTTGCAGAGATAATTTAGTTTTTTGAAGTGTCAAGTTAAGCTTCTGTTGTTCTAAAACCTCTAGTTGTAATGCCCGTACTTCAGGCCTACCATCTAGTTTACTGATTTCCGAATCTAACTTTTTCAACTCTAATTCAACTTTAATTTGCTGCTGCTTTAAACTATCTGCTGGTAAGCTTCTCATTGCTGGCAGCTCATCTAAAGTTATTTTAGTAAAGTCATTTACATTCGAATATTTCATACTTGATGTGCTTTCGACTAGATCACATTCACCAACTTCAAAATTGTCTGAGTGTTCGACGCAAATATTACTATTTTCAAAACTAACATCGTTGACAGCTGAATCTGGACCCTGAAGAAGATACTGTTTGATAGCAGTGTTCTTCATATCTAGACGAGGTTCTGCAATCATTTTATGACATTCTCCAATCGATTGGTTTTTAACACTGAAATCTTCCTTATTTGGATCAACAACATGAATGCTATGAATGCTATCACTAATAACACTTTTTTCCAATGTAACCGCTGCAATATCGTCTTTAGCAGACCATACTTTTACATTGCTATGGTCATTAACTGCTTTGACAGTTTCCTGCTGGATAATGGTCGGCGTAGCAAATACTGACTTTCTTTCAGATGCATTTTGATCACACAATCTACTATATTTACCGTATTCACCTATAACCGTTGTGATAGCTGGTTCAAAATTGCTTGCTGTTTGAGACACATCAGCAATGTAATTGGTTAATTCTTTGTTGTGACTACCCATAATAATATTCTCACCAGTAGATGTGCTATCAGAGAGCATGAAATATGGAGTATGCTGTAAAATTTCTGGGCCTAAAATGATTCCTTGGTTACTGTCCACTTGTTCATTAGTGTCATTTGTTTCTTCCTGCAGAACCTCCAGGACGGCTTGATGCTGCTCAAGAACTTCACATGCTTCAATATTTTCATTTTCAACTTTCAAATGTCTAATATTTGTAGAATTTGGAGGTTGATTAGTTTCTGTGTGGCTCACAATAGCAGTCATGTTAATATCAGTATCTCCTGTGTGCTTTCTTTTTCTAGGACGAACCCGCTGTAGGACATTTCTTATCTGTTGAATATTTCTCGGTTTACCTATTCCTGATACTAATAATTTATCATACAGATATGTTGGATCATCATCTTTACTAGCTTTGATTGCTTTGATCAAGGAAGGACATGATCGTACATGCTCTATTGCACCATTTTTTCTATTGCCATGTATCCTAGGCGCATAGACAGATTCATCTCCTATATACTGTACCATAATAACATTTGGCCGTTCAATTAGCGAAAATGCAATTTTTTGAAATTCTTTACTTCCTTTTGCACCACTTTTGGCAGTACGTATGAAGAAAAATGTTTTCTTCAGAACAGGATTTTTCAGTGGAACAAATGAGGATCCAGAATTTCTCCACACATAATCATCACATTTCCAGTCCTCACCAATCAGATTAGTGTCAAAGATAAAGATTTCTCCCGCTTTAGGTCTTAAAGCTCTCCCATGGGACACATGACCCTGATAATCCTCTAACATAGCTACAGCTTCGTCATATGTCAAAGGCTTTTTAGTCGGTTCTTTACCCTCATCCTTTGTGCTTTTCCTAAAATTTGCATATCTTTTCAATTTTGTGTGTGGTTTACCTGCTTTTTCTCTTTGAGGTAAAAGTTTGTTCAAAATAACCTCATTTTTTTTAGACTTGTCTTGCCAATAATGTATTAAAAGCAGGTTTGGTGAGCGGGTTAAACTATAAACACTTTTAATGAACACTTCACAATTCAATGAGTGATATCTATTGCAGTTGATTGCAGGATTGTGCCAAGTCACTAAATCTTTGTTCCATTTAAATCCATCATCTTCCCACTTATTTCCAATTTTGTTATGGTCAACAATACATATGTCACCAACCCGTGGCATGAGAGGTACAGCCCGACCTGACATGTGATTTCTAATTGCATCTTCCAGAATCACTATAGCTTGTTCTGCTGAAAGTTCGGTTTTGGCCGTTTTAGACAGTTCAATTTTTACTAAAGCTGGCGTGGCTTCCTCGTCAGATTCTGTTTCCATTTTCATTCTTACGTTTTGATATTCCATCTTTCAATAACTATCAAATATACACATTTGTAGAATTTACTCTGACATCGATTCATTCTAGAAGGCCATCCATATTCTGAAAGAGTAGACAATAGAATAGGCATAATTATGCGTATGGTTTCAAGCAAATGACAGAACCTATCATGATCGTTTAATCGAATGTTAGGCTTATCAATAAAGAAACATTTCTTGCAGATTCTGGTAAATCTAATATATAGTACATCTACTGGAATTTTGAATTGAAAATATAGGCTGGCATAATTTATTCCTTTAATGGCTAAATCCACCAACGTTTGAGCTGCAATGTGTTTTTCCAGTCTGTCAAATCGTGATCACCAAAATGTTGTTTGATAATAGTCAATTCATGCATGCATTTCTTACTCATCAATCTGTCCATATACCCCAAATGTTACAATGTTCCTACAATTGATAATAGATGAATAATTGTGCCACACACTGAGAGAAACATGACATGTTTGCTATTGTAGCCTCGCAGTCACAGGTGAGAAGCTGCTCGCCATTTTCATATTCACTGGTGTGCTGGCAAAACAGTTGTGGATAATAAAACTCGGTAGGTTCATAAGTTTGTAAAAAACCTGGACTTCAATCTAAGAAATACTTTAAGCGCAAACTTGGATGGTTTATTTCAATGACAAACCCATGAAGTTTTCATCATGCTAAGTATTGCAAATATATATATAATACAGCATTGCGATGCTTGCAATATTTATAGTCTGCGTCTTCATTATTTACACCATAAAACTAACAGTTTTCAAGATCATGTGCACTAATTATACTAAATAGGTGTAATTTATAAAAAATGTAAGTAATAATAAGATATCAAATTTTAGTAAAAGTACCCGTCCTATTGTCTGAGACGGGTATCTGTGTGGTCAGGACGGGTAAAAGTTTTGTTACTTATCCTATGGACGAGTATTCTCAATCACCACAGACATCAGTCGGAAAATGAATTTACATGGCGTTTATTGATTTGGACGTGTAAATCTGAGATAGGACGGGTATATTTTTCAGGTTACCCGTCCTATGGACAAGTATCATTTTTCTCCTATTCGTGGCCCTGTCATTGCTGATATTAGACAATGTGTATTGGCTTAACCATATTTTATATCAAAAATAAAAAAGGATTCAGTATGGCAAAATACAACTTATGTACTGTGGAGAACAGGAGAACAGAAAATTTCAAAAAACGTTTGGTATGGTAAACGTAACGTGGTATGATGACGTAAGAGATGGATAATTACAGGGCTGCCAACCTTGTCTCATGGATTTCTGTACTCCCGATGTCCCAGATCAGTATTTTAGGGATCCAAATTAGTATTCTGAGTGCAAAACAAGTAGTCGTCGGGAACGCCTTAAATCTCCCCTTCCCCGATCAGGCCATTTCCCCGATCAGGCCATTTTTGAAAAGTAGGCCAAAGTACTCAAATATCAAATCACGTGAGGAGAGTGACATAGTCATACAAAATGTCAAGTTTGGTGATGATAGGTAATAACGTCATCCCAGGAGACAGATAAACACAAATTCGTAATAATTTGTTTTTAAAACACATCGTAATTTCATCAAAAGTAGGCCAAAGTACACCAAAATCTAATCAGCTCTGGAGAGTAGTACAACGAAGCTAAATATGAAGTTTGGTGACCATAGGTCAAATACTTCTCTCTGTAGAGTGTTAACAAGGTTTATTACATAACGCTCGTAAGTTCAAAAGTAGGCCAAAGTACATCAATATCAAATCACGTGAGGAGAGTGATATAGACATACCAAATGTCAAGTTTTGTGATGATAAGTCATAAACTGTTCCCAGAAGACAGAAAAACACAATTACGTAATAATTTGTTTTTAAAAACACATCGTAACTTCATCAAAAGTAGGCCAAAGTACACCAAAATTTAATCAGCTCTGGAGAGTAGTACAACATAGCTAAATATGAAGTTTGGTGACCATAGGTCAAATACTTCTCCCTGTAGAGTGTTAACAAGGTTTATTACGTAACCCTCGTAAGTTAGTCAAAAGTAGGCCAAAGTACAAACAAAATTTTTTGAGAGGTACTTTTTTCCTCAAACAAGACACATTCAATTTGCAAATCAATAGCTCAAGTAGTCTTCGAGTTATCAGCCTGTTTATTTCGGACGCACGGACAGAAGCAAAGCAAGAAATCCCCCTTCGGACTTCATCCGTGGAGATTTAATTCATTATTTGCCCCTATTTTTCTTATTATAGCAGGAAATAAGGTACAATGTAATCTAGAAAACATTGGCTAGATTAATTTTAATGTATAAAGTGACATTCACCCTCATTCAAGTGCCATTGGAGTTCAGCATGGAGCCCGAAGTAGGGTGGCGGTGCAGAACTGGGAAATAAAATTCCCCAAAACCTGGGTTGCAGTTGAGTGGTATTAAATTTAGAAATAGGGTATGTGGCTATATTTTCTGTTACTGATTTATCTTCCCCACAGGTATAATTAGATCTAAGCTAGTAATCATAAATGATATTAAGATTTAAAAATAAATCACCAGGGTCAGGATTAGCCACTCGTCCGCTCATATTGACTAGTAAAAACTAGTGGAGGTTGAGCGCTAATTTTTAGAAACTCGTCCTTTTGACGAGGAGCAATTCTGAATAATTTGTCATACAGATATAGAATTTGTACAAGGAGGACGATTACATTTTTTGCAGGACGAGTAGATATTTGAAGGTTACTCATCCTGCTGACGAGTAACACTTTTCCACCTAATCCTGACACTGAATCACCAACCCCACCCAGGCCGGATCCCCACCATGGTTTCTTTTATGCAGTGTTGCCTGGGAAACCATTCAAAGACATACTGATCTTGGCGAGCATTGACATATAACACTAGTACTAGTCTTAGTATTTTGTCACTAAATTTTGACAGCGTTGATCTAGCCTTATACTGGGCCGTATCCTGCATGCACAACGATACTAAGGAGTCATTCCTGCATATAGCTTTTTTCCTCCTCGACAGTGTTAATATTTGGCCATTAAACACAGATAACAGGTGATTTTAAGCTTTATTCTGTCTAAATTCATTTATATTTTGTCAATCAGCCACCATGACATGCATATGCGTGTTTTTTTTCAATAACAAGTGTGAAGTCTTATCTAGTTTGGTTGAACTATGTGCACATGCGAGTCAATAACAGGTGCGCATATGTGCTGTTCATGTCAAACATTTCGTCTGTGCGCTGTCTAGATTCGTCTGTCTCACTCAAAGAGGGTCATCAACACAACCCGCGATGTACAATACTGGTATTGTACCCATGGACGATAATAGAAGATATTAAGGAAATACCTTGTAGAACAACTCACACAGCACTTTGGGGTGAAGTTATATATAGTAAATCAATATTACTATGATGATAATTTGATTACATATCATTTTATCGCCTGTGCAGTAGATGTAGTGCTCTATTTTACCTATATTCTGGGATAATATTGATTAAAACATACGATGTTAGTCTATGGGTCTAGTTCTAAAAATATATAGCAGTCCTCTGTTGCCATTAAAAGCTGGTACCCATGTGCAACCCCTATTAATTGTAGGACTTGACCCCTTACATGGTTCCCACAGTGAAGGGGTGACAAAATTCACTGACTTTTCACTGACCAAATACTTGTTTTAATCGCAAAACATACATAATGTTACATGTATTATGATCTGTTTATTTTTTGAAATTCCATTTTATTGAAATCAGAATTTTCAATCACTTGGTGTTTGAAAAAATTCTCCTGGTACATTGATGCCTCCATTTTTCTAAGTCTCCAATAAAGTTAAACTCTTTTATGTTCTCTCCTTCCATGATTATTCCCATTATCTGATCACAGTGTTGTGCGTTTAAACGATTTCTGCGAGCAGTCAGGGTCATATTCTGTACACTAAATGTTCGCTCAGTCACTTGTATGCACAGGATGCGTTGCCGCTAAACACACAAGTTTTAGGAGGCCAGGTAGCTCCTCACTGTGATACTTTGACATAATCTCCCACAAATCCCCAAGACTATGCAGTAGATATTTACAATTTTTGACTGTCATTTTACAGTGGTGCCATTCTTCAAAACCGCCATCTGACCAAACACATGAGAATCCACATTTGACCAGGCACATGAGAATCCACAGTGCTTCCAAAGACAATTTACAAGGGTTGCACAAAGCCATTTTACGTTCATGATCATGTGTTTTACGGTCGTGTCAGTATTTTTTCGTAAAATTTCAGTTGCACTAAAAAAACTACGATATCGTAGATCGTATAATTGCAGTTTTCATTCGTAAAAAAATCACGAATATCGTAAGAAAATGACCGGGCTAAAAGGTAGCGCCAGTGGCGTGGATTTGTTCTCGTTTGTGTTATGTTTGTCGTTTGTAAATGAAATATTCATAATATTGGTTTGATTGAACATTAACTTGCACAAAATGGAAGCCTCTATTGAGGGGAGTATATAGCCTCGATGAAAATCCGTTCACCAACATTTTTATTCCCTAAATCACAATTTTCATGTACAGCGTTCTTATAATGCCACAGTTAAATACATGGTGCTAGAAAAGATGGTCTTACTATAGAGGTGGTCATTTTGGAGAGGTGGTGTTTTAAGATTTGCGTTGATATTGTAGTTTTCATTTGTGCATTAAGAATTATTGATTTATCTATGTATGTCAATCAGATTATTTTGATTTACTCTTTTAAATGCATTAATTCATTAGCAGACATCGACTCTGGAAGACAGTGGTTTGATTTACAATGAATATAATTGGATGTACAAGATTAGTACAGTTCGTACAGTAGAACCTCCAATTAAGTCCAACTCTCTAATCAGACTATTTCTTGCAGTCCCAAGCCTTCATAAAGAGGTCGACGGTCAACACACTCCATAAAGAGACCACCTATAAATTAAGATAGCTTGGTGGTCATAATATTTGTTCTACTGTATTCTATCAATGATAGAAATATGAGCTATTTGAAATAAGTTTGCAGGTATATTCTTCTCCCCCCCCCCCCCCCAATTGGTCTCTTTTAGCATGCACGAATCATAGTCTGCATGGGTTTTGAACGTGGAATTGATAGTAAACATGCCAAAAATTCTATGAAAATAAGGTATTTTGGTGATAAAGGGGGCATACAAACCCTCGCTCCCCCCCATCCACCCACCCACCCACCCTGGATATGCATGTGGTATTGATGGAAGGTTATACTGTACACGGGATCTTTTAAAATTGAAATGAAAGCCTTTAAGAGTCGAACAAGAGAGAAACAAGTTGCTTATAAAGTCAGTTCCATTTGCGGTAATGTACTACATTTTGCGATCTTAAATTCCAATGATGATACTGCTTTGACGACTACGAACATTTGGCTTTGTGCAACGCACGTAACGACCATCGTTTTCGTATCGTTACACGTTTCGTGATCGTAAATTTTTGTTCGTATTTCGTGATTTGTTTGTGCAACCGACAATTCACGGGCATTTCCCAGTTTCTGCCGTTATTTCTAGAATTTATTGCTATTTCCCGGGCCGGAAGGTCAAATAAAAAAATCATTGCTAATTCCAGATAATCGGGAGCTGTGGGAACCATGCCCTTAGTTGGTACGAACGCCACGCAGAACCCCATTTGTCTCTCTGCGAAAAAAAACTTTTGTCAAATTTATCGCTTAATACTGCATCTAGAAATATGTTTTAGGTGTCATTTTGAAGCTTAGTGTTTCCTCTATCTTGTGTGCAGTCTCATGATAGTGTGAGTCTACAATCCTGGTCACGAAAATTATCGTTAAATGGGACTGACTCGGCATGCACCGGAATGTGTTACTGCAAGGTGAAGGATAAACAGAATCAATAGTCTTTTCATCACATATTTTAATCAAAATTTATTTTGTTTTCCTTTTTAACCAAACAATTGATATTATTTAGATTGACCAATGGATTATTGCGTCCTTGTTACGTCTTTGTTTAGGTTGACCCTGGGAGGTTGATTAATGGATAATAGCGAATTTATTACGCCTTTGTTCGTCAGATTGACCCGTGGACAATTGTGTAATTACAAACCGGTGTATCAGTCAATAAACAATTGACTAACGGCTGGCCGGAAACACCACTTCCAGTTATCGTGCAGGGTATTATTTGACCATTTCAAAACAGTTTTCTCATGAAAGATGACATAATTGAATGTGTGTGGCTTGTGAACCAATTTCTACATTACTGACGCAGCTCAAGTTGAAGTTTTTAAGTGACAAAACTGTAGTGGTGAGCGCCAAGAGAGGAAAAATGTCACATTTTCGTCGAATCAGCATTGCCCAGCAGATTCGGTGAAGCAGTGGCCTAAATGAGTAGAGAATGAAAGGTATGGTGCATATGGCAACATGCACACAATAGTAAGGCAGGGAGCTGGTCTAGTCTTGAAGCCCTAAAACGCCACTGATAAGAGCAAAGGGGGATAAATGTCAGAGATTCGTAGGGGGTGGTGGCCAAAAGTAGGTAACAGCCGGTTTCCATAATTATATATTGATATGAATTACACAAAATCCAACTAATACATTATCTTACACTGCTATTACTTGCTAGAATACGAGCATGAGAAAATTAATCCGTCAAATATGGTGAACCTCTATATTGAGACCACCTCTCTATTAGGACCACTTGAGGCCGGTCCCAGGGGTCGTCCGAATAGAGGTTCCACTGTACATATCTACATATAGCACTAAATAGTGAAAAACAAAATATATTGTATGCTAAACTGATGAATAAGATAAGTCATTTATACAAAATATTTAGGCAATAACAATAATAAATAAAACACAGTTTTCATGAATTTGCAATTTTTCATATATTTTTTTTTTCAAATATGTACATCACTAAAATGCCCAGGAACTTTAAAACTATGATGACAATGTTGAGACTTTCTTCTTTTTTATATATTCAGAACTATTACATTGCATAAGTATCATTTGTAATTTCATATTCAGAAGCTTCTTGCAAATAAATAATTTGTTCAGAACTATTAGGATGAGATGCTAAGCGTCCAAACCCTCCCACGTTCTCAACATAGACAACATTTTGCTCACTTCCTGAGGCAATGGTACTATGAACATCTCTTTGCCAAACACTCAAGTTTTCCTCTTGTCCCATTGAAGGCTTCAAGGATTTAGATCTTGAAGGCATTTCTGCTTTACGAGCCACTGCAAGTGCTGCTTGTTTTTCCGCCTCAAGCTTTAATATTTCTAATCGCAGCTTTTTTTCCTGCAACTTTAAGTTGGCCTTTTGCTGTTTGAGGATTTCCATCTGTATTTTACACACTTCAGGCCTTGGATCAAGTGGCTTCATTATTAGCTCCTTGTCTTTTATCTCCACTGTTGGAATAACTGTTGTTAAGGGTGATTTGTCTACAGATTCTGTATCTTCTTGTACCATCTCAGCAACATCTGTCTCTGGCCCTTCGGCAGATGCAGCATGATTCTCTGTCTGTGGCTCTAATTCAACAGTAATGTTATTCATATCAGAATCTACTACAGCCCACTGTGTGTCAGTTTCTTCATTAGAAGAATCTTCATTACAGGGAACAAACCCTACAACTTGAGATTGATAAGTTATAGGATTAGCCTCCTTTTCAGGCTGTACCATTTTGGGAATGTTTTTGTTGGGTTTTGGAATATGTCCTGCTTTTCGCAAGTGAAACAGCACATTATTGATTATCTTGCTATGTTCAGGCATTTCATAACCAGCATCAGTAACCTTCTTTAATACCTCTTTAGGATTAGAACTTTCAAATACAGCTGCTTTCTTAATTGCTGACATCACTGTTGGTGGTGTTCGCTGGTATTCCACTAACTTCTTTTTAGCATTACCATGTGGTCTTGGTTTGAAGACAGTTTCATCACCCATGTAATGTACCATAATAATATTAGGTCTGCTAACTAAATTGTAAGCAATTTTTCTGAACTCCTTTGAAGTGTCATTACCACTTGTACCATTATTTCTAATATAATACCACAACTTCCTTAAGACTGGATTTTTTGCGGGCAAATATCTAGTCCCATTATTACGCCACATATATCCATCACACTTCCAATCTCCTCCAATCTGATCTTCATCAAATAGATAAATCTCGCCTCCTTTGGGCCGAACAGCACGAGACATTGAAATGTGTCCTTCATAATTTTCTAAAATGTCTATTGCTTCAACTTCTGTCAAACTTCTTTCCTTTCTTATTTGTTCTTCAGCGCTCTCTGATTTAACTGGTGTTCTTGTCGTTCTTGTCCGCTGCGCTGCTTTTGTGGGAACATAAATTGTATGATCACCTGAATAATGAACCAATATTATGGAGGGATTCGATAATAGACGGTAATAAAACTTTTGGAACCTTTTATCACCTTCAGGCATATGCACAGTTTTAGCTATATGAAAACTCTTTCTGAATTTCGGAAATGCTTTTGGCTGAAGGACGTTGCCATTATTTTTCCAAGCGTATCCATCATTTTTCCAAAGTGGAGTTTTTTTCTCATCATAAATATAAAAGCAGCCTGCTTCCGGCTGATAATCAACTTCATAACTAACATAATTTTGGTAATTTTTCAGCATCTGCTCTACATGTTCACGAAGGAGATTTGCATGGGGTGATAATTTCATAAAGTATATATTACTTGGATCACGTTCAGTAGGAATTTTCATGGATTTACTTTTATCCGCCTGCTTGGTGTGTTTCAGTTGTTGGCTATGTGCCATTTCACTGTCACTATTACTATCACTCGCAACAGGTATTTTTACTTCGATGAGTTTGTCCAATTTAGGCTGATCTTCATCAGTTTCTTCTACATCATTCTGTTTCATAAACGTATCAATTTTTTGTCGCTTTGAAGACCTTCTTAGAGCTTCAGATACTAATTTGGCACCACATCTTTCTTGGCCTCTGCATCACTATCTGAATCTTCTAATAGATCAGACTCATTACGGACAACTTTTAACTCATGAGGAACCAATTTCCTTTTCCTTAGTGATTTTGATGAAGCACTATCATTCAAATTTAAGTCTTCATGGTGGGGCTTCTTCATTTCATCTGCCATTATTCTAGCTGAAAAGCAATATATTAATCATGAATAACAAACTTTAATATAAAAAAATATATATAGTAAAAATACAAAACATTCTTAAATTTGCAGATTTTGGGAAATTTATAATAAACCACGTATGGCAATCTTTTCTTACCTTTAATAATAAAGTTGAGCAGCTCCCAAAATCAAAATAATAATAAAAAAAAATAAACATCCGCATTTTTAGAAAAAGATTGAAACCTCAATAATAGTAACTATTTTACTATAAGGTCAGGGCTCAATCATGTAAGTGTTAATACATTTGTGTAAATTACTGTATCAATGTAGAAAGAATTTGAATTTGTAACTGCTTATTTCAATTTGAAAAACTTCGGTTTGGGAAATATATAGGGAAATATATAAGATAGAAGATTTCGTCTAGTTTATTCTTCATGCTACTTACGGAAAGTATTTTCTTCAACTGACTGATCAGTGATGTCTTCGAGAAATTCTTTTGTTCCTAGTAGAATAAGTAGACTTCCTAAAAGTTTGTCTTTTCCTTCCAGTGAGAGAGCTTTTTATTGGTTCCAGGTGATGGTTTATGAGATAGTTGAGGTGCTCCAATACAGTTTTTCACTTTGTGATTTGGCAATTCTTTAAATGTTTGATCTAGTAGATGTTCTGGTTCAGGTTACAACTGTTCAGTTTGTTGTTATTCGTTCTCAGATTCTATTTCTTTAATGGCTTTGGAATGTTGTCTTCCTACTTTTATGAGTCCTTCCTAACCTTGTTTTCTTACACTTGAAAAGATTAAAGGGTATTACATGGGTTTGAACCCGAGATAAGAAAACATCTCACCATGTGGCGCTGACACAGCTGGAGTAATTGGAGCTAACGAGAGCAGAGTCCAATCGCATAATAAATTTGTTTCAAAATGTTCAAAATTCTTGATTATTAAACTTTACTTTTAATTAGGTCACCCCATCAGATATTAAACCTTATCACACAGTACAATAATAACCCAGGGTTCAACATAAGTGGTAGACCTGTAGCCCTGGTCTACCTGAAAACTGGCTGGTCTACCAGCTTTTGCCAGTAGGTAGACCTGTGGTCTACCTGGTTTTGGCAGTTCCATTATGTATTATTAAAAATACAAAATACTGGTGTCCAATAACCATTTGAATCATCATCCTTATCTTAACAAACACCGAGAATTATGATATTATGTAAATGTATTGAATAATGCACTTCCCTTTAAAGGGCAACAGAAGGAAACATTATGCATTTTTTAACAACACGTGAGTGCCGGGCTACCTGATTTTGAGTCGGTCTACCTGATTTTTAAACTTGGTAGACCCGTTGTCTTCTGCCATACCAGTCCTTATGTCAAACCCTGATAACCCCTTCTGTTAGCACCCAGCGATACTTTTCGCTCTTGTGGCACTCAGCAACCAGTTCTTCTTGTGCAATGGTGACACTTTATTGCTGTGTGCCGTCACATTTAGGTCAATTATTCACAAAATGCTGGGTTTTATTTTTGAATGGCAAGTTACATGGAAAATGGTAATATGTACATTTATTGTCCATGCTTTGATGGAAGCGATATGCTGAATTAGGGCATTCTTAAAATTATGTTCATTCAAACTGTGCTAAGAGAGTAACTAGAACAATGTAAATATCCCTCCTTAATAGGCAAGCTACAAAATCGCCACACCAAGTAAGGAGGTGGGATATGTAAACTGAATGACTTTTGCAAGACGTAACTACATGGTGCATATTAGAAGCCCCCTATTTCCCCATCTTATTTGATCCCAACCATTAAAGATCTACAACATGTCTGGGTTGTGTTGCATATCCAATGATTAATATTATTCATAAGGTTTCAAATTTGTTATGTAGCGATTGCGCTTTATGTGCAAATGCGAGTATTGCATACCCATTCGCAAATGCAGCATCACACGCTTTTCAAACTTGTTCAAATAACACGGAAAAATCAATAAAATTAAGTCAAACGTTGCAGGTAATCTGTAAGGATACGTATCTGCTCAAATATAACAGTGAAAATTATCTTTTATTTGTAAATTTATACCGAAATGCTCAACATGGTGCAATATGCTCCTAAAATCATTTCACAATACTCAACAGAATGAGATTTGCCCAACACAAAAAGATAGTGGAAGCAACTTGAACGGTATGCTTAAGTATTTTTGAAGTCTATGATATTAATATATACTTGGTCTCTATTTTCTATTAAAAAAACATGATACATCTACTTTTAGCCTGATACTGGCATGTTTTACCAGTGTTTAACACATTTACAGGAGATTAATTAGAAATGGTCTGAGTTGGATTTTAAATTGTGGCAATGGTTTTTAAATATACCTATACTTTTGAACCATCATTTTACATGTACTTAATATGTAATGATAGTTTCAATTATAGTCACCAAAACGTTTTAGCATTTTACTTGTACAATTATAATTACCTAATTAGACATATTTGTTTTATTGTTTCTATTATCTATGGATGAAATTAATTTTTAGTTCCGAAATAAATATAAATAAAATAAAAATTATAGAAACTGTGATAACTGTAATAACTGCATGTTAATACTGTACATACATTTTTAATTGTTATATGGACTTCTATCTCTCTGATAAATGATTTGATTTGGGATCCCCCCCCCCCCAATTGATAACTATAAGCTTATAGTCAGATGTTGGTTTTACAAGACCAAGTAGATCATAGCACTATAATTCATTACAAAGCGATTATCTAATGAAACAAATCCTGATTTTCTACACAAGGGATGATGAGTGGCTGAACTATTGCAGGAAGTGCAAACTAAAATAATGCAATACACCTTGTACTAGCACCTTGCCAAGATTAGTCCGCCATTTTTTACGATCCGCCATTGTGATGCGCCAATTCTCAGATGTTGTTTCCACTATTCTTACTTCACTAAATTCAATCAAGTAGTAAAATACTGACCTCTTACACCTTCGTCTTGCTGCCCTTCATAAAAAACACGGCCGTTTGTAAAACAAGTCCGGCATACATCCAAAAGTTTAAAAATAATGGTCCAGTATGCTGTTTTAACGATTCATTACGGATCGTGACCTAGATATCCAAAATGTTATGATTTCCCAGAATCTGCAAATCCGTTTAAGAAATATCAGACGTTATATAAGGTTTAAAGATGACTGACGCTATTGAAGTACGTAAATAAGTATTCTACGAATATTCATACTGTCCGTTACAACAAAATAATATAAGGTGATGAATATTTACCTGATTTTATGTGGATTGTTTAAATACATATCACCATAGCGTGTGCAAGTTAGTTCAATCTGTGCCCGACTTGCGCATGCGCAACAGAATTCAAATAAGACCTTTCATTATTTAGAGCATGGGGGCACTCAAAGTTGTAAAAGAAAACCAGCGTTGTTGCACATTTCATGGGGTATACTTATACTTACTTTTACTTATCCACTTCATCTGTATTAAAGCATCAAAGGCTTAACGATGATCACGACTATCATCACTGGTGATTTCACACGTATGGAGGTAGAATTTTGGAGATGGGAATTTGATGTGGAAAAAAAGTAGATAGGGAAGAGGCAAGAAAACTTTAGAGATTGTAGGAATTGACCACGAGATTGAAGTGTCAATGGGAAAATTGAGCATGCTGACGTGTGATTTACCCGCACTTCGTTTGGCCAAATCAGACGTCAGCATGCTCAATTTTCCCATTGACACGGAGACCACTACTACGGCACTAGTCTAAACTTTTGCTCTCCTCTACACGGGACACGCCTTGCGACGTCAGCGGCTGTATTGATAATGTGACGACTTTAGACTAGTGCCGTAGTAGTGGTCTCCACACGCTCTGGAGCGTTCAGTCAATCGCATAATTGAGCACGCTGATTGACCAATCAGCGTGGGTTATTGGCGGTGATTTTTGCACGGAATGATAGAATGTAGGAATTGACCACGAGATTGGAGTGTCAATGGGAAAATTGAGCATGCTGACGTCTGATTTGCCCATTGACACAACAATCGAGTGGTCAATCACCATTCTATCATGACTAAAATCCATTTTATTTTAAAATAAATCATATTAAAACGTTCTCATTGCAAGTCAATTTTGCAAAAAAAGAGCGCGCGGAGACCACTACTACGGCACTAGTCTAAACTTTTGCTCTTCTCTACACGGGACACGCCTTGCAACGTCAGCGGCTGTATTGATAATGTGACGAGTTTAGACTAGTCCCAATATTTATAATACTCATTAGTAGTGGTCTCCCGCGCTTGAGCGTTCAGTCAATCGCATAATTGAACATGCTGATTGACCAATCGGCGTGGGTTATTGGCAGTGATTTTTGCACGGAATGATAGAATGGCAACTTTAGAGTAGCTAGCTATATCTGAATTTTAAAGCTTTTTTAATAAATTGTGTTTTACATACCCAGGTTTACATAGTATACTAAGACATTGTGGGTGCATATCCCAATATTTATGATACTCATTAGATCTATGTTGATTTTGTATAACTGATACAATATCCTTAAGGCTTTGTAAAACATATTCTTATCAGAAAACTCAGTATGTAAAATTTCATGGAAATAATTATTTATCATGTCATATCAAAAATAGCTAAATAAGAAAAATATGTCATGGAGTCATATTGCTGACATTTTCAATAATTTCTGACATTTCCAATATATCTTAAATCTTAACATGATTGGTGAATTTTCAGAAAAAAAAAAAAAAAAATGTCATGCAGTGATATTTATGACATTTTCAAATTTTCTGATTACACATGTCTGATACGTTAGGCAAGTTGCAAATGTCATAAATTTCACTGCAACATTTTTTTTCTGATTTCACATATTCTTTTTACATACTTGGAAAGTCATAAAATCACTTCTAGACATTTATTTTCTCTTGTTAGGAGGGCATCAATATTTATGATTAATCTATTAAAAATTGAAAATGTCTTAAAATATCACTTCATAACATTTATTCATTAAAATGTCATAAATATAAAAATGACTCACAAATTTTGAGAAAAATAACTGACAGTAATTATGTCACATTTTCCCAAAATAAATGTCATAAATCTTGATACTCATCACAAGATACATGATATCAAAGCTGACTCTGATTAAAAGTTCAGAAAATTAAATGCCCAAGGTGTTTCAAACTAGTCTACTTTGGGCTCATTGATTGTAGATGTGGTCGCCGTCATTCTAACATGCGTTTTCAAACTGATACCCACTTTTATTAAATTGTGATATGTCAATCTAAAAATTATAACGTGCATTGCAATGATGGTGTCTGGATCTTCCTTTGATTAATATGCTACTCTTTCTGGTTGTCGGCCACTCTCTACCTTTCTAAATTTTACTGTTAATAAATATCGTGTACATTAATTTGAATGTGTCATTTATATTAACAATTGATAGTATACTTTCTGTTTCCTTAATATCACATTCTTTTTTACCCCTTCAAATAGGGTGGACAGGTGGCTTTAAATTCTGAAACCATAATCATGACTTTTACATGCCTTCCACTCATTACCTCAATACATTGCCCCCAACCAAAGGTGAGGTTATCACATCAGTATTTTGGTGTACTAACCCTAACCATTTCAACCAATTATCATATATAAAGATAATGCTTAGCCAAAATAATGTTAATCATTCGGCTTACATTTTGTTGCTTCACTTGTTTTGATGAGGCTGGCTTGCTAGTGCATGGTAATTTTAAATTGCTCCAGATATTTTAATGCGTTGCTTAAAATTTTAATTTATGAATAATGATAAATTGATTCACTTTATTAGTTTACAAATACATCAATATATTAAACACTTCATTTATATCAACTGCATAAGAAACACCGGATAGTAAATATACTATACATAATCAAAAATAAACATGCAGCAAATTCATTGTCTTTGTCTTTACTAACTTATAAAGACTTCAATGCCTGCAATGTGGATATACTGTAAAAGTGTAAAAACAGTGATTAATCTAGGTGAAAGTCCCCAAGTACAGGACTCATCCCAGCGGGCAAAAACACGAGTTTTCACCCCCATTATGGTGGAAATATGGTTGAAATCAAGTGTAGTGTTACACGAACCTGATATCCACGTAGATTTCATACATCTTTACTCCCCATCAATTCCACGTGTAAAAATGAACCTAATATCCACATAGATTTCATACATCTTTACCCCCCATCAATTCCACGTGTAAAAAAGCACCAAATATCTACGTGGATTTCATACATCTTTACTCCCCTTAATATCCACGTGTAAAAAAGAACCAAATATCTACGTTGATTTCATAGATCTTTTCTCCCCTTGATATCCACCCGATGCACGTGCACTACCACATAAACTGACTTTATAAGGATATACTGAAGCACAGTTACGTCTGCACGATGCATCATGCGATATTCACACTAAAATGTGTCAAGTCTTTGAGAACAAGTTTTCTGGACATTTCTGGGCGTTTTCTGGCATGTAAGCATTATAAATATATATTTTTGTTTGTTTTGTTGTTTTTGACTGCCTGATCCTATGGTATTATTGTTGGATGGTTGGAAGTGGCAGAAAAACATCTTGCAAAATAACATATCATACTTCGCTATACAGCAGACAAACCCGAGACCGTTATGAATAAAATATTTTAACCTAGGGGAGTATGTCTCTTGACGGCAAGCCGGTTACCTACTGGATATCATTGAATGTGAGCATTATAATATATACTTTTGTTTGATTTATGTTGTTTTTGATTGCCTGATGATATGATACTATTGTAGGATCGCGGGAAGTGACAGAAATACATCTTGCAAAATGACAATCTGACAATTTTGCACCGATGGTGGAAATAAAGTGGATAATCTGCCAGAAATACCCCCAGATTTCCACCATAAAACACCCCCATATTTCTACCTAAAATACTCCTACATTTCCACCTAAAATACCCCCACATTTCCACCCAATATCCATGTGTAAAAATGTTGCAAAATACCCCCACATTTCCACCTAATATCCACGTGTAAAAAGGTGCTTCGTTTCTACGTGGATTCCACCATGAATTGCCCACTTGGATTATTTTCTAAAAGTATGCAAAGAATTGAAAATTGTGCATTCCATTGGACTCCTGAAATATTTTAAGATTATTATCATTACGTATGCCACGGCTCATTGTATTGGCCCTGGGACCCATTGTTTCAAAATATGTGTGTCCTTTAGCGACTCTTTGTTGCCAATTTCTAGATTAATCACTGTACCCTTTATGTTTGCCAATTTTTGCAGTTTTTCTGCAGTGAAAGAAAAATGTTCACTAACATTTTTGCGCAAGAACTAATTTCTAGTGTTATTTTTTTACATAATTCACCAATACCTTTTTTTTTGTAAACACTACTTTCTAGATACACTTCGTAAAACTAGAAGGTATATTACGGGTAGTATCATTGCGTTTTGTCTACCTTGTGGTACACAACCATCAATATACACAATGTCCTTCCTTACTGGCTATAAATCAATAAATGGGTCTCAGAATTGAATATGTTCTAGGTGTATTGTATGCCTCTGTTATAAGTGTGCATGGTCATAATTTAGTTCAAATTCCGCAAATACAAAAGGACCTAAATTTACTAGAACCACAAATTTAAAAGGTTGCGAAACTATAAAGGTGGCTAACAGTAAATATTTAAAACTGCAAATCTAAAGGGTCTTACAGTATACTGTAAA
>CM032667.1:16852330-16912270 GCA_019095985.1 Streblospio benedicti | reverse complement strand
GAAAATGTTACACTGATGCGAGAACACATTAGCACGGTTTTATTGTACAGTGTTAGAACTTTATATTTCTGGGAATATGCAAATCGAACTATCATCATCTTATTAAAGCCTTATTCTTCTAGTTTATACGTGTATACTTTCTTTTAGTGTATGTGCAATATGGATGAAGTTAAAACCCATCTAAATGTGGCTATTGTCGTGTAAATGTTACACACTAGCTGATTTTAAAAACGTGATGAAATTACAAACACATTTCATCATAATTTGACAGTAAATAACAGATGTATATAAATAGGCTCTATGAGGTTTATATATATGAGAGGGAAATATACCAATCCCCATTTTCAAATCTCAGCAAAAATCCAGGGCCATTCTCATTAATTTTCTAACCATTCTGATTTCACAATTTCACTTTCACAATTTCTCACAATTCTCAAAGAAAATGGACCCCTATTCTCATTTACTAGTATCATAAGAAATCAAAAGCCATTTTCACATCTCAAAATAGGTATATTTCCCCCTCATATATAATATGACGACTAAATTGTTGTTGCTTCATCAATTCTTGAATTTCATTAATTCTAATCATTCATCTAATTTTACAGGGAGTAGTTGCAAAAATGGCCAACTCTAGTCCAATGAAAAAGTCTTCTTTCTATGGAAAAAGTACACTTTCTTCTGCCACCTGGAAGCGAAGACTTGCTCACCAGGAAAAAGATTTTAAACAGAATAAACTACCAGTTGAATATCATGGCCGTATTGACGGGCCACCAACAGATTGGAAATGCTTTTATCTCCAAGAGGAAGCTTTTGCATATGTTAAAAGGAAAGGCCAAGGACTATCAGTATTTTCATACGAAAGTACCTCATTTGAGAAGCCACAAGGAAAAAGATTATACTTAACAGCAAGTTATGAACAATTTTGGCATTATTACAAACAACTTCCGGATGATAAAAGATATCATTATGAAGTCATTGGGCATGGATGTGTTTGTCATTTATATTTTGACCTTGAATTTCTTAAAAGCTCAAATACGGAAAAAGATGGGATGGTGATGACCGACATTTTTATCAAATTTATTTGTTATTGTCTTCAAAAAGTCTTTCAAGTTGAATGCTCAGTCAACAATGTTCTACAGCTGGATGCAAGTACAACTGAGAAATTCAGCCATCATCTAATATTTCATTTAGATAAAATTGCATTTCAAGATAATATTATGGTAGGAGATTTTGTGAAATACAGTTTGGATATTCTAAAACAGATTTTTAATGGCGATTTAGCACATAAAGACACACCAAATGAATCAGACATAAAAGAAATTGTTGAACATGCAGGTCAAAGACGAAAACATCCAGTAGATTTTGAATGTTTGGAACCCTTTACTTATCAGGATTTAGCAAATGTTGGACTATCAAAATTAGAACTTTCATCACTCATGATTAAGGACAAAAATGGAAGTGATGTTCTGTTTTGTGACTCTGGCGTTTATACTAAAAATCGAAATTTTCGATTGTTTATGTCATCTAAATTAGGCAAGCAGAATCCACTGGTACTAAGCAAAGCCAATAGATTCAAGATTTGTGACGGTGAGCAAAACGAAAAACAAATATTTATGACTTCATTAATTACTAATGTTGCCTACACAGCAGATACAAGAATATTAACTTTCCAGTCAGATTTCTCTGCTTCTTCTACCAGTAAAAAGCAGCATTTGAAACCTGATGCAAATGAAAATAACAGCATTACTGGTTACAATTTCTCACCATATCCAGAAGTAGACAAATTTATTTTGAGCCAAGCAAATAAAGGTGGTGTAACCGGTTTCATAAGAAGGTGGTCATATTTCCCACAGGGTGAACTTGTGGTCTATGAAATAGGAAATAACAGATGGTGCGAAAATATTGGAAGACCACACAAAAGTAACAATATAATGTTACTGGTTGACTTAAGATCTGGTACATTTTATCAAAAATGTCATGATCCAGAGTGCAAAGCTGTTAACTTCAAATCAGTTGAAATGGTCTTACCAAAAGATGCTTTGGTTCATCACTTGATTGATGAAGACGATGATGAGAGTGATATGTCTGACCATGAATTAGTGGCAGTAGCTGACAAGTTTGAACATGAATCGCTTAATGTAGATGAAAACAGTATTGAAGACGCCGATCTCTTGAATGCAGTTGAATCTTTGACAAACTGAATCAAAATGTTTTTTTACAGTTTTAAAGTTGCTTTTTAAACTTGTGAGAAATACCTATTTCAGTTTTTTGATAAATGATGTTTTCCAATTAATGTAATGGATGTGCTTGCCGATCAGGCAATACATGTATTCTTGAAAATGTAAGTGATTAAACTGCTAAAATCAATTAAGACATTGTTTGGTTTTAGTGTGTTTTGAACTTTTACTATTGTACAGTATAAAATAAATTAATGGTCTACAGTATATTTTTTCTAATTCAAGGGTGTAAATATAGTTTCTGTGCTCCTAACAAAATGTTGGTAGCTTAATATATTGAATCCAGAAAATATAAAACATCTTTTGAATGATATATATGTATATATTGTGAACTGAATTATTCATTGCATGTATGCTTTGTAATTAAAACAGAAAGCGGTTCAAAATTATGAATTTTTATAACAATTATAAATGAAATTTGATTCATAATCTGATTTCTACTTTAGTCCAAGCGCAACTCTAACTTCATTATAATCGATAGGTTTTGTACATTTCACTACTAAATTATTTCGTTCACAACCTTCTTTCTGATGTTTTTCTACTGCATATCTCCATCGAAATTCTTCGCCACAATTTCCACATTGATATTGATTCTCTTCAAAATGCATTTTTTGTTGATGCGTACGAAGATACCATGCTGACTTGAAACTTTTCTGGCATAGATCACAATGAAATGTTTGTGGATCAGTATTGTGAATCTTAAGAACATGCTGCGAAAGATTGCCTTTGTTCTTGAACTTTTTGTGGCAAATCTGACATTCAACTGGTGGTGAATGACTGTTCCTTTTATGTGTATTCAGTACTGATTGCTTTTCAAATGATTTTTCACACTTATCACATTGAAATTCTTTTTGCTTTGGTATATGGTCTTTGTGTACTGTCATATGACTTGCAAGTGCTCCTTTCGTACGAAATGCCTGACCGCACAACTCGCAGCCAAAACTCTCTGTGTGTTCCAACATATGCTCTTCATACTCTTCTCTAGATTTGAATGCCTCTTTGCAACGCTGACAGTTCGCACCAAGTCGTCTGCTCCGATCATGACCAAACGCATGATACTTTTCTGTATGCGTTTTAAACCAAGACTTCCACTTTGTTGTCATACCACAAATGTCACATGTATATCTAACCTTTGAATGATGATTCATATGAAATTTTAAATGAGTTTTGGTATAAAATGTTTGGTCGCACTCTTTACATTTATGGATCTTCTTTCCTGAATGGGTGGCTTTATGAGTAGTATAACTACTTCTCGACTTAAATGTCTTGTTACATGTCTTGCATCTAAACAAAATACCTCTATGTTGAACTTGAATGTGTTCTTCTAAACCAGCCTTTGAAGTATATGACTTGTCACAATCATAACACTCAAATGTCCTACAAGCTTTTCCATGTGTCATCTCTATTTTTTCAAGAGGTTCAATTTTCAAAGTATGGGTGATCAGATGTGATTCCAAGCTATGCTTATGCGTGAAATGTTTATTGCATGTTAGACATAGATATGCACGCCTTACTTCATGAAACCTGCCGTGATCTAAGAGTTGAACACAATTTGAAAAACCCTTATGACACAGAGTACACTTTAACCTGAATATGTTCTTTCTATGGTTTGCTTCATGCTCCTCTAAATCACTTGATGAGGTGAAAATTTCTTTGCAAAAATCACACATCAACTCTTTCTTATGTTGTGTACACTTGTGATCGGACAGAAGAGCTAAAGTGGTAAATCCCATTTGGCATAACTCACAAAGAAACGGAGGAGTGCCTATGTGCTCCGATTCATGAAGGAAGAAGTCCCTAAATCTATGAAAAGATGTTGGACATGCTCTACATTGAAATTTTAATTCTTTTGCATGATGCTTGTTATTATGTTCTAGAAATGTTTTGCAATTGTCATACGTCTGCAAGCATAGTTGACATATCAGTTTGGATGGAATATTATGCTTCAACAAGTCTGTCTGCCATGCAAATTCCATCTGACAAGTCCCACAGGCATAAGCACTTCTACTATTTACCATAACAGTATCAACAGCTTCTTCAATGACTTCAGTTTCAATAAAATCTTCTAGATCATCTGTTTCAGATAACTCGTGTTTAATTTGTTTCCTTTTTGAGCTAAGTGTAGATCTTTCAGTATCTGTTGATTCACACATGTGATAAAATAAGTCTTTCACCACAGTAAACTTCCTCTTGCAATTTTTACAATCCATATCAATTACTTCTTGAGCATCATTCCCAATGTCTGGCTCACATTTGATATCAACACTGCAATCATAAAGTTCTTCATTCATAGCAGCATTTTGATTATCATCATCACTTTCCTCAGCTTCTGAATGAAATAACTCAGGATCATCTCCATCTGAATCATCTTGGACATTCCTTTGGCATTCATGTACAGCTATTTCATCAATAGAACCAAAGACACTTTGACACTTGATACAGCCATAGACTTGTTCTTCTAAATCTACTTCCATATCAGACGACATTTTGAAGCTTCTGTCCTACAAAATAACACACACAAATCAGCTGCACATAATGGTAGATTCATTTTGGTTGACATTTAAGTTAGAATTTATACATGTAAACTGGAGTACTGTTTTTTTTTAAGAAGTGCCTAGTCAAGGTGGTATTTGAATACCCAGCAAGGATAATTATTGAAATACGTGCCTGGAGTAAGTAAGAGTTGGAAAACTCTAGTATTTATTCAGACACTTTAAAACCTTTTATGTTTCTGATTCTTAAGTCTGCAGTTTTTGAGTTTTTTTTTTTTTCAATTTTGGCTTCAAACAGAGAACATTTATGGGCAAGAACTCTAATTTCCCGTGTTATTTATTACAAATTCATAAGTCCTCTGGTACATCCAACCTGATATTAATGCATACACATGATACACTATATTTTTTACCAACTTCTTATGGTATCCAACTGTAAATCAATATAGACAATAATAAACGTAACTTTATATAACTACACACATTCACCTGGACTAATCATCACTGCTACAGTGTTTGTCAATCATAGGATCTATCTTAATATAATGATTATCCCAGGTGAATGTGTGTCGCAATTGTACAGAAAGTGTCCATCAAGAGATATCACAACTAGTCTTGGGTGCCATGGTACATAATATATTTTACAGCAGTCATGGATAGTAACTTGACCCTGGGGGTAAAGCACATTCAGTGCACCTAATCAATGTGTAGGTCTCACAGAGCTGTGTGCAACTATTTAGGTATGAGTTTGCTCAACACCCACCACCATACTCGACCAGTAATAGAACCCACGACCTTCTGGTCACGAGTCCAACACCCATATCTACTCAGCCACTAGAGCAACAATCGCTAAATCCGACCATACACATAATCTGTACATTTTACAAATGATTTGAAATTTAGAGACCTCTACAACGGGGAGTTCACGTCATACGTAAAATTCACGGATTGTGTGTATGGGCCGAACAGTGCAATTGGTGATCTAAAGCATATACTGTATAGCTCCAAGCACCCAGGGGCATTAAATTGAAATTTTCTCAAACTGGGGGGGGGGGCTGTTACATGAGTGCAGTTACTACATAATTCGATTCGATATTAAGGATATTCCCAGTTTAAGAAAAAGAGGGAGGGGGCTGTTATGTCAGAGTGGGTCACACATATATATCTAGATGCAGTCGCCAGACTCTCATGTGACGAGACTGACATATCATGATATGTCGAGACTCTGGCGACCGCATCTAGTGTATCCTAGACACTTTAATGGTGGTGGCTTCTTATGTTGAGTTTCTTCGACTTGATATAAAACCATGAATATTATCATTTGCAAACACTTTAAAATCATCTATACTACATATTCCATCAGATGGGTTATTTTTTTATAGGAATAGAATACCTCTTCTTGAATAATATTGACGTTACCTTCTAACTTTGAAGCCATTACATTTCACGACAAATTATTCATAATCTTTGAACAACAAACTAACATTCTAACTATTGAGTTCTTAAGCTTAACTGTTCCTCACCTTTACGCACTATTACTTATTCGAGTATATTAAACAAAGAATGCCTCCTAGAGATATTATTGCATTATAAAATACGCTTTACACGAACGCACGAAATCGTAACACTTTGTGATTTTTCGTTGTGAACGACACCGAACTAGTCTAGAATATCCTCGATTAGAAGTACCACCAGATGTTAGCCAATAACAATACGTTTTTATACGAAAGCATCAGTACAAAACTATATGTGCTAAAGGCTATATCCTTGACAGATAAATCCAGTACGCCGGAATCACGTGTATTTGTTTTCATTCGTGGCTTCCGAAAAGAAGCAGCTTGTTGAAAAAATTGGATGATCTCATAAAATAAGGTACTAAACAGCTACTATTTTTACATATAGAGTAGGCAAATCATCAACTGACAATCCACGTATTTTAGTTTATCATTTATTTTATTACTATTAATTAGATAGTGTCAATATATTCATGATTTCAACAATTTACACGATACAAGCATGAAAAGGGCTGTTACACTGGCATACTGGTAAACTCCCCTCAGTGAGAACTAAGTCTTAGTCTAAGATCTGCCACTAAACAACGTCTGTAATAAACGTTTTCTAATTTTTATTTTGTAATTTACTGTTGTCAAGTGTAAAGAACAATCATTTGAAATACTGACTGCAAGTACTTATAATACTTCTGAAATAATGATGGAATTAAGTTTATGACCAAGATCTGAAATCTATATATTTCAAGGGGTATATTATATAAATATATATTTTTTTAGTATGGAAATAAATGGTATATTTAACACTTACCACATGTTTTTGTTGTTTTTTAATCCTGATAGGTTATAACTTCAACTGCTGAAGAATCAGGCTACAATGACTTTCATCAATAATTGGGAGGAATTTTCTAAAGCTGCAGAGCTTCTGTATCTACAAGACCCATCCAAATGTAGATTTACAACAAAATACAGACATGTTGATGGACAGTTGATTATCAAAATAACAGATGACCAGGTGTGCTTGCAGTACAGAAGCGAACATGCTCAAGATGTGAAAAAATTAGAAAAATTAACAAGCTTGTTAATGCGACACATGGCTTCAAAAGATACAAAATAACTTAATATATTGTCAGTTGTAGTTTACTTATATTGTATAGTTATTCCTTAATAAGTAAGAGGATAAGACCTCTTATCCTATTCTTGCTATAATTTAATGAGTCTGAGAGCAATTAACTTTTACTCATTCAATAATGGACATAGTTTTACTTGCTGTTGTTTCATACTTTCAAAAATTCCTTCATGCATTATTGATACGGAACACATTAAATTTTGCAATGCTAGAATATAAAGTAATGGTTCAATAATTTAGAAAATTAATATGTCATGATGGATATAATCTTTGCTCTCAATTTAATTCTGTTTTTATGTTGTATGTTAAATAGTAGATTTAAGTCACTAAATTTGGACAGAAAGGTGTAACAATATATATTTTGTAAATGTAAACAAAAATTAAATTTTGTATTAGGACGAATGTGTATTATGTATGTATGTTATGTATTTAATTCAAATATGTGTGAGATAAGTGAGGGATGCATTAAACAACTCATACATTGAATTAGGACATGCGTTTCTTTGTTTTTGTGGTTTTGTATTTCAACATTATATTTTTTATATTTTATGTAACCGTCAATGTGACATATTTTTATTCTTCATTTCCCAGTTGCACGGGACGTGTTGTGCAGAGGAATTAATCAATATCAATAGTTGCATTACTATTTACGACATCATTGTTGACTACCACGACTTTAATATTCTAAGGTAATTTTCACGCATCACTTATCCTATGTCATTCATGGAAAGTACTTTTCTAATAGAATTTTGAGTGAGGATTATGAATCTGTAATCGGATTTTAGTCAGGTGTGAAAACTAAGAGTGTGAAAGTTCACGAAATTAGGGGCAAAAGACCGGTCTTTACAGATGACCTGTGCAGGCAGCTACTAATACATACCTGCAAACTTCACTATTATGAAGAATGCAAGACTCAAATAGCATTCCTAAGAGGATTCTGAATGAGGATTATGAATCTGTAATCGGATTTTAGTTAGCATGAAAATTGACTAAGTTATGGGCAAAAGCCAGTCTTGGCAGTGGTCAAATTTGCAGACGGCTGTGATTGGAGCAAAGTTGAGTATGAAGAATGCATGCACCAAATAGATTAATTTACTTAATTTTCCAAAGTCGTATATAAGCGTGACAGCCATCAATGTTATTGTAAAACACACATTTTGAATGATATACCAAACAATGCAATTTTAAATGCTTATAACATATACCGGAAGTACCCATGGACTTCTGTGTCTCAAAATCAAATAAAAAAAGACAAGTACGCAGTTTTTCTGCACAACTGGGAAATGGAAGAATAGCGAAGAAACACCTTTTCCAAGTAAACACCCTACACAATCTAAACATTAACAATAATAATGCTAATACTGGTAATCAATGTTCACCATATTCAATCTTCACAATACAAAAAATTTCCATCCAGATGTTGCTGCAGTCAAATATGTGATGTAACTTCAACCCCAAAAATTAGCGATGCTGTGATGGAAACCACCCCATAGACTAAAAAAACTGCATCATTTAGCTGGACATCCTCACTTTCTGTAAAGCCCAATAATGGGTCTACAAGGTGTATTGATTGAACCTTTGGAACTAGAAGGCTTTTGAAATTTCGCCTTTCTACTAGCTATTAGACTCGTCATTTCAGTATACATGTAGATTTTAAAAATCTATATTAGCCTGTATAAAAATGTTTTTTTTCTTTACAGTTCACATTTCTTTTAAAAATACAATTACATTTAGGTCAATTTAAATATGACTAAAGACATATTTCAGCATACATTATGTCTTGTTCACGAAATTGAGATTAGATGAAATGTAAGTAAAGAGCCCACACACTAGTTGGGCAAAAACACAGGTTTTTCAAAATAACCAACCCACCTGGGGTTTTTTGTAGAAAAGCCTGGATTTTTGTGGGTTTTTCTATATAATGATCAATATTACATCAAGGACGTCAGGGGTCACTTGAACTGGAAGCTGTCTTCAGCTATATCAATACAGTGGTAGGAGCTTGCTTGCCATAACAGTGAGAGTATTGATCAATATTATGCTCTTATACATTCCATTTCTCTGAAAACATTATTTATTTTAATTTTTCATAACTTATATTTAGTGTATTTAATTAATTATGAAATGCAACTTATTGTAGATTAAGAAACTAATAGATTTATAATTGACAGCGAATAGGATGTTTAGAAAAACCTTGCTGTGTTACACGATATCCATTATAAAGCAAGTTTAAAATCCTATGTCAGAAGACTTGGCTGTTGACTTGATATCAACATTTTACAATCTGCATGTGTAATCTGCAAATGTTCTAATCTGGGATATACACTTGTATTGTGTCAACTCATTAGGATTTGACGTGTTTCTAAATGATAGACTTGCACGTTGTACCATTTTTTTTTAAACTGATTTATGTAAATAACAACTCGTGTCACTTCTTAATACACACTGTATGAAACCCGACGATGGTTATTTCCCAATAACCATCATCATTTAAATAGGTCACGGGTATCGATTCGGCCATAATAATGGATATTATCCAGCCTAATCCACAAGGTAAGTCAAAATTAATATCCGTATATTTAAAGTACATATTCAAGCACAGGTACGATAGGTTATCAACTGCTGACAATTTGTTATTGCTGCGTGCGAGTCCGTTAAAGTTTCATTCAATGACGATGGTTATTTATAACTGTGACGAAGGTTACTGTGTTTATATTTCTAACAATGACGATGGTTATTAAACAGGTCTTTCATGTAATATAGTGGTCTAATGCGTTTATATAAGCTTGAGATACATTACAGAATATTACCACTACTAGTGGGTTGACTCGGCAAACATTATTAATTTCCATTTTTATTCCTACATATTCATCTCGTACTCTAGTGTATGTATATACTAGTGTGTATGTACAGTATCATTAGCAACGTAGCCTGGTACTATATATCATGTATCTAGAACTTGTGTACAAACATTACCAGGAAAATATAGTACAGAAACGCCAAGCATACGCGTAACGTCAGTAAAATAAGCCTTATAACAAGGCATTACAAATGACAGCATGAGGTTTCTGTTTGATTGTGCAGTTGGCTTAAATAATTAATATGACACTTGTCCCAGTAACCATCGTCCCGAAAATAAGTAACCATCGTCCCAACAAAACAGCACTTCACAATAACCATCGTCATTTTGGGTTTCTTTTATACTGAAATACCTGAGTTTTATATGCGTTTACGGAAAAAACAAGGTCGACACACGTAGCATACTTCATGTACTACCCGTGTAACACATGTGATTAAAGGTAGAGTTCAATATGACAGAATTGTTCAACATTAAAGTCACGAATTGAGATGACGATGGTTATTGGGAAATAACCATCGTCGGGTTTCTGACAGTGATACATGTAACTTAACAAATAGGCGATAAGAATTAGCACTAAAAGTCAGAAATACCCATCCACTTCACAATGCACAGAACAGTTAAAATCATTCTCAAACAAACAGAACTAAAAATGTTGCAAGGAGGTCGGTCATTTTCTAAATTTCTATGCTCTTCATAAAGCTTTTATTAAAAAGAAATGCAAACTTTAGTGAATCGAAATTCCTATGGCTAAAGTATTGTAGAGCAATTATATGGGGATGGGGGGGGGGCTATGATAATGCTTGTTATATAGAGAAGAAAAAAAAACATGAAATATACATGAGTTTTAATATACCAATACATAACAGAAACTTTTCTCATGCATTAACTTATAGTACACGAGTTTTATATACCTTTATATATCAATACATAACAGAAACTTTTCTCATGCATAAACTCATAATAATGTAAATAAATGATGTAGTAAACAAGGGACTGCAAATTGGGTTCCATTGTTGAGGACATTCACTGCACTTCATTTCATTCTGTGATAATACCAGCTAATTCAGCTCTGATCTAGTGGCAACTAAGTCAAAACAACACATTCCTATCATATACTATACTACCAGTAGTATATTATACTATATCATTTATACATCTTCATATAGTCAACACATCTTGCATGTGAAACCACTTCATGAATACTGAATTGGTTTAACAAAAAATTTACTTCTAACCATTTTGTCATATTCTTGCCGACTGCAGTAGTGGTAGCAATACCAGCATCCATTGGAACCCTCACAACTCGCTAAATGCTTATTCAGATATTAACAATTATTATATTACATTAATGGAAATAAATTCAAGACTAGAAAGTTCATAATTAAAAAAATAGCAAAACTACGAACCAGTCTACATGATTGAGAAAATAAACTAATTGTGAAAAAGGTCCAATTTTACATGACAAAGTGAATCGTGTTTATTTAAACCAATAACCTTCATTCAATTTTCATTTAAAACTTAACAACAACAAAAACATTAAACAAACTTAAATATGCCAACAAGTCATGAACAAGTGACTTGTGAATGGAAAAACAAAGTCTGGGTTCACTATATACAATATGATACATGCATGAATCTTGAACCCTGTTAACACATTCAAATATTTTTCCTAATAACATTTTTGACAAACAGGTGTTAATGCAATAAGCGATGAAAATGTGAATTAGACAGTAAATGGAATGCAGACAATTAAAGTTTTTTAACACAGAGATCATCAGATACTCACATGGTGTATATTTTAAGAATTAATCACTAAATTTACACTATTAAAAGATAATGAATTGAATTTATCTACTCATCTATTATGTTAAAAAACTATAATCTTTGATTTTAACCATATCAGTCAGTCAAAGTCAAAGATCTGTCAGACCTTCTACACACAGCGAGTGATTCAATGCAGTTCTAAAAAAGTTTTTATCCATGCACACAATTTATAGGCACATTCAATTCGTTATTCAAATGAACACTTTTTTTTTCAAAAAACACCCTTCTATACTCACACTTACACAAAATATCACCATAATATCAGTCTTGGTTTCAGAGAAAGGCCTAGCATCCAGTTAAATATCTTCTTTCATCTAGGTAATTCTACATTATGGGTCAATTCTACGCATTCTTGTCTCATTCCAACAGTAACATAAAAATGTTAAAAATATTAGGTCAAATCAATTAATATTTCCTCCTTTAGTTCATTCTTTGTGCATCCAATGAGCTGAATATCACTATTATTAATTTCAGTTTGTGAATTCCATTCACCTTGGCCTTCTTCCTTAATGGTAAGGGAAGGCACCTCAGATTTATTGTCATTTTTCACTTTCTCTGATTTAGTGTTTCTGCTTTGTGAAGAGTTCCTATCAGGTAGAACAAAAAAAAAAACATTAATGAAGTTAAAGAATATTCAATTTGTAACAAACACATTCCCCATCTTATAACATTTCTTATTACGCATATATACATAAACTATGTCAACAGTGCTCAGAGAGCACAGCATCGCTAGAACAACGTTGACTTAAGAGTAATAAAGATGTTTATAAAAATGTTATGGAAATCTTAATTAAAATTTCACAATTAAAATGTACGTAATCCGCCACATGTATGTCGTCTTATATTTTATATTTTTTAAATTTTAGACATTTATTTCTAGGATTGTTTGAAGAACATAATGTACATACTTAATGGACTTCAAATGTCAACAGCTTAGGGAGTGTATCAAATAGAATTTAAATCACACGATGAAAAATAAGTTAGTAAATTTAAAATGATTCCCTATTGAACAATGTGACTGACGTATTTCAATTTACAAACATACTTCCATACATGGAAAACTTGATAGCTTGGTGAAGCTTTTTATATTTACCCTGAGGAGTTGTTTTCTTCATTTGTGCTGCTTTCCAATTCAAGTACTTGAGATGGTCTCTTGTAATCAGCTAAAAAATGTAAATGGTATTGCACGTCCATTTTATTTGCTTATGAGAACAAATCTTAAACATACATTGTTATAAATTAATAAGATCAATTTGGATTAAATAGAATGGATCTACTTTAATCACATACATTGCTTCTTTTTCGTGAGAGAGAAAACTGGATACGGTCGAATTGTGAAGCCCATGGATTCCAGTGTATGTCCCATGTGGTAATGGACCTAAAACCAGAAATAAAAAATGTTTTATTTATACAATATATGTAACAAGAATTTTTCTAATTTAATAATTTAATTGTGAATATTTTTTACTAACTCCAGTCATTTTTAAACATAAAGTAAATTAAGTTATCATTGAACATGCTACTTTAAAGACAACTGTTTCCCAATTATATCAATATCACGTTATATCACATAATTATCAAACATAAAGTAAAAACAATAAAAGTGTAGTTTTTCACACATTCCTGATTACAAATATCTTACAGTTTGTTTAGACAGAAGTTTGATGCGCTTCCATTGATCAACACTTCGATACATTCGCCTTTTGCAAACAGCTTTCCCTGCTTTGGAGGTGGCCATAGTGTACATTCCTAAAAATGAGCAATATTGCCAGGCGTCAACACGTATATATATTCATGATGAAATTGTCACTTTGAGAGTGTAAGTTTATAAGCAAATTAATTTCCTTCCATTAATTAACTGCTACACCACTGGCAGATCCATGTGAGATTTATGTGAAACAAATGCCCATTATTAGTTTCACAGGTTTATTATTCACAATGCCTTTACAGTCTATCTTCATTATCAACCTGTAAGTTAAAGTAACATATTACTGAGGAAAAAGCAGCATCACTTGGCAATAGTGCCGAGAATTCAAAATCACGTTATTATTGATCTCAGTGCCACTAAACATTTCGGCAGTGATGCTTGTAATTGGTTGGATCTTGTGACCTATGCGGCATTGGATCATGGCTATATATTGCGTATGAACTATGCCATGACATATGATGAAGCATGTTCCCCTATCCCCAAAAATAACATGTGTTCATTTCATATTGTCCATAACTTTCTTACAGTTTTTACGAAATTTACATCATTTGCACCAGAGTGAAAAATGCCATGTTGTATTGACAGCTTATTGATTCAATATTTAAATAATTTGATCAAATGGAATCAAGGTTTCATTGTCGTATAACATATATTCCCCCAGCATGCTAATGATTATGGAAAATAATCTTGAAACTGCTACTTTTACAGTGTGACACAGACCATAGATAGGTTTTCAGCATTACCGAACACCACAACGCGCATAAAGCCTCATGGCATCCATCGGTAAGCCCCAAAAATCTGCTACATAAATGTTAAATCACATTATCTTACCTTGAGTTACTGTCAAAGAATCATGTTTTGATGCCTGCTGGAAATCAAGCTGTTTGTGTCTTATTTCGTAGGTATGATCCAATAAGCGAGCCTGCCAGCATTCAACTTCAACTTTTCCCACTTGGACTAATCGACTGTTGTCAATGGTGCCATCCTGCATTAGTGCATTTTAAGCCACATTACTATTGCAAGAAAGAAATGTTACCAAGCAAAATTGCCAAATAAAAAAAAACTAATATGTCTTGATTGCCAATAAAAAAAATCAAAAAGAGAAAAACTCCTTTTGTAATGAATTTCATCAAAAATGTTATAGAGGTAGAAGTAATGAAGAATAGTACAAAAAGACACATTAGAAGAATATAATGAACAACTCTGTATAAAAAAAAAACATGGACAAATAATTAACACAGAGAACAGATGTGTCCTTTACAATGGTAGAAGATACGTACTGTATTTTTTGATGTTCGAGGAAGAGAAAATAGGAGCTCCCTCACCACAGCCGCATCTCTGAAGCCTTTGACAATTCTGTAAGAAAATGCATTGTCATATATAGCCGTGAGACAACCATATCCAATGTCTGTGGAAGTTGTCCTCAAAATCCAACCAATCACAAGGCCCCCTGCCAAAATGTTCAGAAGGGAATTAAAACGTCAAACATACATTCTATCATTCCGTGCAAAAATCTCCGCCAATAACCCACACTGATTGGTCGACCAGCGTGCTCAATTATACGATTGACTGCACGCTCCGGTGATTTACTGCACGCAATGACACCACTACACCAGAGCTCTAGTCTAAACTAGACTAGTACCGTCCCATTTTCTATACAGCCGCTGACGTTGCATGGTCAAAATGGCAATGAGAACGTTATGATATGATTTATTTCAAAATAAAAACGAATCATACACTCGTTTAGTGTGGATTTTAGTCATGATAGAATGGTATTTGACCACTCGATTGTTGTGTCAATCTTGAAATTGAGCATGCTGACGTCTGATTTACCCTCGCTTTGTTCGGTAAATCAGACGTCAGCATGCTCAATTTCATGATTGACACTCCAATCTCGTCAAATCCTACAATCTCATGTGATAAGTAAGATGAAACCGAGTATTGATTTTGTCTTTGACGTAAGTCTAACCCAAAAATCATCTTTCCACATAAAAGCCATAACTTGGCCCAAGGGTTGGTATGAACAAGGACTTGTAAAGGCAGTGTGAGTGATCAAGCCATGAAAACCAACAATGACGAAAATGGTACATGGACATTGGGAACACAAAAATATACTACCGGTACAGTGAAAATCCTCAACAATCGGAACCCTATTTGCAGTCACAAATATTTCCTTTGAAGAGGGTTTCTTACTACATCATTTACTTACATTATTATAAGCTAATGCATAAGACTCTGAGGCATGAGAAAAGTTTCCTTTATTCAGAGTTTCCTTTGTTAACTCTTCCTTTGTTGAGGATATTTACTGTAGTACATCAAGTTAGCTTCTAATTTAACTTTTATTATGTTCACTTTAGTGATTCTCAGGTAACAAGTGTCCATTGGACCTCTGGCAGATAATAACAGACACTTTAATCGCCAGACAACCACTAATGTTGCACTATACTAATCAGGCAGCTACAACCTCTTGCTAATTGCACTGCATATTTTTAATAGACACAGAATATGGAAATAAAGGATGTAAAATAAACAGCTGTACATCCAATACTGTTATATGTGATAATAACCAAAACATGTCAACCCACAACATTTTCTCAAAGCACAATTTTGCCTCCATGTTTTTTTCGTCAGTTTCCCTCCTTTTATAATAAAGTCTAAGATATTGGGTGTGCATCCTAATAATTACTTATTTGTCAGATTTCTCAAACATTTAGGCTAATTCACTCTTTCAGACATAGCGGCCAAATAATTCATATTCTATCATGTTAAAATCTTACTTGTGTTGACCAGGAGCAAGACTCACACCTTTCACTTTGACACCATCCACCATTATTCTGAAATAATGTGGCATGGCATCTTGAGGTTGCGCGTTGTTCGCAGTGACACGGATCATGTAAGGTGTAACAGGCATCACCTGCAACAAACATTACATCTTAATAATGATGTAAAAGCCAGCAAGATGTTTTCATTTAATAATGTGATTATAAAGCAAGATGTTTTTATTTAATAATGCGATTATAAATTACAGTAGAACCTCCAATAAGAGAACATCTCTATTCAAACCACCTCTGTAATAAGATCACTTTTCACTGTCCCAAACCTTCATAAAGCTAGCAAAATTAACCTCTGTATAGAGACCACCTCTCTATAGCTGTCGGAAGTTCTTCAGCGAGATGTAATTTCAATGGATGCTTTTCAAAGCTGTCTGTGGATCATCACAGGGCCCATAGAACACGAGTTGACCAGAAAATGGCGTGAGTCTAGTCACAATTAGTTTTCCGTTGTTGACATAAAACAATAATCCTTTAGTAGCTCATATGATTTCATCACACATTCACATTAACCACATTCTGAAGACTGTCTAGTTTTTATTCTCACCATAAAATAATCCAAATATATAGTAATGAGTAATTTGGACAAAATCCTAAACACAAATATTTTTCAGCTAAAGTCCCAAAGCTGAAAATGAAATGCATGTGATTAATGGTCAAATTAAACTATTTAGTTAAAAGTGTTACAAAGACTTATGTATATGAATAGAATCGCATATTACTGCAAAGATTATTTCCATCAAAATTATATATTAAACCTAGAATGTATATCAGAGATATGACTCAATGTCTGTTTGGTGTTTTTATTGTCGCCATCTGTCGCCGCCTGCTGATATTGTCAGTAGACTTTTAAAGGATCATGCAACAAGGTCACTGGATCAACTTAAATTAAATATACTAAAAATTTAGTTTATAGCTAATTTTACTATGGGACTAAAAGAAAATATATTATCTGTTTATATGTAAGTGAAATTGCAGAAATCTAAAAATTTTTTGAGCTGTGTGATCAAAAGGTATTGCACATTCCTCCCATAAGCATAACATTACGACGCCCTGTATCAGACTGACGGAAATAATCCACGCCTGAGTTTAGTCTGGTTGGTAACGGTAGTTCCTGTTCTCGTAACTTTCATGCCCTATTGAGACCACCAAGCAAAGCTCCAAAGGTGGTCCTAATAGAGAGGTTTTACTGTACATTATTCTTGTAGAGCACTTCACACAGGGCCCATAGATTACACACATCCCGTGTTTTTTAAAAAAAAATATCCAAACAAGTACCAAATAATAGTACTACCTTACACACAATAGTTTTCCAAGTGCCAAAGTGTAAAAAGAAAATTTCTAGTAAGAATAAATATAAATAAACATGTTCAAATTGGATATTATAGCCATCTACGGGATGTGTGTGTGAATACCGGGTATGTATTTTCATAACAATGCACCAAAGACCATACACTTTCAATGAATCATAAAGCTAGTGTTTATCATACGAAAATATAAGTAAGTAGCTTCATTTTGACACCTCAAACATTATTGTTGGCTCATTAATAGCTGTGATACGATGGTTTAAACAAAAAAATATACTGGATGTGTGTGAAGTGCTCTACATAGTTACAACCCCAAAATGCGCCTGTATCTTGATTGGTTTGGGTCCAAAATTAGCTTATGTCTAATAATCTTTGACTAGTTTCATTTGCAGAAAAATTTCTAAATATACACATACATATAGAAATATAATATGAACTATACAAAAGAAACTACTATATATAGATCTATATACGTAATTTAATAATAGGTATCATCGTAATTCTGTGATAAAGTTTATTAAATATGCATCAAAATATAAGAAAATATATATTGAGAAAATGGTTAACCGAATGCATTAATTTGATTATAAATGAAAAGAAAAAACAACTCCACCTGCTTTTCTTCCTCCCCATTCAATGTTTCACACACACTTTGCTGATATGACACTGGGGTGTGCAAATTACTTTCAACATAAACCATGCCGTTTTTGGAATATTCAGGAATAGTGCTATTCCCAACAAGTAGCTCCACTGTGCAATATTCATCGGACGGCATTATTGCCAATACATTGATGTGTTTAATAGTTTTAAATGTATTTGAAAAATGAAACCACTTTAAGCATTTACTTAGGGGGAACCACTAAAAGCATCGTGTAGATGCTTGACGTCATCATAGATTTCCGTTCAGGTAGATCACCTCGTTGTAATGTTGGGGGAGGGGGGGGGCTTGGTTATTAAAAGGTGACGTCTGTAGACCTGATGGGTGTTAAATTGACAGGTTGTGAATAGAAAACATTAAGTATTCATATAAAGATGTGCATTTTTAATGGCTTATAGATGTACATATTACAACAATATCTTCTTTACATACCTACATATAGATTTATTACATTCCCACAGTCGAATTTCTAATTGATTGAATTTCAATTTGTATTCTATAAATAACATAACTAATTTTGAGATACTTCATTATGCATACATATGTCTCATTATTTTCCAGAATCAACAGTAATCCTTATCTTTGGAAACTTCCTTCCCTGTAGAACCGGTCTTAATGAAAATGATTTAGCCAATGTCTGATAACAAGAAAAGGAAATATTATATGTAGTAAGAGGGTGGGTGGGAGTGGGGGTATATAAGGAGCCAAAAAAATCCCACATTCTTTCCCCCACACACTATTTGAGCCTCCTTTTATCACAGCCCACTTTCTTGAAATCAGAAATTCTTTCAAAATGATTTATCCTTTTCCCTTACATAATACTACTTCTTTGAAATCCCACACATGTGTCTCTTAATTCTCCCCCTCCCCACCATCACCAATTTTCAATTTTCAACCTTTTTTCCACATCTCACTTCCTTCATAGGCAGATCCAGAGGGGGGCGCAGGGGGCGCCCCCCCCCCTTTTCCCACCAAAATACTTCATTTTCATAGGGTTTTTCATGAAATCACGTAAGTGCGCCCACTCTTTTCCTCAAGTGCGCCCCCCCTTTTCCGAAAACCTGGATCTGCCTATATCCTTGAAATCCCACAATCCTTTTTTCTCACAATTTTCCAGACTGTTTTCCCCACCATAAATCCCACATCTTTGAAATCCCATATCCCTTTCTCCAATCCACGATTTCTCCAATCAGCATTTTCTGCCACATTCTTGAAATCCCACACCACTTTCCTACACAATTTCCCTTTCCATCCCACAATTTTTCCGACTTTTTCCACACATCCCGAACTCTCCTGAAATCCCACATTTCTAGCTCTTCCTTGCCATGTACAACAACCCCTTAAGATGATGACTGTTGATTTTTAAAGTTTTAAGATGTAATATTATACATTCATCTCAAAATTGGTCATGTTATTTGTATTTTGCCATGCACAGTAAAACAGGACCAAAAAAGGCATTAAGTGTTGTTCTTGCTGTCGGATTTGAATTGCAAATGATGAATGTACAACATATATACCAATAGATTTATGAGCTAATATTAATTTTTTTATCAAATTGCAGAAAAAATCTTCATACATATAGGGAATTTCTGGGTTTTGATTGACCTTAAAAGAAGTGCTATAAAAGAACAGCTCGAAAATAATCTTTATTAATAGTTAGCTACATTTCTCAGTCATACACAATGTCATTCAAATACTCATTAAAATGCAACAGGGCACTGTTGATGCACAAAAAGTAAAATAGTAACAAATCTCTTATTCTGAGATCTAGACATAAAAGACACATTCTAGAAGGATCCAAATGTTTACAAATGTATATACACTAGTATAATTACGCTCATACATGTATCAACAATGATACCACGGCACCACCTTTAGATAAAAATATCACTTAGAACTAGCGAAGCCTGAATTCACCATGGGTAGATCTGTCACATCAGCACACTTTGGATTTTTTTTTATGTCTTTGTGCTGCTTTATACAGAATTCTGATATGCACTCACAATTCTGCAGCCCCCATTTTTACCAAACACCTGGATCTGCCAATGGCCATGCAAGTTCATACGAAAATAAATATATCTTTTAAAACTAACAGTCCAGTATGTTGATCACAATACACACCCTTAATTGTGAGTCAGTAGACACTTAAAATATTATGCCAAACATGAATTATTGCCATAAATCAGTCCGTATAAATCCTAGAAATATCTTATAAGCATACTCAAGTGTACATAGAAATAGGTTTTATAAACCTGGATTTAATGTTTCGTTTACATAGGGGATAGATTTTATTCTCTCACAGATTTTTTTAATATAATATTCCACATATTACATCTTGTGACATACATGTATGCTATATTCTTCTTCTTCTTCTAAAGTTTTGATCCTCCAGCTTTGGAGCAAATTACAATGTTAGGAAATAGTAAACAGTAACATTTTTACAAAATTGCAATAAATAATTAGTTAATTAACAGTAATGATTAATTAACAGTATTATAAAAGTAATAGTATAGTAATAACAATAACAGCAATAGTAATTACAATTAAACAAGAATTCTTTGATTATTATATTGCAGCCTTGTATTTCTAGTATATTATCAAAAACATAGTCCATGGTTAAAATGATCAAATAGTTTAGTTCAAAGTCAAAACCACCAGAGGAACTTGTAATGTTATCGATTTACACCCAAGGATATAATATAGAGCTCAAGATTTCCAGCATGGTCTTCTTTGCATCCTATATATGGGGTCATATATATAGGTGCGGTGATCGCAATGGTGAAAGGCATAATGGTCTATATGTGTGTAAGTAAACCTACCAAAGTACAAAACACATGAGACATATAAAAACAGAGTCTACTTGAGTTAAGGCCATTCAAACTTGATTCCTAGGATGACGAAAAATTTCACTTCAACATTTTCCGTTAGGTGGGTCGAAAAAAAAATAATTTGAAGACGCAATTTGTCGTAAGGCAGGGGAATATTAAAAAAATAATTTGCGTAGAATTTAGGATGGAAGGGGTAAAATAAAGAATATCCAAGAACTTCGAAGGGAAGGGGTCCCGGTAAAAATATTCATGAAAAATTATAAGTCAGGGGATTAAAGATATATATACATTTTCTCTTGCATGATTTTATGTTGCAATTTCTTTGTCTTGCTTTCAATATACATATGTAGCATTCCTTTAATCCACCATCTTTGCTTTGTTGTACTATGGTTTTGGTTCAACAATCTTTTATTTTCTGTATGTAACCCACCATAGCATTTTATTTTATCATTATGCTTTAGATATACTTCAATAAAATACCGTTACAACATATTTATCAAAGGATTGAAATGCCAAGACAGTCCAAAGTCTGCTAAAGAGGAATGGCATACAGAATATGAAATAAACATGATTGTGTGAGATATAAGTAGTACCAATATTGTTTATTTTCCTTTAAACACTTTTTGCTTTCATCAAAGTTTATATACAATGTTGTCATATAACATTAAAAATCAGACCCCCCCCCTCCTCCCCCCCCCCCCAAAAAAAAAAAAAGAAAAGAAAGAAAAAAGTAAAAAATCCAATTCAGTTTTTCCGGAGCCCCCTAGTATTACTCGACATGTCTCAATATTGTAAATGGATAAATGCTATGATATGATTTTCAATGCCACTACAATATCAATCCAGATAGACCCTATACAGAAATCCTTTCCTCTTCTGAAGAATATAAGGTCTATTACCATCATATTTGATTTTCGACTCTGTGTTTTTCATTTGTGATTGATGTTCGCTTTTCTGATTCAGTCCTTGTGACTCGTACATCTCCTTGCGTTGAAGAGAGTCGAGTTCCATGATTCCTATGTTAGGCTCTTTATTTGGATTTCTAAGTTCTTCTTCAGGAAAATTTGTAGTTGGTCTCGATTTGACCAAGTCAGCAGTAGATTGGGCACATAAACCCTCAATACATGTATCAGTCACCGGAAGCGTATTGGGCTGTTCGTATGCAGGAACCAACTTCGCAACGCCAGTGTCTACTTTACGGGGCGTCATGTCCAGCACGAAAACCATAATAAAGAGGATAAAATGGAGAATCGGTAGCAAGTTTTTGCTTGTCATGGTTTCTTTGAAACGTTTCCACAACCCCTTAATAATAATACATAAAAATCTCCATAAATCAACAGCAGTGTGGTTAAGACTTTTCCACACGGGACGAATTCTCAGTGGTATAACAACTAGTGTAAAAAACAACCATTTCACTATAAATATGATTGCACATTTGAAGTTCTCCCAGGTGAATGACTCGGGACGCGTTGGAGGCTCGTTACTCTTCCACACCATTGCCATGGCTGTATGGGCATTAATCATTGAGGATTTCATGTCTTTCCAGGATACACAAGCACTAGCCTTCAACCGATTCACAATTATCTTATTTTCAGGAAATATTTCATGAACAAGATCATTGTTTTCTTTGTTCGAGTTCGTGTTAACCCGTATGTTTTCCATGGTCTGGGTGGAAATGGGCTTTGGTTCTTTTGAACACAGATCGGATTTCTTTGCTTTGGTGCTGCTGATAGGGGCCTATAATGTCAAAAAAAGTTGTCTAAGAAGGTGACATATAATAAAATAATACTTGTAAAGAATTAACAGGTAATGTGATAAAGAACACCAACCAATATAGCTAGTGTTCAAAATAGCAACTCGACATGTAATCTTTACACATCAAAATCAGTATGTGAAAATTGTTCCAAAATCAAGTCAACCTGCAAGGGATCCTTCATCACAGGTGTTAGTGGTTCGGTGAGCAGGCGCACAAGCTCAAGGATGGGTTCATCTATGAGGAAGTGGCTGCTCACGTCATGCATGATGGACAATGTGTAGTTTGTCAGACGATGATACCTGACGACGCAAATACACACAAGTTAGAATTAAAATGGAATCACTCAATCAGAAAATAAACTTTCATCAAATGCCATTCAGATGATGAATGCACTATTGACTAAAAGAGCATTGCAGTAAATGTATTAAAAGCCTATCCTAGCTTCTCTATGGATAGCTTTTCAGAAACAAACAGTACCATGATCACAGTATTCATGTCATCTTGCCACAGCAAGGCATCATCTGTCAAATGTTATGGATAGATGTGTTCTGAAGAACTCCAAATTGGTGAAGATGTATTCATGTATTCTATATAGCCTATTGTGTGTGCAGCCGTGTGCTAAACAATATCATACTGCATACTTTCGGCTTGTTTTGCAGCTTGCTATTTATGGAGATACGACTATTCCATACCTATGGTGCTTGTTGACCATACTGTCCAGCCCAAGAGCTAAGATGAATTCTTGCTCCATGCAGACAAACTTTTCGCAATGTGGAAGCACCTGGTCCATCTTGGTCATCACTCCATACACTGGGATATCTACACAAACAGAGGTAACCATTAGAAACCTCCCATCATAATAAAATGGACTGCTCATGCTGGTATTCCATAACATAAATGGACTGAAATTTGCCTGGTACATCATGTTCTTAGGTTTTACCCATAAAAGAAATATTATTATAAGTAGAAAGTTTGCAGTCACAGATATACATGCGTATATTCTACTTGAGGACCACTACTTGAGGTACCCGTGGGTACCCTAATATAGAGACCAACACTACATAACTTCACTTAAAAAAGAAATAGAAGTAAACTGTCTACCTCTTTCCTGGTTGGGCCCAACCTTGCAAGCTGCCATCACGCTCTTAAGGAGATTTCGAGGCAGCGGGTCAGTGGCCGCCTGCACGAACACTACACGGCTAATCTTAGCCATGTCACACTACAATTTGAAAGTACGAGTTTTGTAATAGTAGTGTATCTATACATGTAGTCCATCAATGTAACACCAGGATTGGCATCTTTATCACACTTGATCTTTCTCAACTCCCTGGGGAGCGTACAGAACCTGCAAGCGTACAAACGTAGCACAAACATCCTAATCACTCTCATAAGCCTTTACTTGTCTGATCTATACATTTTTACCATGTAGGTACCAGGGAACAGTGTGCAACTGGTTAGGGATGAGCTTGCTAACACCCATTACCAGATCTGAAAGGGAATTAAACCCACGCCCTTCTCATCATGGGTGCCAGACCCTATCTAAGACCACCACCCGGCCTTACCATACCAATACGCCTTTACAATTCTATAGCCTAGTGTAAACAACACCTAGGACTTAGCCATTAGGAGTGGTTCAGACCAGCCCAGAGACTGACCAGCAGTCTCCAATGAGGTGGTCTCTTTATAGGGGTTCATTTTGTGTACAAAAAAGTAATTGGAGACATTAGAGCTTCCACTGTATTTGGTCGGTGCACTGGATCACTGAAGAAATTTTTACCCACGGGAATCTAGGTAGGCCCTATCTTGCAGTTACAATGGTCATATATTTTTCCATTCTCGGATTTGGTGAGTTTTTACAACCCTGCCCCACCCCAAAATTTTTACCCAGGGGATCAGTGGCTATCCCACTTGGTTAAATGGTCATGCGCAGCATTCGATTTACAGGCATCCAGGTCTCAGGCGGGGCCAGGCCAGACACGCAATGAGAAACATGTTTTTACAAATGAGAAACATGTTGAAGAAAGTTCGAGTAAACATTTCATTGTGTCTCTCACCTTTGAAAAGTAACATTAGTGTCCCCTCCACAAAACATCCACACCATTAACAGGTCTATCACATTGACAATCAGTATTGACAACCATCGTAAAAATGAAGTACAAGGATTAGAATTAAAGCAATGCGGGATTTTATAATTACCGGCCCAGGATTACCAGTACATTTACAGTGGAACTCGCCCATGTCGACATTTCACATTTAAAGACGCGTATATTTAGGGACGGTGCAATATTTAACAGGCGGGGGGACCGGTGCATATCGAAAAACTTGTCTGAAAAAAGGTCTTGTCCCCTGCTGATGTGATGAAAAAAAAACTGATGTCCCATGACCTCTATTCATAAAAAAAGTCCGCATCCCCTCCCATGAATATTCGCGTGATTAATTTGTACCGATTCGCTCACGTCGAGGTGGGATTTCAGCAGCTGAAAAAAAGTACATGTCCCATGTCTAACGAGAATGAAAAATCATCCGGTCCCCCTACTTAGCACCTTAAAAAAAGTACCTGTCCCCCTACCAAATGCACCGGTCCCCCTTCCTGGTAAATATTGCACCGTTCCTTAATGACGCCTGTCTGATTATTGTGGATTATGATCAGGGGGTTGGATGTGTGGAAAAGGGCTAGAAAAGGCCGAAAAAAATAAGGGTGTGGGGAAAATGCCCAAAAGAGGGATGTGGGATGTCAAGAAAGTGGGATGTTGGGAAAACGCTTTAGAATTCATGGGGTGTGGGGAAAAGGCAAAAAAAAATTAGAGATGGGGGTGGTGGAGGGGGGGGGAGGAGATCCAAAAAAACATATAGCATATCTATATAGGGATGTCGGATTTCTCCGAGGATTTTTTGAGTCTTTACAATCACCCCTATTATGCTGAGGTCTTATACGGGCACTCTTTACTTCCACCTTTCCCTGTGTAGATCATTTATAAAGTGAACCTTTCTTCTAATAGCACCTGTATAATATGTAATTTGTAAAGTGAACCTCCCTTTCAAGAACATCTAGGCTGGCTAATTTAGACAGTTTTCACTTCCCCAGAAGGTGTGACAGGTTCCACTGTATGGCAAAATTATGAACCATGCACTGGTTACATACATGTGCAGGAACGTGTTGTATGGACTTAGGAGCCACGTACCTTGGGGGAGAAGAACTTCCACATAGCCTCAATTCCGTGCTTTTTGCCGAGGTTGACGGTCTCTAGCAACGGTTGGTATGCTTCGTGGTCATGGCCAGCAATGCTTAATCGGATCACCTATATACAAATAATTTGTTATATTTTTGACTGATTAGAAAGATTATTTAAATTACAGCAAAAATAACGTTTACATCTACAATGTGAATTTTTCTCTTATTCTTGCATTCTAAGCCTCCCATAAATATTAATACTTTCTTTGAAACTTATAAAAAAAAAAGTTATATATGCGTGCGCATGTTAATAAAAAGACTACTTTATAGCCCTCACCTCCTCAATCGCACGACACTCCTCATCGGCAAAGCCGGGTAGGTCAGCCACTTCCAACATCGTTATGTCATCAAACATAGGTCCCCTGAGGCATTTCGGTACGCGGTATGCGTACTTTTTATAGTCTTTATTCGGTAGTCCGTGTATTGGGCCTCTGTATCTAGGGTACCAATCGCCCTCAAGTGCTGCAGTCAGTGAATCCACCAAGCTGGACTTTCCAGAGTCGGCCAGACCTGAAAGAGCCAGAGCAATTTGGATTTGCATGTGCACTAAAACCTCTTTATTACATATATAACAACACCTATACGGTAGACATGTCTAAGTAGTGCCAATACAGAGGTGGTCTCTTTATGGAGGCCGCAGTGGTCTGCTTGAAGTCTAATTTAGGCTTTACATGTACTAAGGATGACAAGAGATGGTCTCTTTGTAGATGTGGTTGGAGATCATGGCGTACGTATAGGCTATACAAAACATACAAATACAGTAGAAAATGTTGGCCGCAACGTTATAGCACTCACCAACAAGCAGAATTCGTTCATGTCCCGGTTGGTTTGCTGAACTGTTGTCTGCTCGGTCCAGCAGTCGTTTTTGCATCTCTGGGCATCTCGGTTTGGCTCTCTTGGGCAACGTCATCGGGCCCGTCTCATCGTCAGATTGAAATACACACGTCTGTGCCGTAATACGCGGGTCTCGGCCCAGACCCGCGGCGGCAAACTTATTGCATGAGTTGAAACGTTCCTCGGCAACGCATGTTCCTTGTGTCCCGCATGTCACGGAGCGTTTTTCTATAAATGTGGGACTAACCCTGTTGTTGCACCAAACCCCCGCTTTGTCTACAACTGACACAGGTTCATGGTTCTCGGCTCCGTTGTCTTCATCTGACGTCATAGCTTCATTGTCTCCATCACTAGATGACGACACGTCCACTTCAAATGCTTCGTCGCATATCGCGTCGTTATTCATGACTGTCAAAATGTTCTGGCTGGCGCGCTTATAGCCTTCAACTACTCGGCGCAACTCTTCAAGTTCAATATCGTCAGGATCGTTCTGACTACGTACTTCATCGTCCATCATTTCAAAACGAAGTTTCTTTGTTTGTGCAGCAGCTTCATCGTCAAACTCATGTTTGCATTCCTCGTCATGGATAATTGCATAGTCCTCTAGCATATCCAGGTCAAATTTAAAGTTCGCGTCCACACTGTACATCATGGGGCCCTCGGCGGCAGCGTCTGCCAGAAGCTCGACGAGCCGGGCCTCGCTGCCCGATGGACTTCTAGACCAGTCATCACCACCCCTTTCAGCCATTTTCAGCAAGCTTAATTAGCCGAGAATGTTTATTGGAGATTTACGTTCAAAGTTGTCAACTGAAAAAAAATAATAATGATGATGTAAATAGAGGGCATCTAGTCTAAAATACTACATGTATCTACATGCAATAGAAGCTTGACTGATCTGACCTGGACGGGGTATTCATGGTCTGGAAAACAATAGCTCCTTGATTACCCCCATAACCACCACCACCATCGACACCAACACTCTCACCCTAACCACGTGCATATGGATGCATGTGTTAGAAACGTGTGGCCACCTTCCTCATGTTCAATATGCATGTAGAATCATTACACTTTCACAATTAACACATTGCATTGTGTATTACGCCATGTAGCAATACAAGGGCCGGATAGTTGCAGTTGTGAAGCACGTGTGTGTATAGATCTGTATAAGTGTGCTCACCAGGGTGTAGAGTAATTGAAACATTGTTATTTGTCATCGTCCTAAACCGACATGCACATTTCACCAAAATAGTGGTCCGTACGTGCAACCAAACATTGAGCAACTTGCACCAACCACTCGATTACTTCCCACATGGATAATATGACTTGCCACCAGAGATGGACGTTTAGTTACGTGTAACGTTCATTTAATATATTGAGTTCATGGATAAAAAGATCGGCCAATTACGCAGACAACAATTGACTTCAATAAATATCAAAACAAGCCCTTGGATGTAACATGCAAAATACATCACAATAGTTTTACAGCAGCATATTTTTACGACTTGGAACCTCTCTGTTAAGACCACTAAAGGTCCCACAAGTGGTCTAAATGGTATTTCTTTTATTAAAGTTTCCATTTGAATCATTTTGAAGGATTCGGATCGAGAAAAGTGGTCTTATTATAGAGGTGGTCTCATTAGGTGAACCGACGAATAACATGGCGGTTTTGGTTACACGTACAAGCCGATATTTTTGTAGCATGTGCAGATCGGTTTTGGCCGGTGATTTATACTCTTATGTGCATGTTTTTCACAGGCAGATCCAGGTTTTCAGAAGGGAGGGGGCGCACTTAAGGGATCTCGTGGTTTCGTACTGCGATCAATAGCGACCATGCCAAAAACCCTATGAAACTAAGGTATTTTTGGTGGCGTCCCTCACCCCCACCCCCTAGAACTGTCCGTGTGTTTTAGTTGAGTAGTTCATCGGCATAAACGTATATAAAGCGAGTCTAAACCACGAAGTAGACGCTAGGCATATTTAACAGTGTATTCAGATGACGAAACATGCATAACCGGATGATCAAACACGCATAACTTGAGACATTTAGCCACCCTCAAGTTGATAAGATTCTGAAATACCAAGAACTTTGGCTGAATGTGTAGCTTGAATACAGTAAAACCTCTTCACTAAGGCCACTCATATGAGTGATCCCAAAAGAGAGGTGGTTTCTATCATTACGGAGTTTTGTAATGGTCTCACTATGAGCGCTTGCATGCGATCTTAAGAAATATGGTATCATCATATGTGGTCTCAGAAAAAAAAATGTGATCTTGCTTAAGGTTCCACTGTACTTCCAGGTGTGACAATGAAGGGCCGCTGGTGGTAGACTTCACCTCGTGTGACCCGTGGCTTTGTCCCAGAAACGCAGACAGCGAACAATGTTGCGTCACGCTGTCGACGCCATGCATAGCCGCGCAGTGACGCTATGTTTCAAACCATGCACAGTTCTATTTAAATGCCAGGATTTATACTCCCAATGAAGTAAAATAAACCATCGGGACCCCATAGCCATTTGATATGTTTATAAATTACATTTGAGGCCATTTGATAACAGTTGCACACATGTATATTATATAGATACATGTACATGGGTCATACATGATGGCGATACATCCATAGGTCTGCTACAGATTTATTCACAATCGGTCTCTATATAGTTCTTAAAGTTATGGTGATCTATTCTAAACACATTCCATAATAGGGCAATGCGTATAAGCATGTTTGAGAATCTTGAACAATCCATTCTGATCTTGGTATATATCCACCATCAGCTTGGCGAACAATTGGTGACTACGGGGTACTTCTCAAGTCTTCTACATGTCTCACACAAATTATTGGACATGTCTTGATGGGTGTCCACTTCATATTGACAGGTATGCATTTTATTGAACTGAGACATTTAAACATTTAAATGAGCGTTGTGTGCGCAGGTTACGATTATGTACATTGCCATCTTGTGTGCTATTATCACACATGAGCATCCATATAGCAATACCACAGGAATGGCGATGCTATTGACAAACTGGTACAATAATTTTGCTGGTCTTTTCGCCTGTGGGTGTCGTTCTTGAATGAACTGTCGTTCCCATAAACTGCATGAAATGTGCGCGCAGAATAATTATTGCACATGCATGCTTAACAAGAAATTTGAAGAAAAGATACCTGACCTATATAATACGGAAATGTGCCGTGTTTATTATTAATGTTTAACGGGAATAACATTATGTCCTAATCATTAATTCTGCACACACTTTCTATTCTCTGCTATTATTGCTGGTTTCTTTACCTATAGACTCTACTGGCAATCAAACGCTGCACAACCCAGATACTAACTCTAATCCTTCAATAATCAAAGCAATCTAAAATCATAACCAAACCCTAAAGAGTTAGAAATAAGAAAGCCGTGCTCTCACCTGGTGCTTGCTCTGATACCGTTAGCACATGCTGCTATCCCAAGTGACTGCGGGATCCAGAAAGTCGCGGTAGTCGTCTGGGCGTCCTGTGTGCTGAGGCTCGGCGTCTCCTCTCCAGCAGACGACTCGCTTTCCTCTGCACCGAGGCTGTCAGGGTGGTGGTGGCAGCCACGGTTGCAGAGGGTGTCAGAGCGGCGGGTCAGCGGTCATTTACATGGTGATTGGGACTATTTCTGTGGGTATTTCAATAGCCTCCGTATTACCTGATGTCTAGTCACAATAACTTGAGGGTCACTAAAGTTGATTGGGGCTGTTTCAGACGCTTTGATAGATGACCAGACTATTGATTGATGCCGTTTTGGTCAGGTGCGGGCATGGGCTGTCGTGTGGGTTCAACACGGGTCAGATGTTAACAGTTGGTTATGGCATAATCAAATCAATGAATCATTAATTGTTAACGAGTTTAATTCAAACATATGGTTATAATTAAGAACGAGTATGTCAGGCTGGGGCAGGAGATTTAGAGACGCCAGATTGCAGACTGAATTAATTGTATGTCTGTTTGAAGGTCCTACCAAAAATATAGTCTGATATTCTATACTGATCACATGTAAACTGTTTTAGTTATTTGTAAATTGATTGTATATTAACCATGTTAGTAATTCTTGTTTGAATTAGATATTAACACATAACACCCATACTTTGTACGCAATCTTAGACAAGCGCACAGAATATTTTTAACCTTCCAGCGCCCTTTCTAAAACTGATGTTGAGTTTTGCAGCCTCCGCACACCAGACCTGTGATTTTAAGTAGCAGCACAGCAGCCCCACCCTCACTCCCAAATCATGTTTGTATTTACAAATATAGGAGTGTTTGTTATCAACTATCGCAGGGCCCTGAACCACAAGTGATTTTCTCTCATGATACACATGCTACCTGCTTACGAGGACCCAGAATAAATCTTACAAATTTTCACCAGAACAAAGTACATTAGAGTTTCCATGCCTGTTGAAAAACCATGCATTTATTAGAAATTTACTTTAATTGATACTGAACACCATTTTTACTGGTACATCTTTAATACAAAATTGTTTTATAATGAATATCACATGCCTCCATTGACTTTTTTCTCAAAACTTTCGTTTAAAAAATCACCTCTCTTACTAACATCCATACAAACATACACTGTTAAAGTGAACTTTCTGATGCAAAGTCAGATCAACTCTACATGAGTTTAGGTTAGTGTGGTGTCTCTGTATATTGTAGCACCACAATACATGAATAAACCGATATACAGTAGAACCTTGTTATACCAATATTGTTTATCTGAAATTCCATGATATCTTGAGGTAAGTTTATTTCCCTTCAACCAAATTATGAACAAATAACTATTGTTTATTATGAAATTTGGTCACTGCGTAAATGACTGCTTTGTCACTGCTATCCTTGCAGATTTGAGATAACGAGTGTCTACTGCAATGCATTTTTCTTCCACACTATGCAGCCCAAAAGCACTATAATGCGATGGAGACTTTCTTGTTGGCCCAGTCTTCTGTATCTAGGCAGGCAAGCATGAAGCGGGCCACGTCTGCGCGTGGCATGCGCGGCGTGCGGTCCGGAACATGCTCCAGGTCTGAGGTGTGGATCTCAAGCTCTGTAACAGGCAAACATGGCAGATGAGATATTTTGGAGGAAATATAAAAACATGGCTCATGAAAGGTATTTTTTACACGCATTACCAGATATCGTATTAACTGTGGTGGGCGTATTTCACATAACAATGGAAAAGTAATGTGTGGCATATAGAAATTCATGTATAGCGCCGAGTCCTTTGTTACCACATGTAGAGCCCTATGTTTGTGTTGATATAGTTTCAACAATACAAAGCCTCATACCTGTAATCGGATCATCCACAAGTCCCGGCGGCTTGACTATGGTGTATTTGACCTCTGTCTGACCCTCGATGATTGTCTCCATAACAGCGAGATCATCCAATGCCGGCTTGAGCACAAGCGGTTTGATCACCCACTCGATCATCTTGGGGTTACCCGGCTTGGCTGTAAGTGTAGGTGTAAAGTCAAGTACATTTTGTAAATACAGTAGAACGTCGCTATCAAGAGCATATGGGGATTGTGTTCAAGTTGTCGCAACAGAAATTGCCCTCTTTATGAAGTCTCATGTTGGTCTTTAAGGAAAGTTATATTAGAACACAATTAATGGTCTTATTATAGAGGTGGTCTCAGACTGAGACTGAGACTCTCAGAGGTTTTACTGTATAGGCATTGATGCCCCTGCCATAATTATCATATAAGCCTTTCTTTTTCCTGCCAGCAAAATCCACACACTGTGTCAACAGAGCAAGTAACTCAAAGAATGCATGTGGTCAAAGGAAGGTTTCACTTGCCCGGGACATAAGGCCACTGGTTAGCTTATCTCAACCGCACACATATTCCTGTTTCCAATAGTGATCCCCACTCACCTAAACAGAGCCCTGGCTTATACATTGTATTACAAAAATACAATAAACTGTAATCGTAAAACATTAAACATGTAAAACATGAAAATGTTGCGTACATAACCCTAAACCTTTGATCATATCTCCTAATGTGTTTAAACCATATAATTTCATTTGACGTCTCTTGAAAAAAAATTTCAAAATGAAATAGTCAACTCACAGACAGTGCACCATGATGAGATGATGACAAGACGTGAGACGCTCGCTTTCTTCATGGCTCCAAGCAGCACCTGATACAACAAACATTATTGGCCAGAACGTGAGCTGCGCAACTTTATTATTTCTTTATTACTTTCTTCATTACTTACTTATATTTTTGATTTTTATAACTTACACAAATATATGCTTAAGGAGTGAATTATTGTTCTGTAAGAAATGGATGGGTTAATATTGCAAGGAAAATTACACAGCCGAAAGCTAATGAATTCTAAATGCGTGGGTTGATAGTAATGGTGGTGGAAACAGTGGTGAGGCAGCTCCTAAATGCTGTTCTGTCTCCTTGGCCTAAGAAAGACTTAAAGATTCATAAGCAAACCCAAGACAAAGCGCAAGTGTCTTTTTTTTCCACAAATGTAATTTTCATGGTATTCTAGCCATGTGCATAAGGGTTTGTATATGCCAAACCCATGAAATCCACTCCTTGCGCCCCGCACCATGACCAAATTTAGGAAAACCTGGATTTTGCAACCTACCTTGGTAAAATCCCTGACGGTGGTGAGTGTCTTCCACGGCCAGGGCAGGTGGTCACAACCAAGACATGACAGCACGGCATCACAGCCCGCCAGGTGCCCCGCCAGCTCAGCCTCGTTATACAGGTCAGCCTCGATCACCTACAGCACGCCGCACACAGGTCAGCAGGCAAAAGGCTTTTACATCAATATTTCTTCTCTATTATCTAGTAAATTCTACAATCACATTTGCCGGAAGCAAGACAAGTAGCATATTAAGTTATACTTGGGTTATCAGAAATGAGTCTACTATGTACCAGTTTCTACTGTACATATGCTTCATTTCATTTGACTTCTTTTGACCTATCCAGGTGAGAGAATTATTTCCGTACCCTGAGTCTGTCACACTTGTATTGGTCGAGCTTCGCTGGGCTGCGACATGGTGCTATGACCGTCCATCCGCGAGCCAGTGCCTGTTGCACGATCTGGCGTCCAACGCCCCCGTACCAGCCAACCACAGCAACCTGCATGCTGCTGAAATGTGCAACTTCATATGAGTTTCATAGTATCTTTTTTTAAACACACAAAAAAAACAGCAACTCCCCAACATCAATGCATGAAAAGGGAATCATATTCTGTGTTGCAGGACATAGGCCTCTGTCATGATAAAAGCTGGATTATGTTAATCAAATCCTGTATGTTTATTATGGTTGTCTATGCATTGCTGGGTAAGAGATATCAAGATTCCATCTAACCACTGACATGTAGGCCTAATGGAGGACCATAATAAACATTCTAAATGTACTGGCTTTATCGTGAGAGGGACCGTGGGGATGTAGGATTTTATGAAAAAATCTGTACAAAGTCGGAGACCCCCCCCCTTTTTTTCATGTACAAAGTTGATGGCCCGCCCTCAATTTCCATGTACAAAGTTGGCAGTTTCACCCCCCCCCCTTTATTACCTCCGGCCCCCTCCTCATAAATAATGAACGGTCCCTTATTATATAGATCATTCATATATTATAAATGTCACTGTGTGTGTGTGTGGGGGGGGGGGATATCACATATTTTTTTTGGGTGTGTGTGAGTGGGGGGGGGGACTTTTTTTGTAAAAATTGGTGACCTGCCTTAAATGTTGGGAAATACAATTGATGGTACCCATTAAATTCACATGAAAAAAATGGAAACCATTTATATACTGATATCTGCCAATCTGGTGAGGAAAAATTACATGCACAACGATCAATGAAATGAGAAAAGGGTTTTAACGGCACGTCCAACCTCCGTCAATTCCATGAATTGTCAGTGATTAAGTTAATTTCCCCAGCAAATCCTCCACTCAAACAACCCAGCCTCATATATAATCTACCGATATAAGCGTTCAATATGTGTGAACTTGCTCAACAATTTGTACCTCGTGATAAGCACTATACACGCGTGATTACATGACATAATCATGATGAAGTTTACACCCAGGTTTATAAACCCCGACCCCACAGGAAATGTTACATGTAACAGCCTGTGTGTGTGTACAATCTTTGATAATAGATCCAAGTCACTGCCAGTTGCTGCAATGTCTGTAGTTTTCATAACAGCACTTACTTCAACAAAAACAAATCGTTCATCTGGCTCATAGTTTATACTGATAAAACATACTACAATACTCACATGTGAGGTAGCACGTCTTCTATGGGCAGACGATTTATTATAATACTTTTATCACTTGGTTGTGCTGTTTGTTGATGGATGTCGTATTATTTATACTCGTTAAATGAATAATACTAGAGACAGTGGAATCTATTTGTCATGTCATGTGCAGAGTACTGTACTGTTTCACGCACTGCAAACCGTTCCATGCAATCTGCAGCCGGTTACAGCGGACCGTCCAATATTAATCTTCATTTGTTTGGTTTACTTGATTATATATTCCCAGGACCCTTTATGGGTCTCTGGTTAGCCATTGACATTTAATTTTATGATATTCTGTGCTGGAGATTTTTTCTAGTTAATGGACACCAGTTTAATACAAATTCCAACTCCCTGGGGGATGGTGGTACGGCTCTCCTATATGTGTGTGTGTGTGTGTGGGGGGGGGGGGGGTACGTCTATCCTCTACATAGACTCCCTCTTTTTTCCATCTCCCGACAATATTTAAGACTGCCATTTTCTTTGAAGATTTTGAGACCACCTACAGTAGAACCTCCCATGGCATTAAGACCACCTCTCTATTGAGACCACCTCTATACTAAGACCACTTTTCACATTCCCAAACCCTCATAAAGCTACCAAAATGAACATCAGTATAGAGACCACCTTTCTATTGAGACCACCTAACACTGGTCCCAAAGGTGGTCCTAAAAGAGAGGTTCTACTGTATATTTCATTGGAAAGCTTTTGAGGACCCTTCATTCAATGTTTAGGAATGCTCTTTATTTCATTTTGCAAAAAAAAAAGAAAAAAAAAAAAAAAAAAAAAAACTTAAGACAAAATACTAAATTCCCCACATTCTAAGTTTTAGGGAGCAGCAACCCCATCATTTTTGGCCTATAGTGGCCCTTTGTCTGGCATCAATCCCTTTCAATCCTCACTTATTAATGCATGTATCTTTAAATACTGTACGTAAAATATCTCTTAAAATTTATCAATTTAAGCTTGATGTCTCAGTATAGAGACAGAAAATACCTCTGTAAAACAATCTAAGTAAAGGAAGGCTATAAACAACCTATAAATACGTATTAAAAAGGAAGGCTAATAAATCATTTAAAACAAATACTACTGAAAAAACGACGTTTGCAAAACATTTATTATTACTTTCTATTTGTATAATTAGATTTAATAAGTTGTGTCAAATGTGCTCTTTGTCCCTAAGATTCCTGATCTTTGACTTTGTCTTCCCGATCCTTTGTGAACTTTTCTACACTGTTCATCAGCGCTCCAAATGCACCCGTGTGGCCTCCGTATCGCAGGAAGTGGACGTTTATATTCAGCACCTGCAATTTAATACTATAGTGCACATCAAATATCTTTAATAATCGAGTGTTTGTTACTATTCAAACTTTCATACATGCTGTGTTGAGTTTGTAAGCAATATTTCTTCTGTACTGGCTGAAACACTCTACAAGTGTCTGCTTTATTTATTGTGAAATAAATCATATCATAAAGTTCTCATACTTACATGTAGTTATTGAGAATATATTGATTTTGATTGTAAATAAAAAATATTGTAAAAGTAATGCACCATACAAAATATTATTCAAATAAATACAATCAAATTAAAAGAAAAAAGGTCACGATTTGATGGCATCATAGTGGCAGATCAAGTGTGTGGGTGGAGGTGTAGGTGCGTGTGGGTGTGGTTTAACTGCCCTACTAATCTCGACCTGAGAGTAAACAGTATTTCAGAATTTCATTTGCCCGGGGGAGGGTATTCCCCACTACCCACCTTAGCCGTTCCCTTCCACAGATACCCACAACATCCCTAATTAAGCGCCAACCCCCTATACATGTACTATGCGTGTTCCAAAGTTTCTGGATCTGCTAGTGCTAACTGCTCATACCTTGCCAGTGTACACTTCGCGTGAACTTTTGCAGGTAAATCTGTTTGGTGAGCTGGCGGCGCACGTACTCGCGGCTGCAAGTAAGGGTTGGGTGAACATTCTACTGAAAAGTCTCATTTGCAAACATATCTAATTATCGAGGCCCATATTCATACAGTACTGAATCTGCTGAATCATTCGATGACTATTTTGTATGTGCCTTATTCCACATTTGTTGATGCTTATACAAGAAAGTAAAATATTAGTCCTGATGTTTGGTGGCAAAATTAGTTATGTTTGGAACTAACTATTTTTATATGATCAGTGTATAACCACCCCAGAAACTAGGACAATATGAAATATTACAATGTGTATAACAACACAAAGTGTAGTGTCTACCCTCCTATGGTTTGGTCTGTATAACTTCATATAGAGCCAAACTGTTGCTATATAAGTCAACTGTCATCCATAGTCTAACCCGCACAAGTTGCCAGAGACAAACACGTGGGTGACGTCTATTTTTTCCACCGCATTGAGCATGCTGCGCGCCACCTCCATCAGGTGGCTGCCCAGCCACGCCGCCGCCAGGTCCTCACGACTAAAGTCCTCTGAAATCAGTGCAGAATGAGGAGCACCTTAGGCAAAGTCGGGGCAAAGGGCCTTGTTTACTCCCATCAAATTACAACATTTGTACATTCTACATCAATTTGGTTAAGATTTGGTGACACTACTACTTACTTTTTTAAACGGACTTAACGTTGCGGTCACCATCGCGGGACCTTCAACAGAAGTGACTTCTGGTGGGATTATATACAACATCTCTTGTCCCAGCTGCAAGGAGACGTACATAGGGGAAACGGGCAGAAACCTGGATACCCGCCTGAAAGAGCACTTGGACCCGAAATCCTCTCAGTCAGCTGTACAAATCCACACCAATAGTACAGGACACTTGTTCAACCAAGACTGCGAAGATTATCGGCAGAGAGGGCAATACACACCGAAGGAAGATCTTAGAAGCAATAGAGATATACAAGCACCAACAGCAGCTTAACCTCAACCAAGGAAAGAGCATCCCCCCGACCCTCCTCCATCAGCTGTCTGATGGGAATTCCACCTGTCAGACGAAGCGCCAATGTGGCGTCATCAAGAAAAACCAGAAGTCACTTCTGTTGAAGGTCCCGCGATGGTTACCACAACGTTAAGTCCGTTTAAAAAAGTAAGTAGTAGTGTCACCAAATCTTAACCAAATGGATATTCCTACTACTAAAAACAGTCTACATAAAGATATTCTACATCATATTAAATGGGTACAGATCAGGCGAGTGACCGCTAATGTGAGTGATTAGCACGTCTGCGCTACGGTAGCGATGTGCTGTATGCTCCCCAGGGAGTTGAGAAAGAATAGTGTGACAATGATGCCAATGACCTGGTGTAAATGTAAAGTTGCTAGAGCATGACAAACTGTGAATTGCAACTGTAAATAAGCATATTTACATTTACATATTACATCATGTACATGTAATGATCTTTGCTTTTGAAATTCAAAGTGAATGAGTGTGGCAATATTCAAACTTGGTCAAAGAGAGGAAGTCATTCATGGATAGTCACAGGCCACTATGCGGACTCTGCAATTGTTTGATTGATACCTCTGTCCCTGAACACAGCCTGGCCCATGGAGAAGAGCACCTGGTCGTTCTCGATATTCGTAAAGGAGGCATACGGGTCATCACTACTTGCACTACTTTCACGGGACATCAACGATTTGAGACCCTGGTCCACCTTGAAGCGATCGCCTTTCTCAGCTAGGTCAATAAACTCATCATAGCTCTGAAATAACAACAGTTTATGTTATCTTAAAACACCATTAGTACATGCATTCATGGTATGCCAGCCAGCTACAGACATCCAATACAATGACAATAGGCCACAATATGCACAAGTAACTGCGAATCTGATTAAAAACCTTTCTTCCAAATTAATCGCAGTCTTGTAGCCATTGTCTCGCCACATACAAATGTGGTATAGATTAAATGGAATAGATTCATTGGGTTTCTTTTGTGCTATGACAACATTGATTTTTGATAAACCCAAACATTTTATACCTTAGCAAATATTTTCGACCTTGTCTGTCAGACAGTCTTTTTCAAGCTGACGTCACACAGGATGACAGGATGTGACGTCAGGAAGTAGGTCAGTGTCGAGGGGGCGGGGGGGCTGTCCCCTGCGAGCAGCCCATGGCTTCAGTAGAGTGTCATATGCGTGCGATAAGGTGTATGCACCTTCATCTTGGTTCATTGTCTTGTGCGTTTTCCTGATAGCGATAGCTTCCCGGATCTGTCTGTCTCTAGTGTTGGACTCACAACTGATGGGCTTCGTGTTGTCCCAGTCAGGGATATGGTTCAAATTGGGCCATGTGATCTGTGATGGCGGATTTGTGCAAGTCACTTGCAGATGACAAACGGGTGGCTCTGGTGCGTACTCCACTGTTGGTGTGTTCTTCAACATCCTTTTGATGTTCTGCCACACGAGTACCTAGTTTCCTCCCTGTTTCGCCAATGTACACACTGTCACAGTTTCTGCACCCAATCTTATACACACAACCACATATCTCTTTCGGCTTGATTTTGTCCTTTGGATGGACCAAAATGTTTCTCAGGGTCTTGTATGGTTTCAAGGCAGTACTAATGTTGTGGTCTCTGATAGTCCTTTGATATATGGGATGACTACCATACCTCTGGATTTGGCTCGATTAACATCACTAGTTTTCTTCCTTTTACCCTTCTGACTTGACACCTTCATGCGTTTTACCTCGTGAAATGTCCACTTGGGGTAGTTACAGATACTGAGAGCCTCTGTGATGGTATTCACCTCAGTTTCCCTATCCTTTTCCTCGGATACTATGACCTCTGCTCTATCCAGTAATGTCCTCACAACTCCTAACTTGTATATGGTAGGGTGATGTGAATTAAAGTTAAGGTATTGGTTCGTATCATCACAGATCACATGGCCAATTTGAACCATATCCCTGACTGGGACAACACAAAGCCCATCAGTCGTGAGTCCAACACTAGAGACGGACAGATCCGGGAAGCGATCGCTATCAGGAAAACGCACAAGACAATGAACCGAGATGAAGGTGCATACACTTTATCGCACGCATATGACACTACTGAAGCCATGGGCTGTTCGCAGGGACAGCCCTCCCGCGCCCCCCCCGACACTGACCTACTTCCTGACGTCACATCCTGTCATCCTGTGTGACGTCAACTTGAAAAAGACTGTCAGACAGACAAGGTCGAAAATATTTGCTAAGGTATAAAATGTTTGGGTTTATCAAAAATCAATCTTGTCATAGTGGTATAGATTAGTTGTAGAACAATAAAGTCCTTGTGTATTTCGCATCTCGTATCTCCCCAGACTACCACATAGTAAACATTCATCACTGTCAGACTGGGACTTTAGGGAAAATGTTTGCTCCCTAGCCTACCCACAGTGGGTTGGCTACAGAGCCGACGTCGGCTTCCCTAGCCACTTCCAATGAAAAAACACAAGAAAAGGTGGCAGTGAATAAAGAAACAAGATACTATTGGAATAATACAAGCTACAACAGTGTGTCTATGAAATGTAGTTACCTTTACGCCCGTCAGCAAGGATGCCACAGCCAGGAAAGTCCTGCCTCCCACCAATGAGAAGTCCACGATGTCGCTACTAGTTTCTTTACACATCTGGAACGTGACCTCTAGATGATAGTTTGTCAAACTGTCCACTCCCCTAACTATTCATGGGAGCATGAGGAGTGTTTCCCAGTTTGTTTGTGTATTCAAGGTGAATACTCCCTCTCTCTTTCAGTTCTCTATAGCAAGCACATTCCCATCACTACAAGCTACTACAATGTATATTGACTTGAATGACCAGAATCGTTACTGTATCACGTGGCCCTGGCAGGACTCGAACTCATTACACCGTGGTTGTGAGACCAGAATGATACCACCAGTTCAAGCAACGAGGTTTAGAGCTGTTAAAAGGGAATAGGTTAAGTACAATTGCAATTTAGTGTAGCTCACTGCTTAGGATGATATATCTAGAGGATATGGCATCATTCTAGTCTTCCAACCACAGGGTCGTAGGTTCAAGTCCTGTTAGGGCCCCATGTCTTCAGCAATGTTAATATACATGTTTGTGGCAATGGTTGAATCCGCTTGCTGTAGAAAACTGAGAGCGATGAATAAAGCCATTTAGGAATTTAGGAGTAGCATTCAAGCATGGTACCGTGAACCAGCCATAGGCGCTGCCGAAGTTGCACCATGAGGGATGGGTACAGGGCCTCCCCGTAGTTGGCGTACATACTCCGGCTCAAGTCCACATTGCCGTCCGTGAAGTCAACATCTGACGCGTCTTTGCCCGTACCAAACTGCAATGTGAGATACACTTCAACACAGAAGAACTTGGCTGCCTTCAAATAGTTTCAATAGAGTGATGAATGCTTTGTTAGGACTTGCATATGTCAGGTGTCATAGCGTCCCACTCTAGGTGATTTGATCCTCTAATGTGACAATGGCATCAGGGCTTCAAGAGAGAATTGTTTACAACTTATTACATATACATATACCACAAACATTGACTACATAAACGTACTTCTGGAATCATAAAACGAAAATACATTCCAAAACATGACCGATACATACATGTATATCTACCTCTGTAATCTGGACCATAAAACATGCCATTAAAGCACGGTTTTCAGAAGTAATATAAGCCATACCTTGTGCTTGGACTTTTCATTGAAGCCATCCTCCAAGGCCTTCATCACCTCGTGGTCCTGGCGCGCCTCCTTCACCATGTCCTCGGGGAGTGGGTACAACAGCTCCCTCTGTGGGATGTTGGTGAAGAAGTAAAGACTTGCTTCAATGAGGCAGTCGCCCTCCACCGTGTTCTCCATCCTGCAGGTTCGATTGCTTATAACTTACACAGTTAATTGTGATAGTAGAGTACAGCAGAATATCTCAATTAAGGCTGCCAAGCCTCAAATGATCTCAATAGAGGTGGTATTTTCATTGTTAGTTTTTGTTACGGAGGTTTGAGACCATGGGCAATGATCTTATTTATGAGATGGAGATGGTCTCATAGACCACTTCATAAGGGCATCTGTCTTTGTTCAACGCCTTCATAAAGAGAGCACCTCAAATCAATGTAATTAGACCACCTCTCTGTTGAGATCGATGACAGTCCATATTTTACTTGTATTGTTTCTAAACCATCGTCATATCTCACGGCTATATACACAGTATATAGTTGATATGATCAAGGACTTGTACAGGCAGTGTGAATAATCAACCCGTGAAAGCCGACGATGTTTCTAAACAGTCAATATATTATTTATTTTTGTTCTTCCCCAAGCTATAAGCCAGCACTACCTGACAGTTAATTCTGACAGAAAACACTGCTTTAAATTAACTGAGGGTATTTGAAGTGTGAACCATTCTTATCCGTGTGAGCAAAATACATCAAATTGCTGAGTGTGGATTGGGTGGGTAGCTTGCACAGGCACGTAAAAACAAACGTTGAGGTATTTTAAATATGTGAATACTGCACAGAAAATTATAGCAAAGGAAACTGCATACTCTATCTTGAAAGCATCTTGTAACTTCTGGTTGAATTGATAGCCGCCAAGCCCGCAGGAGTAGGCTTTTGTCTTGGTGGTGCCGTCCAGAGACGTAAGGACATCGTCCTTGATCTGAGCGATCGCTGCGTCCAAGGTCATCACGCCCACACGTCAAAAAACGCAGCGTTGCCCTGTCACCACCCTAAGAGAATAATACTTATACAATTAATAAGTCAGTGATGTGTTTTACGAAACAGCACGATTCTCAGGTAATTTTTTATTTCACCAAGATGTTTTCCCTCAAGATTGAAATGCAACCTCAGAGCTTCAAAGTGTGATTTGATTGCCTCACGTCATACATAAGGCGAGGCAGTGTGGACAAATTGACAGATGTTTTTTTTAATGACCCTTATTTTAAATTTACGTTAATGGTGAAAGGTTCAAGAGTATTGTTATCAGCTGATGTATTCAAGAATTACTGTGCAATTTTTAAGGTCAATTGTTTACTACTAACACCATCACAAGTATAGAAAAAGTGTCCCACTGTGTGCCCTATTGATAAAATATAATGTCTGCTATCCTGTTACTTGTAATTCAGGAACTTAAATCTACATGACAAACAAAAAACCGCAGATTAAATAGTGTAACTATTGATATTCTTCTTTATATAGCAAAATCAAGTGGTAGGAAATTTCAACAAATGAGAGATTATCTAGGATCTAGTTTTTCATACTACATTTGTTTTTAAAGTTTAAACCAAGGACACTAAATATTGGTAGTGATTCCTACATATATTTTTATAGTGGTAATACCTTTTCTTTTTCCCAATCTTCCTTAGATCTGTATACAAATTTCACTGCAGTTCCACCTAGTAAAAACGCATTTCAATTTCAACATATATTGATACTTTGATAGTAATAACATTATATATCTGTCGCATATACGTCTAATATAGGCAGGTCAAGGGGTGGGTGAAGAGGGGCTGTGCCCTGTCCTTTTACACCCGTAAAATTTCATTTCCAAGACGTTTCTGGCAACTCCTCAGCCTTCGCTCAAAGGAAACACATGAAATCCTGTGATTGCCCCTCCCTCTTTTCCGAAAACCTGGATCTGCTAGTTTTAAACACATGCATCTCAGTCTCAACAAAAGTGTCAATTTCACACATTTGTATGGTCATCAAAGTCAACGATGCTGTGACATTGTTACTGTAATGAAACACTTTCACTTGCATGTTACTTGACTAATTGGGTTCAATTTGATTACATGGCTAACTTCAAAGAAGATAAAGAGAGATGAATCACATACCTATGTCCAAAGCCAAACCAGAGCATTTTTCAACGAAATCCCTCGGAAATGTTTGAGTTATGATGCGAATTTTACCCGGCATGTTTCTGTCTATAGGACGTGTACATCAATTTGACTGATCCACTTTTTATCTGGATCTAATGTACACTGATCCAAAATAAAATGGATTGACTAGTAAATTTGCTTATTTGAGATGTCAATACATTAGATTTGGGCCATAAGGTAGAAGTGCATCGAACGGATTGAAGTGTGTTATCAGTGCATGGGGTCACTATGATAATGATTGTGACCTGTATTTTATCATGCAAACTCGCGTCTTATCATAGGGACAGATCGGAATGTGAGAAAAACAGCTGGAAAAAAGAGTAGTGGGTAAAAACTAAGTAAAGAAAGATGTAGGGAGGGGCGTATGAAAATTTTTAAAATTGGGATGTAGGATTGCTTTACCCCTTATCTCCAAGCATCGTTTAAAATATCCCATGTCTCGATCTCGGCTCCCTCGTTTACTCTACGCAGTGCTCGGGAATGTAATACTCAGCAGGGATGATGGAACGAGATGATGGGCGGTAGGGTCAATATGAGCATGTAGTCAACATATGGGACCTATAGGGGTGTTTTCATCCAACATCATAGGTCCAACATGGTTGCGTTCAATGGATTTGGAGAAGGGAGAGGGGGGGGGGTCAAGCAACTCTAGACCCCATGCAAACTTATGAACACTTTTATTCTCTCTTTCCACGTGTCTTATGTGTCAACTGTCTTAAGAGACAAACAATATCATCGCCGCAGTGAGCATAGGTGGCAAAAGTGTTCAAATACACACCATGATGTGGCAGATGACTTTTTGTGGCAGGATTCAAAGGCACCAACATCATTTGTGGTAAATGGACTGAACACATTAATTGTCTTTTCATTGATTTCTATTCAAAACATGAAAAGACATGTTTAGAAATCCACAAACACCGATGCTGGTGGCTTGCAGATGACTTTTTGTGGAAGTTGGGAGACCCAGTGACAATGTGGCTGTGTTTTATCGACTGCACTCCGCATTACCAGCATTCATGAAGTAGTGGCTCAAGAAGAGGATCTGGTAAGACACCAAACAGAAACAGCTATCCTCAGTAATATATGTTGTTTAATTTCAAGAAAACAATCTCCAACATGCCAGTGATCTATTGGGGCGAGAGAAGGGGGCGGGTGGCAGCTAGTGGGGGAAGGGGGGAAGTCAATCGCATACATGTATTATCCTGTAGATATTTAAAACCCTACTTTCATTTTTGAAAATTTAAGACCTGCACTATTTGAGATATTTTGAAATTGATTATAGTTTTAATTTCATTTTCTTATTTCAACATCTATTTTACTTGAACTCACCCCACACCTGCAATACGTGTACTTGGTTGGCTTTTTTATATGACCAATGTACACGAGGTACATTATGTTTGAATCACTGTACTGATGTTCTAAAAGACAAAATCGCACCACACACACCATGAATTTAATTACTTTAAAGTTTATGTAAAGCATTTTTTGATGTGAGCATGTTTTCTGTAAATTTTTATTATATTCTGTACATGCACGTTGCACTAGACACACATACAATGTAGTCAAAAGTACACAACTGAACTGAATATTTTATTTGAAACAAATTACACTTTTTTTCCAAATACCATGAATACTGTGACACAAGCTATATACACAAACATCATTGACGTCAATGACCTACAGTAAAAGATTTTGCCAGTCACATTTGTAAATATCTATCCAAAAGAATATGATAAGCACAGATTTTTACGTTGATTGTGAAAAGTATCTGTGGATGCTGGCAAGCGTTTCTCTGGCAATTGGACATTCCAGAAGTTCGTCCATTGAAGCTGTGGCGATCCTCTGGAGGTTGCCAAAGTGGTCGACCAACATACCACAGTCTAATTTGAAGATACAAGTTGTATTCAGTTTTGATTTATTTTTAATATGATTTCCACAAAAAACAAAAATGCTTACTACATATACATTGTACAAGATACAAAAGGGAAACCAGCGACTGTTTTAGTTTTTTTAACCGCAATGTTTTATCATATATTAATTATTTCATGTCTATAAAAATGAACGTAAGTCTTGCATTTAACTACATTGTACATGTATATGAAATACCTCTCTCTGATATATGTAGTGTGCGTTGCAGGAGGAAGAGCAGCTGATCCCGACTTAAATGTTTCTTTATCATGTCAGTTAATCTTGATTTCAGGATCTCGCATATTGGAGGAACCATAGTCTAAAATAAATTACTACCAATTATTTCTTTTTCAAAATGCTATTGCACTTCTACATCGAATATTCATAGAATCATTAATCGACAATTTCTAGGCACTTCACTCAAATTTGTTGAATCGGGAATAGATAACACAACCAATTCCTGGTTGACTGTAATATTCAAAACAAAATTGTACTATGCCATTGCGAAAGCTGCAGCAATTTCTTGTTCTTTTTCTAAATAGTATATATAAAAATATATGGAATATCAGGATTAGATACACTGCAAACTTTTACCATGGCAGTAACGAGTATTGACAACTCTTGAACATTTCCTTGTTAGCTATGCATATTTCAAAAAGCCAGATGTAATAATTGGTTAGATGACGAAAAAATTGACAAAAGTTTACTTTGCAAGGTGGGTCGGAAAAATTAGTAACTGGTTTTAAATATTTTACTGGCAGACAAGTGAAAAAAAATTTTTAATTGCCAACAAGGAACGGCATAAAAAATATTTGGGAGCAATTGCAGACCTTATCGTCCAACTAATGAAGTACATCTGGCCTAATCATTAACTGTAATCATTCAACATGTTCAAAACAATACTTATAACAAAATGTCTGAAAGTTAAAGTGAAATCAGTGACACCTTGGTGTTTTAGCCTTGAAATATTGGCCATTGGATACATCCAGTCCTTCATGAAAAACCCTGTCGCAATTTTCTGCGGTAAATATTTGTATGTTTTTTTGCCATATAGCTCTTTGGCTCTTTATCTAAGCGTTAATAAACAGGTATTGTTTTTTCTTCAGCTCAACGGTGCAATCAGCAGAAAGTGATAAACATTCCATGCCTGATAAAGCAATCTTCTGTCTTGTTGAGCAGTAAGAATAAAACCAATTGTTCAGAAAAATTATGGTGTCTGAGAGAACTAAATGTAGATGTGCTGGGGGAGGTGCCTTGTAACAAGTCAAGAATTCTTGAATCCATTTTTATGGGCTACACATTTCTAAATTTCTCTCTCAATTGGAATCATAACTCTACCCTATAAAACATTTTATTGGTGTTACCAAAGACATTGTGTCATTTGAATTAAAGAAGTATTTCTCTACAAATGAAGATATATGTACATGTTGGTATCCTGTCTTGTAATTGGGTCTTAAACATATTGCCTTCACATTACCATTCCCAAATTATCCAAAATAAGATGATATATTTGAGAGATAGTTTTCAAAGAGCAATCAGGAACCATCATAACCTCATTTTAATAAGAGTATAAAGTTTTGTTATGTGATAGTACTCTATTTGTCATTAGCAAAATCAAAATTCAAACATGAAACAATAATGACAAAACATTAATCTAGACATATGCCACACATTCTGGTTATATCCCATCGGAAGCTTTCATGATTGCAGCAATAAATTTTCAGTGGCAATTGTTTGTCACTTGAGCATTAAACTTGAAAGCAATCTACAATCAGGTACCGTAGCTTTTGACACCAAACACTTGTAGAACTTTGTTATAATCGGCAAGATAAGATTAAGTTTACTTGCACTTGATATTCAATGACCCAACACATGATAATGTGTCCAGCATCACTGCTTTTAACACTGTATATCAGACATGCACAGAAAATTCTCTGCTTTATTAAACATTTACAGGCATAATGTACTCTGCATGCAGTGCGCGTTGATAAGGTTATCATGGGAGCTACTTCAAGGGCAAACTTGCTCATTAACACTTTGGCTTCTAACCTTTGTAAATGATGCCTGGGTACCATTCTATGCTAGTTCTTTTTTATTTTTATTTTACCTTTGCATATAAGTTTTGTTCTTTGTGTTAATTCATGTGATATAATAGGTTTACATACTTTCTTATGATGAATGAGAGAAATACAAACATCACAGGTTTTTGCTGTGTACATGTCAAAAGTGACTAACACAACAAACAGAAATGTCATATTTTTCTACCTGAGGCAGAGCTCAATGCAAATATATGATAATCAGATTGACAATTACAGTTTCATGCTTTACTTAAAAAATCTTATCCATACAGAGAGTGAATGTAAAACAAAAGTTTTCAGTGAAAATATTCTTAGTCAGAGTTAATAACATAGGATAAAACATCTATCGCAACATTATAACAGAGTAAATAATTTACCATACATGCACAGTCAACATCATGGGATTATCAAATATTTATATGAGGGTTTGGTTAACAGAAAAAAAGCTCAATCATGACAAGGGATCATGATGAGGAATGTCAAGATGACGGGTTTTACTATGACAAATTAACATTACTGATGCCAAAAATTATACAAATGTAAATGTTTGTAATGAACGAGTTTTATAGTCTACTATCCATATATTGGGTCAACTTTACATCATTTACACCAGGTCATTGGCATCATTGTTACTCCATAGCCATTCTTACCTCCCTGGGGTGCATACAGCACAATTGCAATCATGTTAATCACTCACATTAACATTCACCCACCACCCACAAGTCAAGTGGACCTGCCTCTCACGTCCCAACTATTGCTCACAATGTGCTGCTTTCTATTAAAACACTTTATAGCACATCAACTCAAGCCTCATGAACAGCACCATCATACACCAGACGATCCTTCATCAAAAGAAGCTGCATTCTAACACTGTTTAAACTATCCGCATCTGTTGGTGAGTTATTTCTGATATGCTCATTGCTCCATGACCGTGGTAACTGTTGAAGATGTTGAGGAAATGGCCTGTATGTATGTTTGTGTTGTTTTATATAGAAGCTCCACCAATTTGTTAATCACTGACTCACACAATCATGATGATTGGATAATTAGGACTGATCAAACATTCACCATCCATTGAGTTCATATTTTTCAAAGTTATTTATTCTCTATTTTGTTACTTTTTGTGGATATATTTTGGGTATGTAGGTCAGGATTGTTTTAAATGTAATTCAAGTTTCAGTCTTCATAATGATCTTATATTTTTTTACATTTGATTTGATTCTCTTTTTAACAACATTTATTTGACCAGTCCATAAAGATCTCAAAATAAAAATCAAATTTTAAAATATTTTTGATTGTTTAATAAGGACAAGCATCTAAATAATTAATATTTTGTGCAACTTTACACATTTGTTTTTAAATAATACACCGTACAACTTCAGCAAAAATACAAACGCAGCTTACAATGATTTTACTTCAACATTTACATATTTTGTTCTACAGCAATAGTATATAGCTTTTGGCATCACATCGAAGTTTCATTATGATATGTTCAGTCTTGTCTTGTCAGTTGTTATCTACAACTTAAAAAGGGGTCAATTACCTACGATGCAAATATTTACCATTTAAAATAATGATGCCCAATTTTGCTAATGAACCTACCATTGATTTCTATCAGTACAACAATATACACAATATCTTGGAATTTTACAAACGCAAAAGGTTTTAATTAGATGAAAAAAATATAATATAATATTAAAAACTTCATGTATGTCTTTAATACACACCTAGTAATTGTAAAAATGTGTTCATTGCTAAAGCTCATAATTTTGTCATCAATATTGTAATGCCAAGTGGAAATTTTCATAATCCTTGTCCAATAATATCATTATTAGTGACCCCTTGTTAGTTTGAGTATTAGTTTTCATCATTGTAATTATGATGAATAAATATTACTGTAAATAATTGTTGGTGCTTTCATGTTGGTTTCAATTATATTCTTCTCTCTCTTTCTTTTCTGTGGCAAGCAAGCTCCAACCCACTATATTGACATAGCTGAAGCCATCTGCTTCCATTTGGTTAGTGTTTGAGGGTGGTTAAATTTGGATTTTTTTTATATATTATTGATTGCTAAGCATTTATGGAAAAAATCATAACACCAATGTCAGTCTATCTAATATATATACAGTATATATAGACAATATACATAAGGAAAAAAATAATAGCAAATCAGAGAAAACAATTATGAAATAAAGTTGCAAGGACACCATCCTCACTCTTATTACAAACATGTCAACAATACAGGACGTAACGCCTTTTCCTCATGTCCTTGGACACCCAAGTTCAAAATTCAAGCCAATTGATTTCACTTGGACAACAATTCAATGAATGATTTTTTATCAACACTTGTCAGAGTGACTTCTCAACATAATTGATTTACGTCCCCTATTAATCAATAGTTGGAAAATGAACTTTCTACAGCATTTCTTACATGGATCCCTGCCGCTGAACATCCATCATCATGGCCTTCACCTTGAGCATATTAGTGATCTAGCTTACATCTGTTGAGCCTTGGAAGATGGCAATGTATGGAGGATAAATATATAAACAGTGAGAAAATGCAAATAATGTGCACACATGTACGGTCTGCCTGTTTACGTAAAGTTTTCCGAAAATATACAAAGATCATTACAGCATTTTTTCTATGCTCTTTACATTCAATTATTTTTTCTATTAGGGGCCTATGCCATGATGTCATTGATAAATCCATTCCATGACTTTTGTACAAGATCAAAGGCAGACAGCTGAAGTGTTTTCATTCCAGTTGAGTCTTGGTGTCCCTTGTAAAGTTTTAGTGTTTTTCTTTGTTTGTTTGTCTCTAGCCACATTACCTCATTTACATACATGTATTCATGATTGGTAAAGTATAAGATCTTTAAAGCTAAAAACAAGCAGCGACATACACTGCAACATCTAAAATAGAAATGACAATTTCGACCTATTTTGATATTTGAAGCTTCTGTCATTTTTGATTGCAAAGCTTTGCCATTAAAACCATGAGTTTGTGTTGTGCTGTTAATTATTATTGAACGAACGATTTCTTAATTGCTGTCTGCTCATAAAAGGCATTTTATCGAGTGCAAAGTGAGTGAAGCAGGCACCAAAGGAAGATGCTGAAAGTGCATACCGTATGTAACCATTGAATGGCCCACCCCCACGCACAGGCCCACCTCAATATTTTGATGACCTCAAAATCTAGACAACTATGTAAATGCACATTCATGTAAAACAACCCCCACCCCCACCATAAATTGACACATTTTCCCCTAAAGCCAAAAGGTATTTAGTCGGCATATACAGTATGTGGTATGGTAATCACACTTCCAGATACGTTGACAGATGGCTGAAATACAAGTGGTTCGAGTTTGCATGTCTGTAGACCACATGAGTGGCATTAATCATTAAAAACAGAATGCCACCCATTTGTCAATCAATCCAATTCAGTCCAACGCTCCCGTCTTGAAGTCAAACTTAGACTATATATGGAATAGGCCAGGGTGGTTCTAGAGAGGTGTTTTTAATGTCATATTGAGGCTCTCTATTAAAGTATGAAATGCTTATTTCATCCTGCAGAGACAACTAAAGTGTCAAAAACACATGCAAATATTTTGTTATTATATTGGTCATAGAGATCTGGGACCCATGTCAGTCTCTTTGTCTTGTTCAGCTCTATTCAATGGTATGTTAAATGCAGGTACTTCAGCAACTTGATTGGCAAGTACCGGTAAGTATGAACTATTGTAAAAATTCCAATGAATCTCTAACACAAATGTCAGAAATAGTTTTAAAAGTTAATTAATGAAATATGTTAAAATTCAAGGTAAGAAGTATAGAATATATATAAGAAGTATTTGCAAGAATGTATGAATATGTTTTAATGAATGTTATTAGTAACTTTTCATGGTCTATTATATACATTCACAAGTCAATACCATATATGAATAATTATCATAGCTAGCTACAAGCTAATGAAAGTTTGAGTATCAATATGATTTCAACTCTTAATGACATGAATCCAGATGAATACATGTATGTCCAGCACAAATAAAGATATTAGCTCTTCTACATCTTCTAACTACAACACTAGTGTCTATTGGTCTCAACTTGGGACACACCATGCCAGGCCACCATATGTACAATAAATTGAAGATGATGACAGCGCAGAATATAACTATAAATAACGTGTTATTATTTTACACTGGCAAAACATCTGTGGCCTCATTAGACAAACCTTCTGATATATATTTGTAGAGTAGCGTTACAATTCCTCAACACATAGAACAGAAGCCACCAAGGCTGACTTGGCTCCTAGAAAAAATGTGCCCAACACAGTGGCTTCTGTGGTTATGAACACTGGGAGGCTATGGTTTCAGCTGGCATGTTTAACGCTAAATGTATGTCATCTGAATAAGATGCAACAAAATAATTTGGTGTTTCGCATTGTCATACTCAAAAAAATGTCTTTCTGCTATTATATTATTTTTATTTTCTGAGAAGCCTTTGCCCAATCAAATAAGACACAACTCCAAATCATTTGATATTCTAAGTTATATACATGTATACAAACTAGCTCTTCTAAGATATAATTCTTTTTTTTTTTTTCATTTATCAGCATACAATTTATAATGATAAATGGCATAAAAATCTTGATAGAGTGATTGCCAAAAAGCGCATTTAGCTGAACCTGTTTCCACCTGTTATAAAACCTGCCGCACTGAAATCACTCTGCAAATTACTCTTCAAGATTGTTTTTGTTTTCAACTTTTACTGCCAAGTGATGATCAGCAAATTTATGTGCATAAAGAAAGGAACACTATCATAGAGAACTTACGCTAAAAATAAACAGCATAATTATTATTCTTTCACTTTTTTAAAGCAATCAACAAATATGTGCAACTATTAACATTGATATCTGCATTTTGCAGTGGAAGCATGGAAGTGGTTTTAGAAGAAACCAACTAATGAGCATTCCAGTGCGTTTTTCACTGCTGATATTTCTGATATACTGGTCAGATTGATAATGTGATTTCATTTATTTATTTCAACAATAACAGAGATAAAGTCCCCTCACATTAAAATGTTTTCATTCGCAATACAATTCAGCTTATCCAGTGATATAATGATCAAACAGGTTTCTCAAAACGTGATTGAGCCCAACTAGTAATAAACAGACTTGTAATTGTGTTTTTCATTTTCTGATGACACAAAAACGTGAAGCTAGAGTTCAGCCTTGTTTCAGTAGATTGTTGATGCTCAATTTTACTTTTTCTTTACTACAAATCCCCCAGTGGCTTGGAGGGGATGGTTGCGGTAGACTGGGCAGCCTGGCCACACCCATATGATGATGGGTAATTCGGGCCTGCGCTAATAAATTTAGGTAGCATAGGTACCTTAATATGAACTCTTTGAAAGATACTTGGAATTATTATCAAAGTGAACTCCAAAGCATTATGAATAAAAAAACAAAAATAAATATATAAGTAGACAATGTACATGCTTATGCATGTTTATGTTTATTACTCAATTATTGCAATTTTGTGTTCTTTTCAACAAAACTATGAGAACCATGTTCAGTAATAGTATTATAGATGAAAGCTCTATCTATATATCACTGAGCAGTATCCACCCTGTAGGCAAATCTAGGGGGCATAGGAAGCACAGAGGGCACACTCCCCTTTACTCCCCCGCCCCCCAAGCCCCCAACAAAAAAATTCTTTTCATGTGGGTTTTGGCATGTCTATTAACCTTTGCACATTTAAAAATCAACAAATCTACTGGTAGCACCCTCTCTCATTGACAGAAAACCTGGATGTTCTACTCTAACTGATTAGGAATGAGTTTGCTCAACATCAACTATGTACCAAGCCTAACCCAGGCTTGAGTCTACAAGAGCCTTCCAGACATTTTATTCTGCTATTTGGAAGTTCAATAAGAATACAGACCCACACCTAATAAAATGTTAAAATGACCTTTCAGTTAGTTAGCATAACTTCCTATGAGCTAACCCATATTCACATTAGTATTTATAATAAGGTCAGCAGCTGCCGACCACAGCAGCTAGCAGCGGCAGCTCCAGCAGCTGCAGCAGCAGACAAACCGTGATATGATGAAACCAAGCAGCGGAGCGGAGCAGCGATAGCTGGCGAGTCGATACCCAGTCAATGTTCATAAACATTCTTGGTCTGCCTTCTGCACTACACATATACTGGATAACTACTGCATTCTGAAAGGCTTGGCTTGTTGTGTTAACATTGATGGTTCACTGACAGTGTAAACGTGATATAATGTAGGTCGGATACTTTTTGGATATCAAAGTGATACCAAAACAAAAGATTATAAGAGGTGGATAATATCAGCAATACTGTTCACTGCGCACCCATGGTAATAATGAACTTTGTAGAAGGAAAAGGAGCAAGTCTTCAATCTAAATATAAATCTAAACTCTACCAGTGATAAGCATGCTTGTAAGATAATGTTAAGATTCTAATGATAACCCTAAGAGAGTTTGATCCGGATATTATCGGAAATACTTAAACAAACCACTTTTCTATTATATCTTATATTCTTTGTGTGTCATCAAACTCAAGTTGTGGATATCTAATCTGTTTTAAGCAAAGCTTTGACAGCACAGTATTAAAACCTTGAGTGTTTGGATATTATAAAAGCAACAGTGCAATTGATGTCATTTATTAAAGTGTCTGTTGAAGAATACATTATAACATAATTGTAGAGCATGTGTGGTGACGGTGTGATGCGTGAGGCGTAATGCGTGTACTGGACCACAAGGAGGGACCCCTGGATGGCAGTCTCTACGCTACCGTCACAAAAAACTCTGCCATTTCACAACAAAAACAAGGTGATGATGCTCTCTCAATGGATTATTTTTTACAGCATTGCGACGTAATTGACAATAGCTGCATCAGTCTTTTTATGCTATCATTAAGCGAAACTTTGTGGACCATGAAACCTTTAAAATAATGATAACAAAAATAAAATGGTTACACTCTCATCAATGATGTGCATATTCTTACATAACCCTCAAGCTTAATAGAATCTTTCTAAATCAGTAGAATAAAGCACCTTGTCAGCATGTCATGTGGATTGTCTGATGTGATGTCGTGATAAACAGCACATGGACACAGTTTGCACATTGTAGCTGTTTATTTTCTTCACATCTGTGCACTTATTCTTAGTAATTAAAGTTAAATAGATCATTATTTTAAGTTTGACATGGCCTATGGCTAGGAGCCATTGTGAATATATATATACCGATTCAACTAAATGTTTGGCACCTGCTAGACTATGTGAAACAAGCTGAAGGGTTAAAATTAAATTTGCATGCTTGACCTTGTCCTAGATATTTAATATCTCATTTTCTTGGTTTGGTCTATTAGTAGTAATGTGTTCATTTCCTCTTTTCTTTATTGATCTATTTCAGTATAACAAATTTATAGAATGGCATATTCTAGCTTGTTACGTGGGTTACAACCTTTGCTATTTCCTATACATCAGTAAAAAGTTTAATAATGCATATATCATGGTCAAAATCTATTATCGGCTTGACGTTGACATAGTGTAAAGGTTCTTTTGACCTTAACAAACGTAGATAGATTGCTACTTAAAAGTTTTGAATAAATATTTCCTTTGAAAAGATAAGAGCAAAAGAAAACTTGGTAGAATAAACAGATAACCTCCGTACAGACTCTAACTGACATAAAAAAGATTCATGAAAAGTTTGTATGAACTATATAAACAATACAAGTTTAATTTCTTTTGAAACTTTAGAAAACTAAGTTACAATCAAAATTACAGTCTATACTGATCATATTTCAGATAAACAAAAATAACCATATTGATAACGATCATATCTAAATAATACTTAAACATTAAAAGCATTATCATACTCAGAAAACTACTCAAAGATAGATTTATCCCATAATAATTATTTTGTGATGAATAAGTGACATTTCTGATTCAACTTTGCATAATATACAGCAAACATTCTACTCCTTGAAATTTGCTTGGACGTATTTCTATTGTTCATTGGGAAAACGAGAATGCAAACATGGGCCACACTGAAATCAAATGCACTGGCATTTTATGTGATTCAAACAGAGAGTAGTTGTAATAAAAAACAATGCCTAATGAACCTTTGAAACAACTTCCTGGCCCTGGTGGTAATATGTTTGTTTTGCATTTGCGATGCTCCTGTGTCTGCTGTAGCATTCCTCAGGCATGATGAGCACATCGTCCCACACATACCTATTTTATGTGTAACTACTTCCAGCAAAACTGGATTCAATTTGGCAAGAATTCAGCCATTTGTGAACTTATCTTAAACAAAATGATTTCCACTACACTTTTCACGCACAACAAAGCTGCTGGTATCGCAGTGGATTTATAACACTTCGTTGTCAATTTGAATTCTAATGAAATGCAAGAAACCAATCTCATCTCCCAAGCTCGATAAAAATCCACAAATATCTATTGTGGATGATTGAATATCGATGTTGGTGGAATCCCGTAAATATAGAAGTCCCTCATTGAGCAAAATTGGATGCTGTAGTGAGAACTGTAGCGAGAACTACAATTTGTGCTTGTTATTGAAACTGAAAAGGATCAGTGAATATATGCTGTGAGAATACTCAGAAATATTACAAGCATTAATCTGTGAATGAAGTGTTGGTTTTCAATTATAGAGGATGTAATATTTGTTGAAGATTGTAACCTTGGAAATTAGTGGCACATATTGCATTTCCCACTTATAGAGGTCCAGTTTGTTAATGAGATTGTTACAGCAATGCAATGCTACGCATAGACCAATGAAATCAATTTGCATGATTAACTTCTGAAGGCAACATCTCTAACATGTTAGTGTAATGGTGCACCATTGACATTGCACAAATTCCATTTACTTCAATATTCTGAAGAAAAGATCAGATTTTACACGTTTAACTCTGGAACCTAGCATTTACTTGCACTTGAGAATAATGATGCGATTCTATGATTTATCATTGCTTGTATATTCTTGCCATCTCTTCAGAGAATGTTGAGTAAGCTTGTAATTTTTTTACTGCCTTTGGGTACTAAACAGAATGAGATATGTACAGTTAGTGCACAAACGATGGTGTACACATTTGCAGCAATTCTACAGACTCAAGTGAATAATAATTCTTGTCATTTGACACATAAGAAGATGAGACTAAGCTTTGTATAGTACAAAATGAATGTATTCAAATGTAAGCATTACATATAATGAATAATTTTCATAATTTGTGTTTAGCGTCTTTCTATCAACATTTGGCAATTTGGCATCTCAAACACATCTACTGTATCACAAACAATAATAATTGTGTGTTTCACAATGCAACTTCATTAGCCATAGGCTAATTATTATTGCTTTCTAAAAATATTGCAGCATCAATTACCAAATTGAAATTCTAACTGTTAACTCTAAGTGAATTAAGCAATGCAGTGATGTTTCTCTTTCAAAAGAATATGCAGTTGGCATTCAGGTCCTTTATTTGGTGTTGTTTTATATGAATATTCAAGCAGCGTCATAATGAAATTTCATAAGTACATGTTATCATTGTCAATTCAAATACAAACTGAAACATCAAGACAGGTACCGTATATTAGAATTGAGAAAATTACATTGTTCTATAATGTCATTTACCTACTTACAGATACACACCCATAATCATGAAACAATCTGGGTCAGAAATTCCATAGACATTATTCTCTGTTGGCTAATATGAATTGCATATTCTATCAGGCAATAGATGTTGCTTTAAAATTTTTACGACCAATTTAGAATTGTAAAATATTCTTTTGAAAGAAAGACATGAGTTCTATTGACCACATTTGAATCATTAATTGTTCTACATTACCATGAATGGAAAATCATTTGTTATGAATTCCCAACATTACATTAGATGTTAGTTATCTTTGTCTGGACAATACATATTTATCAGCTAACTAAACAGGGATAACATTTGAAAATTTCGCTTAAGCAATCTTCATAGATGAGATCTATTTCCAAAATACTGCACCTTATCCTATTTTTTCACATACATGTACTCCATTGATAAAATATGAAATTCAGTTTTCTTCTTGTTCTTGCAGCTATGACGACAGCCCTGGGCTCGATGCACCAATCTCCCCAGCAGCACCCAGCCAGCATGGCCAGCAGCACTCTGAACTCGATGGCCTCTACTCACCTGTCTCAGAATAGTCTTTATGATCAATCCCAGCTGGACGACATTCTCAACGAGCTACTCAACGAATCCAAGAAGCTGAACACTAGCGTTGCCAGTAGTGACTCGTCTTCATTGCAGCTATCACCCGGCAGAGGTTATGGAAGTATTACAACAAACGCCGGCAACAGTCGCACTGTGGTCAGTTGGCAAACGAGCAATGCTGGTCCAGTCAAGGCTGGAACTGTGACCAAGCACACTGTGGCGCAACCGTCGCCCAACTCCAGAACGGAGTCTGTTTATACGGTTCACAGGGAAGAGTACAATAGTACCAATGGTAATGCACCAGTGCCACCCAAACGATCCACTGTGCCCCGACTGCCTCCTAATGCATTCTCTTATACGGGATTTGATTCTAAGGATGGGGAATCTAGTGTCAAATCATCACGTCATGAGACCATCACCTCAACTAGACATGAATCTTTGAACAGCACACCAATAAATGTCACACCTATTCCACCTCAAAGGTCCTCTTCTGCAAGACATTTCTCTCCTTCTGCATACGAGAGAATCGCAAGTCCCACTTTCAGCACTAATGCGCGATCTAGTCCTGGCCCGAGTCGGCTCCCTTATCGAATTGATTATGAAATCAACCCAGATAGTGATACTTCACATGGGTATGAGAGTGATTCTGGTCTGTCAAACAAGTCATGGCTTCAGCAACAACAGATGAAGTTGATGGCTAAAAGAGAAGGCCGCCATGACTGGGTGGGTCAACACACAGTTCAAGAGCAGCAACTTGTCAATGAATTAAAAGCAGCACAAGCAAGTTTGAAAAGACGTACTGCAAGCGAATCGGCAGAGCCATCAGTTTTTGAGCAGCGAGTAACACAAAATCACAGTTTTCAAGTTGAATCAAGCAATGTCCCAAGAAAGAGATCTGTTTCACCTGTCAGGCACTCACGGCCATTAACAAAGACAATTCCACTACAACGCTCTCAATCAGAGAGTGGATACGAGCAGTATCGCTCAGAGAAATCATACTATGTGTCTGGTGTGGAGAGACCTGCATTTACGACCCATCAAACCAAGTATACGTTTAGCATAAGTCCACCAAAAACATCAGGAATCTCAACTCAGCAGGAAACAGTAACTGCTAAACCTCCACCAAGTCCTGCTTTTGGCAGAAGTGCCCCCACTTCCCCTCTGTTAGCACAAAAAGCCTATAACTTTTGAAAACAGACAAGTATTCAAAGAATCTAGTGAGAGCACAGAATACAAGTTTGAGAATCAGCAGCGTGCTTACAGCCAGCAAAAACGACCACAAGATGACGGTGTTGTAGAGGAAGAAATTGTTACACTGCAGCCAGTGGGTCTCTATAATCTCGAATACGAAGATAAACAACGTACCACAGCAGCACCACCACAGCCAGAGGAAGACGACTATGTGGAAGAGGAGGTAGTCACA
>CM032667.1:16610146-16852230 GCA_019095985.1 Streblospio benedicti | reverse complement strand
ATAAAACCATTGTTACCACTGCACTAGGAAAAAGTATTTTAGCAATGATCATTAAACTTTAACGGTGCAGTTCAGTATACTAGTTCCACAGTTGAATTGACCTTGGTGTACTTTTTGACCTATTTTTTTACGAACTTATGAGCGCATGTTACACAATAAACCTTGTTACCACTCTACAGGGAGAAGTATTTGACCTATGGTCACCAAAACCTCAAGCCTCATACTAGTTCTAAAACCAGATATATTGGTTTATTTTTAAACAGGATAACATATAAAAGTCAAAATACATTGAGCTTTCTGCAAACTCTTTTGCCTTGATCACAACAGAATGACGTCATAAGTCGTCATTGTTGGCGCTGGGGGAGTTCCCCAGCTGCATGCCCCCCCTTGAAGGGTCAACACGTTGTTCCATATGGAAGGAAGGGTGTGTCTGCCTCCATCTCTATTGAGTGAAGGTCTCAGTCCCTGTATCTGAATCGCTTCCTTTACTCCATGCTCAAAGTACTTAGGTTCAACACAAAGGATTTTTGTATCCTCAATTGAAATGTCATGACCCTCCTGGTCGGAGTGCAAGTGGTAGATACTTCCCACCCCTGGAACTTGGGCGCCTGTGTTCCATGAATCTGGCTTTCAGGATCGTTCTGTCTCCCCCAACATAGGACGCATCACAGTCATTGCACTTGATCTGGTATACCGGACCAATCACTCTCTGCTTGTCTATGGGATCCTTTTGGTCTTACCAACAACTGTCTAAGAGTGTTCACTGGTTTGAAAATGCCTAGACGTTGTATCTATGTAACACCCCTCCTTATGTGTTCTGACACACCATTGACATAGGGTATAACTACTGGGGTGTCCTCTTTGCTCAACCTGGGCATTGTCCTTAGACGAGGTACTTTCTCGTCCCTGCTTAACTTCTTGCTGGACAACACATTCTCCGGGTATCCATTGATTTTCAAAAACCTTCCTAAATGTCTTTTCTCATTTTCGACTCCAACGGGTCGCTTACTACGCAATCAGCCCTATGCATCAAGGTATTACCACTCCTATCTTGTGTTCCACCGGGTGGTTGCTCCCCAAAGTTCAGATACTGATCTGTATGCGTCGACTTTCTGAAAACCTAGTTACATGCGTAGGGGACCCGTCTTCATTTACTTCCCGCGCCAACAGTGACGACTTATGACGTCATTCTGTTGTGATCAAGGCAAGAGAGTTTGCCGAAAGCTCAATGTATTTTTTTGACTTTTATATGTTATCCTGTTTAAGAAATAAACCAATATATCTATCAAATCCAGGATAAAATGAACTTCCATCAAACTAGTTCTAACCAATTTGGTTTTAAGTCAAAACTCTCAACAGATTTATGTATATTTGCACTTAAGCAAGTTATTGAATATTATAACTCATATAATAGTCCAGTATATGCTTGTTTTCTCGACGCCAGTAAATTTTTTCGATAAAATCAGTCACTGGCATCTCTTTAGTAAACTATTAGCTCGTGGTTTCCCTACTATTCTTGTTAGACTTTTTATTAGCTGGTATACGTTACAGAAGTATGTTGTACAATGGGGCACAAATATTTCTGATCCCTTTTATGTATCTAATGGTGTCCCACAGGGGCGTATTCTATCTCCATCCTTTTTTAACTTGTTCATGGACGATCTTAGTTTATTGTTAAATGCCTCAGATGATGGTTGTATTTTAAACGGCTCAAAGACGAATCATTTGTTCTATGCTGATGATGCTGTTTTATTAGCTCCGTCACCAGCTGCATTGCAAAACCTATTAAATGTTTGTAACTTGTATGCCCATAACCATGAATTGACATATAATCGTAAGAAAACTTTTACTATGTGTTTTAAACCAAAGTTTTTACGTAACATTCAAGTTCCCAAGTTTCAACTAGATTGTGAGAAGTTGAAAGATGTTACAGTTCATAAATATTTAGGGTGTTTTATTCACAATCAGCTATGCGATAATGATGACATTAAAAAGACAAATGAGAAGTACTTATAAGAGGTAATTTTAATTATAAAAAGGTTTTGTCACTGTACAGATGATGTTAAAGTTAAACTGTTTAAGTCATATTGTTGTAATTTTTATGGTATATGTCTATGGTCTAAGTATACTCAAGAATGTAGAAAAAAACTTATTACTGCTTTTTAAACGAATCTTCAGGGGACTATTTAATTGTGATAAATATAATACTACGTTAGCAATGATAAATTTGCATGTTGATCCTTTTATTGTACAAATGTGTGTTTATCTGTCTCCTGGGAAGATTTTGTAACCTATCATCACCAAACTTGACATTCTGTATGACCATATCACTCTCCTCATGTGATTTGATGTTTGATTACTTTGGCCTATTTTTAAAAATGTTACGGAATATTGAATAAAACAATTGTTACCACTGGACTGGGAAAAGTATTTCACCTATGGTCATTCAACTTTACAATGTTGTTCACTATACTAGTCTCCACAGCTGAATTGATTTTGATGTACTTTGGCTTACTTTTGACGAACTTTTGAGCGATACGTGCTAATACCTTGTTACCACTCTACAGGGAAACGTATTCGCTCTATTATCATGAAATTTCACATTTAGCTTCCTTGTACTACTTACTCTCAAGACCTGATTAGAATTTGGTTTACTTTGTCCTACTTTTGATGAAAATACGACGTGTTTTTAGAAACAAATTATTACGAATTTAAATTTTGGTGTACTTTACAAATTTTGATGAAGTTTAAATACGATGGGTTTTTATTTTCATTCTGATTAGATGTGTTGTCTGTACGATATTCTTTATACATGTATGTACAATGAATTTGAATTACTAATTTTAGAATTGATTGACCTAAAAGGGCCTGATTGGGGAAGGGGAGATTTACGGCATTCTAGACGACTACTTGTTTTAATATACCGTAGTTTTACCCACCTAGCATTGATATACCGCCGACTGTCAGTCGGCTCTCTGGGAGCTGCCGGCTCACAATGTGTTGCCCCACCCCCACTTCCCTGTGACTAACAGCGTAATCACCATCCAGAGACAAAGGTGCAGGATGCCTCAGACTGGTGCCCGTCTTCTTCTTCTGGTGATGCCCCGTGATGTGGAGCAGTCTCTACATCGTCCACGACGTGCACGCTGCCGAGGTCCTGTGAGATGTCGCCTCCGGTGACCGCTACCTCTGGGGCTTTATCCCCAGCTGCAGCCCCTTGGATGATGGATGTCTCCTCAAGAGGCACATCCTCGCCTTCTGCTTCCTGGACTCACATGGACAGGTCGACGTTGATGTCGGACCCCACACTCTCTTGCTCTCCAATAGGGTGAACGGACCGAGACCCGTCATATACATATATATGTATATATGTATATATTCCAGAGTTGTGGCGACTAAATTTTTTTGGATTAAAACTAAACTAAACTAAATGACGATTTTCATGATTAAACTAAACTAAACTAAAGTGACTCGGGCAAATGTTATGATTAAACTAGACTAAACTAAATGATTGCTTGATTAACTAAAACTAAACTAAATTTTGCAAATGAAGGATTTACGGTATTTCAGAAAATTGACTAAATGTTATCGGTCTATCAATTTTCAAATGTATTTGTTAGTCCCAACTCTTAACAACAAGTGTGAACATTCAAATGGATACCAAATCAGGCGCATTTTATATGATGGTGACATACAGATTAAACAAAGACTTTGTTTCTGAAGCATAGTTTTAAATTTATCAAACAACGTTTTATGCACCGTAGAATAGAAGAAAACAACACTCTGAAATTTCCTACTGTCTGAAGTAGGCAATATCTCTTTGATAACCAATACACCATAAATGAAAGCACACAATCTACCATCCTTTCACTAAATCAAGAATTGCAAGCAATCCATTTAAAGGCAGAATCAAAGAAACTGCTAACTGTATGGCCAAAAGAAACTAATTATCTTATCTTAACTAAAGCCATTGGAATTAAAGCTCACAGGAAATTGTCTTTTTTCTATAGCTGAACACAAAGAAAACTTGCAAGTCATTAACCCAATTACATCATAGTGGTCACTTTTAGACAAATTTTCACTGATAAGCAAACAGTTGACTATAAATTAAGCTCTCTGTAAAAGTTTTGGCAGATTTTCTTTAATCAAAACTAATCATGATTAAAATGGAAATTTATGATTAAACTAAACTAAACTAAACTGAAATTTTCAAGTTTGTTGATTAACTAAAACTAAACTAAATTACACAAATTGTGATTGATTAATCGATTAAAACTAATCTCGCCCCAACTCTTATATATACATATAGCACTATGTTGATACTATACTCAGTCTGTCTCATGTACTCACTTTGTGACTGATGATTGCTTGGCATGAAACAACGTTGTATCACAATGAATTAGTTACTTGTACCTTTTAAATAAATATAAATTTGCTCCAAAATTGTTGAGCACTCTCTCAAGGTAATCCAGTTTTACGTATAATATATATATATATATATATATATATATATATATATATATATATATATATATATATATATATAATGATATATATATATAATATATATATATATATATATATACAACACAGGCATTAAAATTCTATTTGAACAGGTTTGCCACATTTCTTGAATATTCATTGAAGAATGAATGAAAGTTAAAGTCGTTGATATTGTGGGGTTATAATTTTTAAAAAGCTAATAAGTTAAATTGGATTGCAGCCAGGTTTACTTGGTGAATCATGCCCCAAAATATATGTTCGGTATGCTATTCGTCAGATATATAAAAACAGAAAACTTCCCAGTACATCGCACATTCTATTTAAGTCATGACTTTAAAGTAGCTGCTAGTTACACATCAGTTCACCAGTTAAAGATATTACGCAATTCTTTCATACGTGATAGTTGTCAAGGAATGTCATATATTTGTGTTTGTGATTAACACTATAATCCATTCAGCAAAGAAAGAAACAATACAGGTATGATTTTACTTTTTCTTAGCTATACATTTTACTTAAAGGATTAATTGATATAAAAAAGAAACAGGGTTATATATAAAATGCTAGTTATTAGAATTGTTATCTCCTTGCATTGTAGGCCTTAAATGGGTTCAGAAATTACAATGTAAGAGCAATGTCACGTATCAAGGAGACAGCAAAGTTTAGAAGGGATAAATACTCTACTTTCTCAGCTTTTTAGTGTTTAAAATATATTGTGAAAGAAGTGGCTTCGTCGTGGCGCATGTTCAATAGTCAGATACAAAGAGTATCATGCACGTGCCAACAACTGCCTATAAGGAAAGGTTCGAGGATCAATGTTGGTGATAGAGAATGCCATAGAAATAGTAACATACGTGGCAAGGGATTAATCCAAGGAGGATTTCTTATTTGGCCAAGTATGAACCCTTCTCAATGAGCGTAGGGAGATTAGCTCGGTTTAATTTTTCCGCTAATCACGTGACAGCAGATTTAACCAGTATTTGGTCCCGGATGTTAGTCCCTTTATTTTTGATTATTTTTAGTGTGATGGTCAATTTATAGATCATTTATTGATCATTAATTTTTCACATATGAAACATTTGATAGGTTTATTAGTCATATAGCCAAGACTATGGCTATAGTCAGGTTTATTAGTCAATAGCCAAGACACTATGTCTCATTTGTAATGGCCACACAGAAGGATCTCCATTTAATATAAATTTATGCCTTGCCGAACAACAAACACAGAATCTTAAGCCTCATCACTTATCACTGTATGAATATGTTTGGTAGTGAATTCTATAGTTGTTTCGGAGTTATACATTGCTCGGTCCTCATAAATGAAAACGGACCCAAATAAACAGACTGCCTTTGTTCCACTGTAGTATGAATAAGAACATCAGCAAATGATGTATACAGCCAATGTTGTATGCTCCTCAGGGAGTTGAGAAAGGTAAAACTTGAATGCCATAGACGCCAATGACCTGGTGTAAATGAATCGACTGAGCACTGTGAGCAGTACTCCTGGAAAGGAGACTATAAACTTCAACATTTACATTTCACATTTATTTTGTTACCAAACTTGTTCAAAGATCATCATGAACTTAAGATTTCAGATTACACTGACACTAGATCAATGCTTTTGTGTATATGAACCAAACCACACAGATCTAAATCATATAACAGCTATCCGTGTAATTGCAGTCTAAGTTATCAACAATCGGAATGCCCAGACACAATAGCCTGGGGACGATGATTTAGTGGATATCTTTGCCTCATCTACATATTTGACACACATTGATGGATCTATTGTTATGTGACAATTGAGTTCTTCAGACTGACGATTATGCAACAATTTAATAATATAATATCAATATAAGATATGTAGATAGTACATGACAGGCTATATACATTAATGTTACATTTCAAAGTCAAATGAGAGAACTATCTCAGAGAACTATCAAATTATTTGCTTCTTAAAATCACATTTGGTCACCTTATAACTTTAGTGTTTTTATTTTAAGACAACATGACTGATTACCCCCCCATTCTATTGATGCCGCCGGCATGGGACACCGCTGGCTATACCGTCTTGTTTGTCTTTGTTTTTTAACTAAATTTCAACCTGTGCGGGGGTCATACCGTGCTGATGTCGCCCACGGTGTATTTGAAGTTGCCGACGGACCCCGCCCACGGTTCTTTGAAGCCGCCGACGAGTGCATCAGTGCTTTGAACCCCGCCTACGGTATTAGGCCGCTGGCGATGTCTAGCAGTGGGCCACCGGCGATGTCTAGCAGTGTCAGTGAGACCCCGCCTACGGTGCATTTAGGCCGCCGGCGGTGTTTAGCGGTGTCGGTGAGATCAAAGGAAATCAATAGAACCCCAAACACGCGGACGGTGTGGGCCTCGACGGTATCCTGCGACTTCTTAGGAGAAGTCGCCAGAAAAGTGGCCGTGGCGTGGCTTTTTGGCGCCGACAATGTACCGCGGTGTCCCCTTTGTACCGGCGGCCCCAGGGCGGCACTAGTGGAATGGCTTCTTCATGCCGGTCTTGCTCGTTGGCGGTGTTAAACAAAAATATTCAAGAATATTCAAAAAATGCTATTTTTAGTAACAAAATATTTACAAAAACACGTTCCGCCGACGTACTATGCCGTAGGCGGCCTCAATAGAATGGGGGGGGGGGTAAGTGCGATTCCATCAATAGCCAGTGAACATTTATTAAAATCCGTGAACATCACGTTTGGTCATGGGTTTTAGTAGGTACCATTGAGCGTTTAAAAGGGGGAGGGCTTCAACGTACAGTGGAACCTGTCCATGTGGACACCTCTGTATAGTGGACACCTGTCTTATGTGGACACTTTTCACTTCTCCTGTTTCAGTTTTTATATCTATATATATAAAGGAAGAGGCGGTTTTTGCGTCACAAAAGGCTTTTTAACCACAAGACGTACACACTTCAAACTATGTATGTAAAATCAGGACAACTTGGTGGTCGTTATAATATCACATTTCAAACCAAATAAATTGGTTTTAATGATAAAAACAAGAAAAAATATTTTTTTTGAAAGGTTGCTTACAGGGCCATGTTTGTTAAAGGTACAAAATACGTTACACGTTTGTATATGTCCAACGTACGATGCACGTCACACGTACAGTCATACAAAGAGGGAGCTGGGGAGGGTGGTGATGGGGATGGAGGTGCATTTTATCTGCTCCGTACCTGTTTTGACGAGGGGTGTTGGCAGAAATGGTGTGTGTGTCCATATGGCGGGGGGAGGGTGGCGGACATGGCTGGTGTCCATATGGGGTAGGGGTATGGCTGGTGGTGAGGCAGGGAGGAGCATTAATCTGTTCCAGATCTCATCAATTTCAACCCGAGCAGCAGCAGAAATAAAAGGGGGTGATTGAGATGCACATTTAATGGTCTGCACGTGTTTACCAGGCGTAGGAGTAGCTGGAGGGAGGGATATTAGACTGATCAAGCATTGCCACATACATGTAGTGTGTGTATGGCTGTCACATATGACTGTGGGAAGAAGGTGATGGAAGTGTATTTAATCTTTCCCGGACCTTTATAGTGACGGGAGTTGGTGTCAGGGATGTGTGACAGGGGAAAGAATGGGGAGGGAGGAGCATTCAATATGTTTTTAACTCATCCGTTTCAACCAGAGCAGCAGCAGGAAGGGGGTGCATTAATTATAGACCTGTTTAGATGTGGATGGGGTAGAGAGGGTTGGGGAGAGAAGAGGGGGCGGCGGGTTGGAAGGAAGGGTAGGGATGAGTGGGACATTTAATCTGCTCCGCACGTGTTTACCATAGGTAGCAGAAGCTGGGGGAGGGATACTAGAGGGATCAATCATTGACATATGTAGTACATTTAGTGTGTAAATGGCTTAGACATATGACGATGGGGGGACGGTGATGCAGGTGTATTTAATCTGTCACAGACCTGTATACTGACGAGAACTGGTTCGAGGGATGTGGGACAGGAGGAAGTATGTGGAGGGAGGAGCATTTAATGTGTTCCGGATCTCATCTGTTTCAACCCGAGCAACGCCGGGTAAACAGCTAGTATAACATATATAAAGTGAGCCTCTGTATAGTGGACTCCTGTCTTATGTGGACAGTGGACAGTATTTCTGCTACCAAATAGATTAAAGAGTTGTGACCTTAACCAACAGGAGGGAATGTTTCAGTGCTAATGCGGCATTCTTCCCAACAACCCATATGTATATAAACAACCATGCTAAATTGTAAGGTAGTCCGTAGATCCTGGACATTTAAACTTCTATATATAATCAGCAGCATGATGGGGAGTAACTATGAATAATCTGTATTGTCCACAAGTAAAATTACAATAAACATTAATCTTATTTTGTTAATATTTTCACACCAGTATTATTTAAATAAGTAATCATTATACACAAACAGGTAATTTCTTTAATAGACTGTAAAAACACATTAACCCCAGAAAAACTGTCGAAACCTGTCAAGCCTGTCTTATGTGGACAACTTGTCTTATGTGGACACTTTTAATTTCTCGCGAAAGTGTCCACATAAGACAGGTTCCACTGTACTTTACTCTTGTTTTGGTGATAATCACAGATCATGCATTTCACAGTATTGCTTAAGCTTACAAGTAAAAAGCAGTTCACCGTGTATGGATTATGCTTACAGTATTCTCGGCCTTAATGCACAAATACAACTGCCTTTTAGTCCTACAGGCTTTCATAGCTTTGCTACATTTTTTTGGAAATTCATTGAAGAATGAATGAAAGTAAGTCGTTGATATTGTAGGGTTATTATTTTTAAAAAGCTAATAAGTTAGATTGGATTACAGCCAGGTTTGCTTGGTGAATTATGTCCCAAAATATATGTTCGGTAATAAAACCGTATGCTATTTCATCAGATATATAAAAACAGAAAACTTCCCAATACATCACACATTCTATTTATGTCATGACTTTAAAGTAGCTGCTAGTTACACATCAGTTCACCAGTTAAAGATACTATGCAATTCTTTCATACACGATACTTGTCAGGGAATGTCATGTTTGTGCTTATGATAAACACTATTATCCATTCAGCAAAGAAAGAAACAATACAGGTATGATTTTACCTTTTCTTAGTTATATATTATACTTAAACGATTAATTGATAAAAAAAAGAAACAGGATTATATATAACATGTAAGTTATTAGGGTTGTTATCTCCTTTGCATTGTAGGCCTTAAATGGGTTCAGAAATTACAATGTAAGCTTTGTCATGTATCTAGGACACAGAAAAGTTTATAAGGGATAAATACTCTATTTTCACAACTGCAGCATACAAAAGAAAACCAAATTTGATACACCTGCTCATATTCCTATTTTCATGCATGTTGACCCCCGTGTCCAATTTTGGACTATTTGCCAATTAAAGTGGAAAAACTATAAAGGCCATTTTCACAAAACACGGCAACTTTACCTGTCATCTATTCTTTTTTATTGCTAGAAATAAATTATATCATACGTTTTCATGTTTAGTGTGGTCTCTGAACACAAAAAACATAGTCGTTAGATACCAGTGTAAACCTAATATCTTAAAATGTAACCATTTCTATTGCCCATGACAAGTTAACCTGACACCTGTTCTTGAATCTCTGCAGCACTTTCACGAATCTATCATGTCATGTTCTTTTAGGTGGCAGGTGGTAGTTCACGATTATCAGTGAAAGTTGTTAAAGACATACTAATTTGCAATAATATCATTTTCATGATAAACAGAATGTCTGATGACATCTGAGATATGATTCGAATCCACTTAAAATAAGGCTATTGCATAATAATTAACTCTACAATTATGTATGATTTTCCTTTTCAAAACATTGTTCTCTATGCTTAGTATGGTCAAAGTCCAAATGAAAATGGCAAACAGGTTTATATACAAAATGTAAAACTTGACTTATTATGCATTGTTATCTCCTCATACATTGTAAGGAACCTTAAATGGGTTCAGAAATTTCAATGTAAGAGCCGTGTCACAGAAAAGTTTATAAGGGATAAATACTCTATTTTCACAGCTTTTTAGTGTTGAATATATATATGCTGATGCGGTTCAATAATGACCTGTACACAAATTGACAGAAATAAGATGATACATAATTATTACCTCATATTAGAAGGTGTATCTAGTTAGAAGTATTAGTAGTTGCATTAATTATCTTAATTGACAGATTACATATAATGCTCTATATGCTATGCTAGATCTATAACTTAAATAATACACAATGTAAACAGTATAAACAATCAGGTACGTTGTGTGGATATTATAAGGATAATGGTATGTATGTTCTAGTGTTGTTGAGATCACTCTATCTCTGCGAGGTTGTCTTTGTCTGCACAAGTGAGCACCAGCGAGCGGCGTGCGAACAAAACTCAAGCGCAGAGATAGCGTGATCTCAACACTAGAACATACCATTGTCCTTTTTCTCACCACTTATCGTGATTTTTAAAATAAAAAGCCATTAGCCATGCATCATTTTTTGTAAACATTAACATGCGACAGCCTCATAACCATAAAACAAATGCAGCGCAGAAAATAGTTCCACAAATCACAATTATTAGTAAGAACTTTTACCTTAATTACGCAATATGTTTATTTTCAATCATATGTAACATACATCTTAATAAAGAATTATTTATACACACTGCAAATCATTAAAATGATGGAATAGCGACAGTGTAACCATCAAATCACAACTGTCCACAGTAGAAAAAAGATGACAATAATGTTTGACGTTTTACAGAGTGGCGGGCATATCTAGGCCAGCACTCTGCTACGGACCCCTTACTACAGGGAGTAAAACAGCAACTCAAACACTGGCAGTAGAGGATTAGTGGCTGTTTTATGCTTACAGTGTTTACAAACTAATGATAGACAGATCTTCCCAGTGGGACGAATGAAAGACAGGCGATAAGATTACAAGATATTATATTTATTTTTCAATTATATGTATCATAAATCTTATTAAAGAACTATTTGTACACATTGCAAATCATTATGATAATGGAATATAACGTTCCACATCGAGAAACACCTGTCCAGAACTGAAGTCAGATGAGGGCGTTATGTTTAGTGTATGTGCTAGTTAGCGCTGCACACAACACATTAACGCAGTTTGTTGGGTGTCAGAAGTGATTTACATTGTTATATTTTATGCTTATATACTGTATTTACTGGTATGTGATACTGTATCAAGCTATAGGCATATAATTGTAAAAATAAAAATATTGCGCTAAAAAGTCTGATGTAGGTTTTCTTTTATAAACATAAATTAAAAACTGTATAGTACAAAAAAGTCCGTCGTAGTAAGCAATGCCTGCATCTGATTGGTGAGCAATAATATGATAAAATTTATTTTATTACTTCATGTGTTTTAGGTGGAGTCCTATACAAATCTATCTGCTTTTTATGCAGGGGATGTTATCATGTTGCACCTTACGTTGTAGATCAGTACATTACATAATGATCTCAACAATTCCCAATCAGTGGGGGGGCGTGGGAGAGATTACCACCGTAATAAGAATGTTACATAATGCAATGACGCATCGACAATCAAAACAATCAAACTAATACAATAAGCCTCTAATAATAGCTCTAATTTCAAGTACGAGCAAAAGAATATCTATAACCAATACATGGCCATAACTATACATTTCACATGTCTATTATTGTGAACGAACACAGAGGGGAAGAGTGTCATCTTCCACAATAACCAGCTTCTACTCGCATCATGGAGAATCCCAGGGATGCCTATCGCTTAGAGATACCCAATATATGAGGGATTCAGATCAACAAAGAACAAGGACGACGACAGTTTTAAACTGGCACCACCAGCTTGACACTGCATATAGACACATTTGTGAGTCCATGATCCTTTTCATACAAAGGCCAACGGGGTTGGGTTGATAAATGTTGAAGACCGCCTGTTGACTGGAGTTTAGAGCTTTGGTAATCACCACATGGAGGAAGTAATAATGTAGACTAGGAGGCCTGCTGTGCTCCGCCGGCCTGCTGCACGGGGCAAAAGGTGGGGTCCGCCGACCTGGCCCACCTTTGCCTGCATCACCATCATGCTTGAATAGGTTGTAAAGCTGCGCTATGAGGGACCTCTTGCATTGCATTTGGTAGCCAAGACAGGATATATCAATGCCAAGCAACTGTTTTGAGGCGGCCAGACTTAACTAGCAGGCTCGGCGTTATTAGTAAATTCAGGACAGACAGGTGATATCTAATGCATAATGACATTATTGGTGAATATATAGTAGATTTATCATATTCTTTTATCCCGCTGTATAGAGCCGGAGCCATTGATAGGGAGGCGTACTTGTTAGTTACAAAGGGGATTCTGCACTTAATTCAACCTCAAAATTGATGCTCGCGATATGTGTAGGTGACACTGATTTTGTGTACGAAGCGGTTGGTAAATATGATGATGTGTCAGTGGAGATATATAATGGATGCAGCCTCTAGGTTAGGTCACACGAAGCTAGCCAGATACAGCTATGATAGTAGACAAGTGAAAGTGGATTACTACATACTTGCCAATGCATTTCCTTGCAGTGATGTAGATATAATTGCAAAAATGTATAGGATATGATTTTGCAGGGCTTGATACAACAAACACTATGCAAAATACAATATTCTTTGGGATGTGTTCTTGTGCTGCTTGCATTATATGTGGTCATGTTGCTATCGTTTCACTGATAATAGAACAGGAAGCTCAGTGGGGTTGACAATCATATTTTACAGGCTTGTTTGAGAGGAGACATGGATTATCTTCAGCAACACAAACACATTTTACAAGGTGTCCCAGCGGACAGCATTGGATAGTCTATCTACATGCTGCCTGTCTTACCCAGCACATGGATATTTTTGATGGTGCTCATCAATCGGGCACGCCGAGCAGGCATCAGCCTAAGTGATCCAGATGGAATACATTTGCAACATCTATAGGTCACACAGAGGAGATCTACTGTAGAACCACATTTGCAAACTTTATCTCAGAAAAAGCGGGCATTGCAGTGCCTGAAGTGGAATTGTCACGATTACACGTAGGATGTTACATTGGTTTATATCTTCAATTTCTTGTTTACGCGGGTTACAGCAAATCGCTTACAATGAATGTTAACAAAGCCGGTAAATATAAATGGACTCCCCTACACGTGGTCTGCTTAGGGCAGAACGATCTTATGGACGCATTTATGAGGGAAGCGGGAAGCTTTATTACATGACAGGTTCATAGTCCAAAATCAAGACAAGAACAAACTCCTAAAACAAAGGTCATCACTGCATGAGCATATTGATGATAAAGTTAATATTGTGCATTTATTAATATACGCTGGTGGAAATGTAGATCCTTTAGATGAGAATCTGCAGACGCCGTTGCATCTCGCATGCATTTCTGGGGCTTATGACCTCGTCCTCTGTCTCCTCAACTATGGAGCAAACATCAACCATGTGGATGGGCTGGGAATGACACCGATTGCATGGGCCTCACTGCATAATCATGCACGAATTATAAAACTTCTGCTCAAAAGAAAATGTAAACTGCAGATACCAAACATCTTCGGACAGAATCCTTTGCATCACAGTTGCATGGGGAGTCACATTGAAAGTGTGAAACTCTTGGTTAAGTTCAAAGACTTAATTGATAAACAAGACGATGAAGGAATAACACCCATTTTGCTCGCCACTCTGTCTGGAAATGAAGATATTCTGGACGTTCTCCTTGCTCATAGTGCTGATGTAAATATTGAAGATCATGAACGACAACTCCCCCTACATAAAGCGGCAACTAGATCTAATCGCCGATGTGCTAAATTGCTCCTACCAAAAACTACTAACATTAATCATCAAGATATAAATGGCTGCACCCCATTGCAACTAGCATCAATCCAAAATCATAAAAATCTAGTAAATGATATCATTGAATTCGGGGCTGACGCAAATATAGCTGACGAGCTCGGCTGTACACCATTACATGTTGCTAGAGACAGCTATGTTATATCATCCCTTGTGAATAATGCAGCCATGATAAACCAGCAAAACTACAGTGGAGAGACCCCTTTAATGTGCACAGCAAGCCGATTGGACATGTTGACCATGAAAGAGCTGTTGGCAAAAGGGGCTGATATGGCCCTCACAGATCACATGGGGCGAGGTTTGCTTCATGCAGCTGTCTCAAGCAACCATCATGATCGCGTGCTTAGGGAACTTCTTCAAATCGCAATTGACATTAGGGTTTTGAACAACAAACAAATGAAGACCGTTAATATCAAAATATCCTCACTTCGTGATTTGAAGTTTGTAATACCAATAGAAGCTGAAATAGATAGAAACAGCATCACATGGCACACTATGCGTGGGTCCTTCCACCTGTCATTTATCGAGTATTTACTCTCTATTGGCATGGATGTCGATTGTCGAGACTACAATAAGAGCACCGCACTGCACCTGGCAGCAGAATCCGGGCACCTAGCCGCTGTCCAGGTCCTGCTCCAGAACAAGGCGCGACCAGCCGTCAGGGACAAGTTCGGCCACATCCCCCTCATGCTGGCTCTCAAACATCCACAGGTTTTTACTTTATTGTGGTACGTCTCGCAGAAATACTTGATGAAAGATGACATTAAACGTTTGTTTCACCTCGCACATTGGACAGATACTCTCCCACTACTCGATGAGCTTAACATCAAGTTACCGCCTGATTTTACCGTACAACATTGGGCTAAAAAGCGAAATTTAAATGTTTCAAATAACATTATCGTTCCACCTGTGGAGATGACTAGAGGTCAATATGCACAGACGCTTACATTCAAAATTGACCCTGACAGAATATCGTCTTGGATAAGGTCAACCAATGATGACTTACCAGGTTTCATGTCAGGGTGGCTTCCAAGTCTCCAGTCCCTTACATTTGTTCAACACCCCTACGTGATTGAAATAATGGACATGCTTATGGCTGATTTAGAAGTATCAGTTAGAACCATTGATCCGTTAGTCGCGTTTCACATTAAAAGATGTGGCAGTGAAGATGAAAAGACAAAAGTTATTCTTAAAGATGAAGAAGACTGTTCCTGTGTGCAAGAAAACATTCGATTTGACATGTTTGAGACGCCAAACCATGCTGGCCATCCAGTGTGGAAAGCATTTGTCGAACTTGTGGCTAAACCAGAATATTATGACCACCTAGAAAGAGTTCTTGACGAAAAGAAAAGATTGTCCCAATCAAAATTGTGCCAACACTTTGGAAGTGCTGTTGCAAAGGCTCTAGCAGATGTCAATCTGTGGAGAAAATATCATCAGCTGATGAGAGTCACCGTTAAAGATATAACAGCAGGATCAAAGAAGATTTCTGCTCTTTTGGTAATGTGGAGTGATGATGTTTACCCACTGATGGAGATATCCGTGGACTTAGTACCAGTGATTGATCTATCTGGCTGGTATCCTTCCTGGTGTAACCCTCACCCACTCATTAAGCACATCGATTGCATTGCATTACCCAAATGGAAGATGACCCACAATATTGACTTTGACCTCATGGAAGTTGGAGTGTTTCAGTGGCGACCATGGTTCGAAATGATGCCTGCAGAAATGAGGCAGGGATTCCGGCTTGCCAAAGTAGTAAAAGACAAAGCTGTGTGTCCCAAGATTGAGGATTGGGATGAGGTTCATGCAGGAGAATTCATCAGCACCTACTACCTGAAACAGTGTATCATGAAGGAGTACACTGATTTCTATGACCAACAGGTCCAAGGCCTTGAACCAGAAATCCAATCTGACATCGTCTATGCAAGGAAAATTTATGACCGTCTCGAAAAGGCTTTCCAAGAGAGAGAGCTTATGTCAATATTTATACCCGAGTACAATTTGCTGAGTGATGAAAAGTTTGTGCAGTACCAGGAGACGGCCGTGGCTTATGCCAGACTGTGCAGACGACTTCTGACACCAGAGTCCGTGGCCCACTTCAAGAAAGCATATATGGGCATGAAGGAATAAAGTGTATTTTATACAAAGTGTAATAACCATAAAATAACCACAATGAAGATTAGCGTGGTGTTGCAATAAAACTGTAAGACTATGATTTGCACCGTATATTGCAGTAAAAATGAGTCTTTGGGATTTTTTTGTCGTAACCAATAAAATTTCAAATAGAAATACACTGACATAATGTGATTTGTTTCAAATTGTAGAGTGAAAAATAGCATGCACTTGTACTTGTATTGTGTCTTTGCAACGCATGTTTATATCATTATTTATTCGTGATTGAATAACATAAATTGCACTCAGCAAGAAATACGTGGTTGATATTACTGCACATCTTTTAAAACTTTTTACTATTATATTATAATTATTTTCATAAAGGGATAGCGTGTACGCAGTCCCTCACTAACATAAATTACGCGCCCAAATCTCCCATGTGGAAAGATCAAAGGTGTCAGCCATTGCGGTACGATGCAATGGAACAGCCTCACCATTGGACAACCCCTTTGCGGATCACGGTATCTCCTACGCCAAGTTAAAAAACTAATGTCAAACACATACTCGCTCTTCAGAAGAACATTCATTGACACTTCAACTAACTAAATCTAACATATTTTTAAACGCACACCCACCACCACACACTAGAACTCACTGCAAGATAGTCGCCTCGCTTCAAGAATATCATTTGGAATCTAGTCAATACACAAGTTTATGATAGCAAATTTTGTGTGACCACTTCAGACATCAGATTTATCAATACAGAATATTTGTCAAATATCGGTAAATATCCTAATAAAAGTGAATTTCTGTTAAATGTTTGCGAGCAAGTTGTATGTGAAGTTATATTATTAGTCTATGTTCAAATTACATACAGCAATACAACTAATATTGGTGACATCTCTATAAAACAAGACCAACTGAACAGATAAACCTTTCTTCCAGTTCAAAAAACTTCAAAAAGAGACTAGGTCAAAACTCTTAAAAGCGATCCCCTATTGACTGAGACCAAGGGGTCTCAAATAGAGGCCTTACTGTTAATTTACTAGTTTCCTGCGCTTTAGAACAGTTCCATAAGGCACTTGGCTGACTCACGTAGAAGGGGATGAGCCCCATCTTGCGGTCCTCGTCGATGGCCTTCTGCAGCGTGTGGCCGCGCAGTGAGTAGTCGCCGTCGATCTCCAGCTCGCGCATGGTCACCATGGAGATCATGCCAGCCTTCTCCACGCATGAGTGAGCCTGCAAAACGGACAAAGTGGCAGTTGAGCAAACTCATATTTTTCCCGGTTATTGTCAAAAAACATGTGTGGCACCCCCAGTCTACACATTGACGTTTATCACTCGAAAACCGTTCCTACAATTCACCAAACAACTGTGTACATGGCCTCATTCATAAAACAATGTACAGCGCCCAAGCCCATCGCCGACATTGCGGACATAGATGAACACAGTATGCAGCGAATGCTTATTATCAGTGAAGGTAGTAAAAATATTTCATGTCAAAATTTCTGGTCTGAAAGGGACTGGTTGACTACATGTGAATAGGGTCCTTTCTAAGAGGGATTGTTTAACTAAAGCTGAATAGGATCCTTTCTAAATGGGACTGTTAGGTTGGCTGCAGGTGAATAGCATCCTTTCTAAGAAGGACAGTCAGTTATGTGGACTCACCAGCTTGGAGCAGTAGCCGACCAGCTTGCCGAGCAGCACGCCCTCCTCCATGAACGGGTGCTTCGCCTTGAGGTCCTTGATGGCCTGGTGGCGGGCCGCCAGCAGACTCACCAGCACGCATTCACTGGCCGAGCCCTGCAATACGGTCAGCACGCCATCAACAACAGCGCCACATTGACAAGTACGCGATGGCCAGAACCTCCCGACTAACACAGCATTGACATTGACTAAGGAGCGAGCCCCTGTGTACCCACGCGCCCCTCTTGCCCTTTCTTCCAGCCAAACTCATTGTCATTGGGGTTTTGGCACCCCTCGAGTATTTGTGCATGCAAAACTCATTTAATCATGTGAGGGTGACCCCCGTCCCCAAGGAAAACAGCACTGGATATGCCAGTGCATCTGTGTATGTCTTTAGAGTACTTAAAATACAGACTCACAATATTTGCTACACTTATTGTTAAACTACCTGTATGACTCCGCCTCCTATGCCCGTTTCGTGTAGGAAGACAGGGGGCAGACCAATCATCTTGGCTGTAAGAAACATACACAGATCAATACATATGTAGAACACGGCACTTTGTGTTTGGTTGACTTTGCGGGTATATTCAGAGTAACACTGTATTCTGTATGAAATGTATATTCTATACTTCTCATCACCCCAGCTTACATACGCATGATTTGATTATGGTCAGATAGCTGCGCCGGTAGATTCGGTATGCACTAGGATACAGTTTTCACCAAGAACAATAATTGTTATTAAATACAAGTAAATAAACCTCCTGTTCCTTTCACGTTTACAGTGCTCATTCTATTGCATCTTAATATTTCGGACACAATGCATTTGAACATACTGATCAGATCTATGAAAATCATAAATAACAAACAACAAAGTTTTGTATTACAGATTGATTTTATGATAAATCCAGTGATTTAAAACTTACATTGATCGTCTCGGTCTTGTCATCTGAAGACCATCCTCAATCCTCAATGTGGATGACCTTCAGATGACAACACCGAAAATGTCGACGTAAGTTTTAATTAAAACAGTGTAGTATTATCAGAAGAAATCCCGTGAAATTGCATAATGCTCGCGTCGTGCAATTTCACGGGATTTCTTCTGATAATACTACACAGTGATTTCATGATAAATCCTGTGTTTTAAAACTTAAAGCTGCGTGTCGATGATGCCTTACCCAGCCAGTCGAGCACCACCGTCTCCAGCTCCGTGCACGCCGGACTCGCAGCCTGCAACAGTCCTCTCATAATTACAGTTTGCCAGATTTACTTTTTTTTTCAAATATGAAGAAGTTATTTTTATGAATTAGACGTGGAAATCCACTTTTACATCGGTTACAAAGATTGGCGAGGTACGTCTTGTAGTTATTGTTTTGAAGGTGACATGCATGACGTCGTGAAATATGTACTCACAGCGGAACCTCCATTTAAGACTATTATCTCTATCAAGACCCCATCGACCCCAGCCTGTGGGACCCAGTGTGGGTGGTCGTAATAGAGGCATTCTACTAAATGCACCTGAGGCTGCTGAAGCCGTCACTCACCCAGGAGAAGCCGACGACGCCGAGCGAGTCACTGAGCATGTCTGCGAGCACGGACGGCCAGGAGTTACCGGCAGGGAAGTAGGCGTGGAAGCGCGGGTGCTGCCAGTGCGTGATCTGTGCATGGGAAATGTAGCAGTGATTGATGTATAGTGTTACTAACAGGACATGTTTACTATCAGTGCATAATCTAAGTGCGATTCTCGAGTACAGGACTCGTTATTTTTCAAAGGGGTGCAACGAATTGCAACTTGTGCATCCCATGGAACCCAGAAATAGCTATAATTTGTTATGGTTTTGCATGCCAGGACTCACTGTATTGGCCCTCGAACCCATTGATTCAAAATATGCGAGTCCGTAGGAGTCCATAGGAGCTCATTTTGTCATTTTTTAGATTAATCCCTGATGTAGATGATGGCGATGCCCCTTTAGTGTGGAGTAAAAAACGGAAAAAATTTAAAATTAAGTGGGAAGTGGGTAATTAGCAAAGATGCATTAAGTGGGAAGTGAGAAATTAGCTAAAGTCTAAGTGTAAAGAGGGTCCACGACCGATCTCCACATTCTAAAAATATATAATGTAGGTCAATCAAATCACACACTCACTCAGTATTAACCCCCTAATCCTTGACCCCAGACGGTCACACAACACAAACTCTTATTTGCACACGACACAAAACCCGGAAGTTTGCGTGGAAGCGACTGCACAGGCGCATGCCGCCTCCCGGAAGTAAGGGAGACGAGGCTACGCAGACGACCCACCGACTCATGCCAAAACATGTATAATTTCAATAATAAATCTGCGGCAAGTGACGCATATCACGATTGATCGGTGTCGAGTGTCGTGACGAAGATGTGTTATTGTTTCTTGGGGGAGGTAGTAATTGTTGTGGGTGTAATTCTATACGAGGGCCTTATGTACGTGGTGCGGCCAGAGAAAACTCCAGCTCCACCCTTATCCCAGGTGAATGATCGAAGGTCAGTGGCATCTGTCCACGCTCCACAAAGTGGAACATTGTTTTCCTTTTCCCTGGAAATATCCTTGGAAATATCAGATGTGTCAAAATCAAAGAATATCTAACCGGTACTTCGAAGCATCTATTCAAATATGACATATATGTGCCATAAAATGATATTAAGTGTAATAGTATATAAATAATGGTATTAAAACTAAAGTGCTAATTAATTCTGATATGTATATTCTAATGCCATATTTAAATAGTAAATATTGGCTAACTTCTAATACTAAAAGTTTTAGCACATACGAAAATTCTTGCAAGAAAAAAGAAAAAAAAGTGGAACCCCAACCTACCCTCCCTTAACTTAGACTAAGTGGAACAATGTTCCACTTTTTTCGAGCGTTATCGGAAAGGTCCATTACGTATCACTGTGCTCAGAGACAAGAACAAGTCAATTTTATTTGTACCTCATGACGATATATGGATACATCATTAATTTTGTGTTTAATGTTATGGTGTAGGTAGTGCATTCTGTTAGAACACTTTTTCTTAATGGCAGGGGTGTTGAGCCTTGAAATTGTACCACCACGTGAAATTGTACCAGGACAATTACACGTCAACTTGAAATTGTACCATTGCCGTGAAATTGTTCCGGTACGATTTCAAGTTAACGTGAAATTGTACCATTTTGGCATTGTTGCCTTGAAATTGTACCACCACGTGAATTGGTTCCAGGAGCATTGCACTCTTCCTAAATATGATTATGTGATTGGTAGGGATGAAGTAATAAATATGTATATAGTAGAGGCGACTGGCGATAGATGGGATACTGGGTAACATGGGGGTGGGGGTAGATGGTACACAGGTACAGCTTGTAGTTCTATTCACTCTTATAAGCGTGTCCAAGAGCAGTCAATGTGGATTTGTACACTTTCTTCCCATCAGAAATGACATACTAGGTCTAAGATGAGGGCATTATACTTATAAAAACATTGATTCAAAACAACTTCGGTTTGAAGTATTGAAAATTTTTGAGTAACTTACAATACTTGATGTGTGCATAAGACCTTGATGTCCAGATCAATGATGTAAACAACATTGTGCTCGATTGGACACCATTTTACCCATTTTACTTTTCCTCATCAGGACCATCTGACTTGATCAGTGGATACTGATCAGGTGATATGAGTGTAGATGCTGTCGGGATGGAGGCTTAAGCACACAGCAGTTTATTATGAACTTTGTCAAACGTTCGAACAAAGCATGAATAGATCAATAGTCTATTCTATGTACATAATTTTCATTTGCTTTGATTTCAATCTCTACTCAGCCAATTATTACTCTTTATTCCAATGCTCATCCTACAACTCGATTTCCTATTACTCCTGCTAAAAACTAGTATCATTTTGGTTACAATTTTGTCAATTAGTGTGATTGTGAAAAATAAAAGCTGCTGGGGTAGACTACTTTTTATTGTGTTTGAAACATTTTGGTGAGTGGGACAATTCCACATGTAGTACAATTTCGTGGCAAGTAACTCATTTTTCGGCATAGGTACAATTTCAAGGCTCAACAAGGGGCAATGTCAAAATGCTTGACATGGTTTTGCTACCTTTTGTAATCAATATCTTTATTTTAACTCTCTTTTATTGTTGTGTTATGTCTTCTATTTGAAGGTTAAATAAATAAATGTAGTAAATGAAATAAAGTAAAGTAGAATAATATACAAGTAACTGGTATTAACCATTTTGTGCCGATATTTGGCCTGGAATGTGTAATGTTTACTAATTATGAGCATTCATAGATGCTATATTTGACATACAATATAATATAATCGATGACGTCATATGTGGGGCCGCAGGTTGATGAGCACGAATTACTCCTCTCATCCCATTGTTTAGGTATGAATAATCCACTGATTAAGGGTGGGCTCAAGAAAGCACACACCATCGTCCCCTTTCTACGCTACTAGTATATGCAGCACGGAACGAAACTAAATGTCACCGTCGGTCTACGGGAATCTCTTTTGCACTGTACATTCAGTGTTACAATATTCATATACTGTGTATATATATCTGTGAGATGTCAGTTATGGACTACATGTACCTTTAAATCTGGTGTCTTTAAGAAGGATTGCATATAATAACGTATGTCATAAGTTCTTTGTGATTGCTAGAAGAGATATTATGTCAGAATTCTATGGTTCTAACAATCTTGACTACACGTAAATGTATAGGTAAATTCAGGGATAGATTGTACAAATGTCATACTGATTTAGTTAGTAATATTGTTTATAGTGTTTTTTAAATTCCACAGTAGCCATGTCATTGAATGGCAAAGGGCTCTCTCTATATATATGATATGTACGTATGTTTTATTTATTATATTATTACTGTATTATACCGTACATAGAATTTATGAAAATTAAGAGAGTGGTTGTACAAATGTGATTTTGTCAGAAACATTATATTGAGTGTTCTTCTGTTACCTACAAGTCAAGCCATGCCATTAGGTGGCAAAGGGGTTTGTTTACATGAAATGCATTTATATTTTGCAATTACTGTTTACTTTTTACTTTTACTGTTTTACTTTTTTAATGTATGGCATTCTATATTCTGAAATAAAGAAATTTGATGGAATTGAATTGATTCACGCCTAAATACTGAGATGAGAGAAGTAATGTGTTATGCCAAACAACCTGCGGCCCGCACTTTAGCAGTGACATCTATTATATTAGTATAAACGGTTTACACGAGAGTCTACATGACCGAGAAGTCTGTATGGTAAATGAGCCGTGTGTTCAGGTCCACGGCGCCATCCTAGAGCTTTACAGGCTTCCCATAGTTCACATATAATCTGTATAATATATGCTATATACATAATCAACACAAGTTGGAGAAAAACAAGAAAAAAACAACAACTGGACAGATGATTTCTCCCAGTACAATAAAATGCAAATTACTCGGTCTAAAAAGACATTTTAACAATAGACATCTGCTCTGGGGCACATCACCAGAACTGAGATGCCATCCACGTCCAACACCATAAACCGCTTGATGGTGACTCTTCACTGACCAGATACCACAAGACATCTCCAGCCGAAGCTGACAACCAAACTCACCCCAGGCATGATGACCCTGTCCACGTCTTTCATGATGCTTTCCCACGACTCGCCCTTCTTGGGCGCCCGCGGTGGCAGCATCTCCCGCAGGTAGCCCGGTGTCACCTGAAACAAAAAAAGTGCAACGTGCTGCCGAAGCTGCGTGTGGGGGGTGTGGGGGTGTATGAGGGTGTGGTGGTGGGTAGGGGATGGGGTCGTGATGCGGGGAGTGTTTTGACACTCGAATTTAGTTCTAGATTGGTACTGTTCATTGGTGGTTCCAGCATTTGTGAGAAGAAGCCGTCCCCTACATCCAAACACGCGAGTTCCAAGTGCCAAAGGTATGCACCTCAAGATCTCAGAGGGCTGGACTGTGGTCAAATAGAACAATCTGGGTAAAAGGGAAGCGTGACTCCTCAGACTCAACCTCTTGATCTGTGAATGCGTTTGGAGGGTTGCTGGTACGAATGGACGTGAAAGCATTTTAGTGACGAAACATGCAAGGAAATTGAAGAACGTATGTGCTATTAATAGTATCTAATATCTGAATTATAATATCAGATACCATTCAATAGGATAATGCCCCTCCCCCGCCCTGTGTCTGTCTATGAAAATGAATTGTTGGTACCACCACCTAAGTATCCGTGCCAAGTCTATTTCCAAATAAATTATTAAGGAAATGGCCATGCATCAGTTTTCAATATTCCGTCAACCTAGCTGTAACAGTCCCGATACCCGATAACTACCCTGTGTAATTTTAAATTCATGTGTCAAAAATTATAACTTGACACATTGCTAGACGTTTATTATGGACTTGTGTAAACGTGATACACTGTAAACTAGTTGTGTAAACAGTCTCCTCCACAGAAGCAAACAATGATGAAGTGTGACAAGAGTCATGTGAAGTCTTCTAATCAATACGTATGAACTGAGACGTTCCAAAAAGCCCAATAGTAAGCAATACAGATGTGTGTGGTGGCTATCGTCGCATACCATTTGATCTGTTTGACGTATTGGCCAGGTATGTTTTTTCTTCAAAATACGGTGACATTTTCAGTTTTCTCCATTTTATTTGTAGAATTGTCGGCTATATTTTTGTCAAAATAAAGGCCAAATTAATATATCATGATCATAGTGTCCCCTTTCTGCCTAGGTCAACCAGATCGTCCAAACGGCTGACGTCACGCTCTTGTGTCTGAGTAGAGTATATATTAGCTTTTAAATTGCCTCAGAGTTGGTGCATATTCTACCAATGTATGTCTTAACGTTGGTGGATTTCAAATGTATGTTATCAAGATTGTATTTATTAAAAAACGTTCAATTTGGATTATGATGGTAGGCAGAGAAACCTATAGAACACCAGTGTAACAAGTTCATATCAACTTAAACGTTACCACATCACAATAAATTGTGATTCATTCATGATCACAAAACATTATAACGTTATGATATGTCAAACCCATAATTCAGTTTGTTTACACTAAAGACCATGAGACTGTGATGTCCACTTTTGTGTAAGACGCAATATTCATTGATCGGTGTTGTTTGACAGGCGTGAAAAGTCAACAATGTACGTAACAAGTGTCACAGCAGGTGCGACCAGACGACTTTCATGAATGAAATTCCTCACGCACGTTTTCAAAGTGTGTTCTCACCCCATTGTATTGTTAACCTGAAAGAATGTTCACTGTATACGCGACATTGTGCATGAAAAGGAGATGTTTTGTGTTGTCTAGACGCTTCATGAATAAGAAAGTTGATCTCCTGCGAAAGTACTTTTGGAGGCAGAACTAGTATATAGACAGTAGCAGAAGTTTTGAGATGCCAATTCAAGAGCATCTAGATGTTCTCTCTTCAGACTTAAATTTTAGCTCATTTCCCACTTCAAACTACAGGAGTAAACAAACTCCTCAAATTTCACTTGCTCTTCGGGCAAGCTGACTTAAAACTTTACTTGCCCAAATGGAATTTTTGATTACTCGACTGTGCTATCAAATGTGATGCAAATTCATTTCACCTCATATTGAAGTCGTTTAGATTGAATCCTCATCTCACAATCATGTTTACTTCATAGTAAGACTTACTTCTTTAAAACGAAATAAACAATTCTTTGGCTGTTTTCTACTAACAAACAATGTAATGTTATAATTTGGTAAATAAATCAAGTCTACTCTTACGGTTACGGCAAGCAAGCTCCTACCACTGTATTGGCATACCTGAAGACATAGCTTCCATTTAACTATATGAAGTGGCCCTGACACGGCTTGAACACACGACCCCAAGGTTGTGAGACCAGAATGATACCATCATTGATACCATCATCCCAATCGCTGCTTTATGATTATGATTTGCTTATACTAATAAGTGTATAATTAAAATCTGAAGCAGCTAATGAGGGTGCCTATTTGTGAAATTGCCTTATTGATGTCTCCCCTATCAGTGTTTCTCTGCGGTGGGCATGTCTGTATGGGTCTCTCACCTCTGGCAGCACGCGCCGCGTCTGCACGTTCTCCATGTAGTCGGCGATGTAGTCCACCATCTCCTTGCCGCGCTTCCGGAACTCGGACACGTCCATCACAGAATCTGCCTGAAACACAGATCCCATAGTGTTGCTGGCACGGGCAGTGATGGATTTAGGGGGGGTGTGTGGTTTTAGGGGATCAAGAAATCCCATTTCCCTATTTTTTCGCCCTATATCCCACATCCTTACATTTTTCCCATATCACACAAATTTTAACGTTTTTTCCCACACCGGACTTTCTTACTCCCACATCCCTCTTTTGCTCTTTTAGGGGCTTTCTCAACATCCCCCTTTTTCACTGATAATACCGCCCTTCGGTCACTCGACGCAGGAGTAAAAACCCACATACACTCAACAAACGTGCCTCAATTTACGACGTTGCTCGTTATAGAGACAGTCCCCCGCACTTCAATTTATCACTGTGAATATTTCATTTAAAGTGCCTTTTAATGTAGCATTAGTTATTGCCATTGCAACGTATTTGACATTGGGGTGTGTATGCTGCTAATTATCGCCTAGTTTTATATACGTGGTTGTCTCTAGCAAGGGTAATTGTGTGCGTTATGGTTTTGGCAGACATTTGCTGGAGCCCCTCAGCTATTTTTGGTTGTGCACAACAAGATGAAGTATGCAGTTTACTTTCTTGTTGTTTTCGTCGCAATAAAAACACATCTCTACTGACGGGACCACATTTCTGATAGCAGTATGTCAGTGTTATCTATAAGTCGTAAATATCAGATCGGCGTAGTCACCTTTTCTGTACCAATGTAACCCACTGGCAGAACCAGGTTTTTGGAAAGGGAGGGGGTGGTGGCACTGAAGGGAACTCATGGGTTTCGCAGGCGCGATCGATCGTGGACATGCCAAAACACTATGAAAATGAAGTATTTTGGTGGGGAAGGTGTGTGTGGGGAGGGGGGCGCCCCGAGAACCCCCTGGATCCGCCTACGTAACCATGCGTATATTGCATACACCTGTACGCTTATTTGTAACAAATTAAGCATACGGACATTGTAGACACCATCAAGTCTGTTTATTTTCTACTCTAGAAACCTTAATGCAAAGTACTCAACTTATTGGGCGCGGGGGGGGGTCTAACTTTATTGCCATTTACGAACTTAGAGCATGGCACAACCTTCACCGATAAATGTGAGCACCATGTCATTTCCAGTCTTGGCATCAAACTGTACTGCCTAACAGCCAATGGCTCACAATACGCGCTAATCACCTAGCCACGTGTATATCACATCCGGAAAACAAGTGTGCATCCACTCAAGGCGCTGCACTCACATCCAGCGTGGCCATGGCAGCTGAGAGTTTTACACACATTACGTCATTACGTCATAATCAGTGATATTTCCGTGTAAACAATGTTACAGATGAGGTCTTGAAACTCTATCTCATACGACCACATGTCTTTGATTTTCTCATACTGCTTACAATGCGGCCCGTGGAGACATCAAACAACGGATATCACGCGTAATAACATCAAGGTTTGGCATCATGCCATCATCAAAGTACATGACGTCATCAACGCCCTGAAGTGCCTTCTCCGTCCCCAACGCTGACTACTGTTCCGTCACAGCCACAAGACCTCCCAATGAGACCCTCCACCCACACCCCCATGCCACCCCCACTCCTAGCACTGGCTAGCCCTCTCACTGTCACTTGCCGCCCACTGTCACGTGATGAACCGCACTTCCGGGTGCGCAGTGCGCATGACAGCAAGGAACTTGACGACATTGCACTTACCGAACCCACTTGGTCGAAACACCATCGGCAGAACACACCAGTATTTACAGAATTGAGTTTTGATAAGTAATTTGTAATTGATATCTATTTTCCTACATGTTAATATATTAGAATATTTTGCTATTGGAGATGTGTCGCTCGCTTCGTTTATAACAATATGGACTTCACATTGCCAAATATCAAGTCAAATTTTCAGAATGACTTTAGAATAAACATCAGAATGTCACGGTGATTTGTGAACTCTGTGCTGTGTGCTTGTTGTTGTCCGCATGTCGGTGTAATTCATATATATGAGCTACGCAATATGTTGATATCCCTCATGACGAGGGCGGGGGGGGGGCTGAAAAAGAGAGATGTGAATACAAAAGGTTTAAAAAAGACAGATGATGGATTTCAAGGAAGTGGGACGTGGGGTAGCCTGAAAGCCTTAAAACTTTATGGATGTTTGGCGGAAAAGCAAAAAATCTGGTGATGTGGGAAATAAGGCCAAACATATGGATGTGGGATTTCTTGACCCCTTATGATGGCTTACCGCTCTATTCTCAATTTCGTTTCTCATCCAAATTAAGAAAGTCGCTATTTTTAGTATTGGTACCTTGGTGCCTTTTACAGTAAAGGGTGTTTCGTAAATAGCACTAATTATTTACTCCAAGTAGCTATACTTAGGAATGTGATTTTGGTAGACCTGGTTCAGGGAGACTTCCTAAAATTAGACCTTTGAATAGCATAAACCGTTATTGTTAAGACTCTAAACCCACACAGGTTACTCATTCAGATTGCCAATAGATTGTCTACAATAGAGCATCTGGTGATGTGCACAGACAGGTGTTAATTCCAGCACTGCCCGGTAGGTGGTGGGGCCCACGCCGGCAGCCGACAATGAAAGTCATCATGTGAGTTGATTAATACACGGATGTATGACAAATAGTGAGGTATTGTGTGGTTCAGTGGTCAAAATGTTAATCAATTATGAAGTATTTGCAGACTGTAAGCATAATACATATAGTTCATCTATTTCTAGACTCATGTTATATAATTTCATTTTATTTTATTTTTCATGAGAGTGCATAGTGGGTAGATGACACGTATGCATGACTTCTTATTGGTTGAGCCAACCTTTGTTTACAGTACAACAATCAGATATTGTAATCAATATCGGTAGATCGGTTTCTACATCACACTAAATTACTGTTTGACAACACTCGTAAACGTCGTAAATGAGCAGCGTATTCCACCGTGTGTCACTATTTTATTACACTAGCCCTTATCGTAGAATTAATTAAGAGATTCCTGAGCTGTGAATGAGGACAAGGAATTTAGCCCGAGGCATTTTTGATGCTTATAATTCCCCTCTAAATATGCCCTCGTGCCATATGCATTTCATCCCTCATTTCAGCCACAGTTATTGTTTGGTTTGCTTTTTTGATTGATACATTTGATATCTTAAACAAATATATAAAGTAGATTAATAGGTCCCAAATAATCGTATTCAAAGTTGATTTTAGTTATTTAGTTACAGCTTACCACGGTTATGAGTATACCGATATGTATATGTTATATGATCAAATATTAGTGCAAGCAAAAGTTTTTGGTTTATTCCCTCAATTTAGACAAGTCTGTGATGCTATAAAAAGTCCAATTCTGGTCTATGCACACACAATATCATACTCTCCCGCCTGATACGTCACACAGAGCCCTCTGTCCACAGATCATACATTAACATTGATAAAATACCATCAAATCTTCTCAGAAGTGAATGCTGCATCCAACTTTCTAACAGCATATAGAAAGCTAAATCCGTCTCAATACAAGACTCTTTGTACAAGAATAATGGTCTAAATGCACAACATGTTATTTTTAACACTTAGCTTCCCATTATAGTGGAGCAGTTTTCCTGAAATCTACACCATTGTCACCAGCGCGTGTCCTTTATCTTTGTCGATTGGAGCTCAGTCAGGCCTGACCAACGTATACTTAATGCAATAGACCAATCTACGTCATTGTGGACTCATACGATAGGCACGGGGTAGTTATGAAAGCCCACTATTGTTAAAACCACTTGGTTGACGGGTAAAATCGGTTGATGTTTTGAGAATTTACTGAACGCTATTCATGCAACTTATGTTTTCTTTTGTAGAATGCTCAACTATATTGACTCCTTAACTACATCATGACAAATTATTTATATGTGGTGTTTTTCTCGTTGTTTTCTATTTTGTTGGGGAATACAGGTAGACATAAGTGGGTGGGGGTCAACCTGTTTAATTTAATGAACGAGGGCATACACTTCTATATTTGATATGACTTTGAGAATTGCAATTATTTTCTAACGGGTGGTCAGAAATAAAGATTCTAGTTGCGTTTTCTCAGATCTATTCTCTCACATACTACTAGGTCTTCTACACCTTACAGTGTCCCGACGATGATGAAGCATCTGTACTGTATGCGTGTAAATTGTAACACTTGCCGCATTGTAACTTTCGTCGGTAATATAAAGTCAGTGACTGGACTAATTGCTCTGATTCTAAGGAGGAAATGGGGTTGGCAATTATTCCGTATATAATCATGTTATTCGTTTGATTTATTATGATAAGAAACCCGGTGAGTATGGAAACCACACGCGCAGCTTAATAATGTAAATTCGTTCATACAAACCGCACTTATAAACAAAAACTATAGCAATTCTTATTTCCATACAAGTATTACTATAACATATTTTTGGCATCCGTAAATGCCGTTTAACTAACACAAAAATCATCAAATCTTACCGTCTACTAACCAAAGAAGATGTATCCAAATTTTAAGCACACCCTTCGACACAGTTTGCTTTCAAACGACAAATGTCTTGAAGAACGATTTAGCCAAATAATGGGTGAAAACTAATGACTTCGTGTGCTATGCTGAGGTGTTCTTCTTTTGCAACTTCGGAAATCCGGGTAACAGCCAAAGTCCGTCTAATCTTCATAGGGCAACGGTTATAAATACCTTCATATTAATTAAGAAATCAAGCCATCAACTGGTGAATTAGACCATATTAAGAGAGAGATCCTCTTTCAAAACACCAGGATAGAATTTAGCGTACGTGAACTCAAGCAGGTGCTTGTACGGGAGTTGTGCACGTCCGTCCAAAGTTACGACTTTCACAAACTACTTATCTTTTTTGGTTGAGTTTCTCAATAATATGAAGTTAAACGATCATTGACTTGAGCTGTCTTGTAGTGTATCGTTTTTATTAAACGATAAAATATCCAACTATCTATCTTGCGCTCGTGTCTTCAAAATGACGTCTGTCTTAAAGATGTTATCAAGTTTCTTACCGCGGGTTTCTGCGCCTGCGCATTACAGCTCAGAGCTTCCAGTCAATGACGTCAGAACTCAAAGTTTGCCGCCAAAAGTTAAAATGGCCGTCAATGGCAGACGCGCCGCTTCAAAGATTAGCCTAATTGCCCGGTTATTGCTCAATGGGTTCGCCCCATCCGCAATTTATAGTGTGCCACTTGGAAAAGACGTCTGCTTGTGACACGTGACTGTGTAAAGGCGCGTTGACATTGACAAAAACAGCCAGATTTGGCTGCGCGCAGTGATATCCACAAATCTCGTGTGAATGTGCCCCGTCATCTCGCCTGTTGGCCGCTGTCGCTAATGAAATTATAAGTATAATAAATAGGGCGAATTTAGCTGGGCTTTTGTGAGCACCGCTCTCGGAGGAATGTTTACGCGCAAATATTGTAAATAGCCCCTTGCCTTGCACGTCACACGCATATTGGCCCCCGCTCAAATAAATAGTTCCGCGCAAAGCTGCGCGGGCTCGTGGCAATGGAGGGTGTGCAAATAGCACCTGACAAGTGCACTATTAATACGGAGGGTGGCTTCTTAATGAATTATCCCTCTTGAGCTGTTTACATATAGACATAGCGACAGTGGAGGCGAGCACATGGGCTTGTATAAGGACGGGCGCTGCAGAATTAGGGGCAGATGAGTTTTGCTTGTCACCACGCGCTGACTGCCCTTTTATCTATGTTCACTAAGTCCGTAGTTTTATGACTGCTATGCTGTTCTCTTGTTTTAAACTATGGCAATTATACCCCCCAGATGGTGTTTCTTTCTATAATATGAATGTATTCCCTGCAATTTTAGAATGCCAGATCCGTACTTAATTATGAAACTGCAGTTTTTTTTAACTTAAAAATTCCAGCTAGAGACTAATTTGGATTCATTTGAACAATCAACACATAAGAAATAGGTCTCCTCATGTATTATTACTGTATGTACTGCATTGTCGCTGGCATGTGCAAAAATGTGGTTCATTCCACACCAATATTTAAACTACATGTATCATTGCCCTGCATTGCCAAATGACAATTTTGGCATTGTATTGCCTAAATAACAGTATTAGATTGGATAAAACACGTATCATCGCCTACTGTAGTACATTTAACTTCATGATCCTCGATATGGAATTTGTTATAAGGAATACGTTGCATAGCTGTCGATTGAAAAGGTATATTTTGCACATAAGAAAATGGAATGGTGGGGTGGCAATTTAGCAAACGGATTTTCTTTTAATGTATACATTATACATGGTTTAATCTGCCGGCTATAAACATAATTTTGTTTACATCCTTGTTCTGTGTTCCATTCATTAGGATATTAATGGAGGATTTGAAATTCTTATTGTTATGACAATGTTCTGTATGTGTTTGAATAGTCATGGATCTCTGCTAAGACAATCAAGTAATTCCTGTAGATTGGCTTGTGTAATATAGACCCCGGGTTCACATAAAAGGTTCGTTTTGCCATCATGTCTGCAATTAATCACGTGGGTAGGGTATAATGCTGGTTTCTTCATTGCTGCTATGAATCGTTTGTGTTTGCAAACTTGTGTGTTCACTATTTTCGTTTCAAGTTACAGAATCGAGAGTAAGATTATGCAAAAATATTACTGTGTTAAAAAAAATTGTAGCTTCCATGCATAAATGGTGTATGTGGAGAGAACGCATGATGTGAGCACCCAGCCAAAGGTGAGGTCGTCATATCAGCTTGTTGTATACACAAATGTTCTTTAATAAATGGCAAGCACAGTATTACTGCTGTGGAAGTGAGCACAGTGCAAACTGAAGGTGATTGATATGCCGAAGTGGTTGCATTGTGCAACAACACAGAGGTACGCGATCTGTGCGATAGCCTACTCAAAAGGGGTCCCCTCAAAAGATACTTGATCTACTACTACAACGTTACTACCATATCATTCTGGATGATAAAATCATTTAAGACGATTGTTGTTCAGTGTAAGTAGCATCACGTAATTAAACTTGTTTACGCCAATTATATAAGCCTCTGAGGTATAAACCATTAGTGCACATTATATATTGGGTTATCATATTAATATTTATTTATCTATCATATCCGATATTCATTTAACATGTATTTTACATAATTGGAACCTTCACAAATTACCTAAAAATGTGTTTGTAAATACAGTTTAAATATTATCATATAGTTAGCCATTATAAAATAATGTTTTGCCAATATTGAAATTGAACATATGCTGTTGCGCGTGTGTTTATTTTGTGTGTGTGTGTGGGGGGGGGGGGCGTTGCCTCAGCTGAAGCGAAATCTTTGTGTTTTTTAGTTGTATATATGTATATTATGTATATTTCTATGTTTCCATATTTGTAAGTCTCTGGACAAGCTAGAATGTTTGCTGATGAACTGATTTTGTTCAATTGCTACATACATGTACCTATGTGGTATGACCCGACACCAAAGTGATTTTGATTTGGTGGCATGTTGCCAAGTAAAAAATATAAAGTGTCTTTCCACAGGGTCAGTACCCGGGGGTGGGGGTGGGTCACTTCCATATATCGGTCAACGGGTATGCTCCCCTCGAATGACCCAAAATTTTCACCCTACTAGCAGCTATGAATGCCCCTACTTTTCACTGTCCAGCAGCTATGAAATGGCATTTTTTGATGTCCAGCAGCTATGAAAATTCTATGTTAGGACAGCAGCTATAAAGTACCTCTCTATGTTGTGACAGTAGCTATAAAGTACCTCTATTCCCATCACAGGCTTCTCATTTGCCATTTTCATGTTTTTCTTTTCTCTCATTTCAACTGCTACTAAGGGGAGAGTAGTTCTTACGGCAGCTATGAATGCCCCTACTTTTTACTGTGCAGCAACTATGACTGCCCAAATCGAGAAGGATATACAAATATAGCCACTGACAAAACACCAACACTGGAGCACTACCACTGTGGCACCTAATTAATTATCTGCAGTTTAGGAGAAAGAATCCTATATGTCAATTATTATACCCATGTTCATTGATCTGTGTATAGTATTATTCCAAAGAGGTTTTGTGAATATTTATATTAGTAAATCCTTATTACATCCTGGTGTAACCAAGTCCATGTAAATTCAAGGTTTAGGATCATATTCTAAATATACATAATTTTTTGTAAATTTTTATTGATTTCATACTTCAACAATATTTTTCACAAAAAAAAAATCAAAGATATTTCACTCTGTATTTTATTTGTGTCTTGTCAAAGAACATAATTTTGAGTATTACCATTCAAACATTATCATTTTATGACCTCTTGCAACTAAAACATGCAAATACATAAAAGTAACCAAGATTCTGCAAAATTAGGAAAAAATAATTTTGTCAGTACCTTTCCACAATTTCACCATTCTGTCCTATTATGTTCAGTAGCTTAATACAATAAACACTAAAACCACAAAGCAATCAGCGTAGTCAAAATGAGATATATTGAATTCCATATAACCTTCAGACATGTAAAAACGACTTTTTGTTTTTATCTCTTGTTCAATCATGTAATGAGGTAACTCAATTTATTCATAAGTTCATGTAATTAAAACCAGGCCATCAAAATATTACGTGAACAGAAATATTTTCATACTGTACAATGTCTTGAAGAGCGTTATAGATTGAAAATGACAGAGATTCAGACATGCTTATATAGCTACATTGATTTGAGTCAGGAACTCATAATTACTCTGTTATTTTCTCGCAGCCTTTAAATGGTTTGAGACAATACACAGGAGATATTTTTTCGACAATAAATAATTATTTCTGAAACACATGATATCCTAACACACATTTCAATCACACAGGTATTACGTTTTATTTCAATTTTTGACGAAATGCTTTTCATGTAATTTCAATACTAGTAGGTGAGAATTATTTCTTGTACACAAATCATATTGAATTTCATGTAACAAAGCCTGTACAATGATCACCTGTTATATGAGATTTAACTCAAAGTACTCGCCTATCACAGAAGGTAAACATACACACATTTCATGCAATGTATGTTCTGACATTCAAACCTGTCGATGACAAAAGTGGCACCCCGGTTTCTAATACTCAAAAGAACACCAAAATGCAAAAATAAATGTAAATGTAAAAGGAAAAATTTGCTGTATGACGATGACCTGCCAAACACTGTCACTATGCAACAAGGAAACATTTGTATTTATTGACATTGAAAGTGTGAATTATGCATGGGGGCCAAACATTGTAAATAGCAAGCTTGCACAATGGTTTCAAATAGACTATGTGTAGAATATCCATCCTTCCAGACATTGTATGCTTCCAAATTGACTAAACATTTGAATACACGTCCAGTCAGACATTGGGGAAAACATGCAAAATTTTTACTACCGAAATTGGCATTGTTGGCCAATAATGTAGAATTTTGAGGTATTAAAACATATTTCTCTATTAAAGGTTAAAGCATATCATTTTATGGATATATATAGATTAAAACTATACCCTTAATACATTTATCATGTTTATGTTAAGGATAAAGGATAAACGCAAGCTTTGTGCCTCACCGGACTCATTGTGCATGAATGAACCAATGAGCTCTGGAAGTAAACAGGCATGGTTAATTGAACATACCATGAAATTCAATCAATCAATCTTTCTACTCTTTTACAATACTAATACATGTCTGATTCTATAATGTTTTACTGTTTCTATATAGCATTCATTATGAATTTTGATGGAATTTAATCTCAAATGTCACACATATTTTGTAAAAAAGCCAATAATCAGAGAATTATTCAATCAAATAAAATTGAATTTTTTAATTTTACACTCACATATCAATCCTACTTACATCAACAGCAATCATAAATCTTTTACAATAATCAACATAAATATATTGAAAATAGCATGTCATCATTAATTTGTACAACAAATAATTATTAAAATCGACATAACTGTTATTCATCACATTTTTGTTTGATGCTCAAACAATTCATTATTAATGTTGAGCCAATGTTTTATGTCAAGGTACTTGAACATTCTCTGTAAGCAACACTATTATTATTGTTACACTAATAATGCATAAGCACAAAATTATTTAATTGACACAGATTACATACATTCAATTTCCTAACAGACATTGCGTCAGAATCCCACTGCAGCTGTGCACTGTAAATAATTGATTACAATACATTTTATAATCATGTCAATACAATCATAAAACAAATAGACAAGCTACTTCATTCCTACAAGATTGGAAAGGCATTTAATTTCAAATTGTTATTACGCAAAATGCTTATGACGTTCAAACATATGTTCACTGACAATGACCTGCGCAAGTCACCTCATGATTACGTAAACAAAATAAGTAATTGAGACTACACACCAAAACTTTTTGATTCATTGGATTTGATTTGTTTATGCTGTAAAGATCAATTCTACATCATCAAAACTTGCGTCATAACAAAACAAACTCTTTCATTTAAATACAGCCACCATGTTATACATGTATTTGGCACTTTAATTCTAAAGGAACACAGCCCAAAAATATGAAGGTTTTAGACTTCGCTCCAGTAGAATGTTTTAACAATGAATATGAAGCTTTGAGGTCATCTGCTTAACAAAAATACATTGATTTACCGTGAGATTCATTCAACATAATGATGATCTGTACAAGAATAATGAGATTCTCATCCCAATTGCGTTAAAAATATTGCCAATGTCCAATGTTCTCAAAATACTGAAACTTCAAAAGTTTGAAATAGACCAATTTTCAAATGACAAAATATTTGTTGTTTTATATTGGCTTGAAGATATCAGTGATCTCCTCATATTCCAAGAATATAAATAACAGAAACATTCCTATCACTGTATGAGATTGCAAGACTATTAACAACAAAAGTTGACTAGTCATTGAAAATAAATGAATATATAATATAATAATATGATACATACAGTATATAAGTCCAAGGCATTGAATTTATTCAGTAATATCTTTTCAGAAGTTCCATACACTGTATTTTTCAACCAAATAAACTTGGGTTTCACATCATATTCTCTTTCATACAACGTCTACGTACATACTTCCAAAGTCTGTTATATGTAATTCTGCCACATTCTCCTGCTTGTCCATCTTCTCTGGGATCTTCTCCATTTCATTTAGGTCTTTCTTGGTCATATGCCACACAAAAATGAAGGCAAAGATCTCGGTGACTACATTACTTGTGGTTCGCAGTCGATCAAGCAGCCATTCCACCGTAAATAGCAGTCCTATTGAAGATGCCGGAATTCCTGAAATTATGAAGAAGTAACTTTAAATTTCACTGAAAATGAAGCGCTGTTCAGACTTGCACTCTAAACATGATGCAACCATTCTTTATCGTAAAGAGGAAAGGTATTGCAAGATTTTTGGAAAGCATGCCAAGCATAGTTCTAATACAATGAGCAAAATAAACGAGTAAACTATATATCAAAGGGTAGTATCTCAGGGTTCAAGAAATCCTACATCCCTAATACTTTTGGCGTTATTTCGCACATCCCTAAATTGTTTGGCCTTTTCACCCACATCCTATAAACTTAAGGCTTTTTCCCCACATCCCACTTCCTTGAAATCCCATGTCCCTCTTTTTGGCCTTTTTCCCCCACATTCTTTATTTTCAGGCCTTTTTGCCCACATACCACTTCCTTATAAGCCCCCCCCAGTTGTGTATTGATGGCCAATAAAGCATACCTAGCGTGGTCACAATGATGACGATGACGACTATGCTTGAGCTGGGCACCGAAGGCAGAGCGAGCGTAGACACTGTGGTGAGGGCACCAATCACAGCCAGCTCCGTGGCGCCAGTCAGCACTATGCCAGCTCGCTGGGCCACAAAGAGCACAGAGGCACAAATGAAGAGAGCACTGCCATCAGCGTTCAGAGTCACACCTGGTAGGATAAATGAATGTTACTTGAACACATAGCAGTCATAATTCAAATTTTTGTATGTTTCCAAAAGTATTGTTTGTGTATGTATTTTGATGAAATTTTGTTCATATATTTTTAAATTGCCCTGGAACAATCTAGTATGTTTTTACTACTTTCAATACAATATCCTTTTTCTGCAGCTCTATAGAGCATCACCATTGCTCGTTACAAAAAAATAACAACAATCACAAAGTTGGATGCCGAAGACTGGAAAGTGCCTTGTAATAATGATAGTAATTTCTAATTCAATATATATATACATGTTACAGTTGGCTGTTAAAGCATAATAATATTACACTAATAATACTCACCAATGGGAATGCAGAATGATGAAACACGTTTATCTATTTTATAATCATCAGCAATGGCGTACATATAAGGCATGGAGCCAGCAGAACTGGTAGAGGCAAAGCCCACGAGCCAGGCCTTGTAGGACCGCACCAGCACCAGGAACGGGTTGGTGCGAACAGTGGCCAGGTGGATAAGGGGCATCACCACCAGCTGGTGTAAGGCGAGGCCTGATAAAACGAATATGGATATAAATCACATGTCTATATATAATAGTACTATATAGTTTGTCAACAACTGGTCATAATTTTAGAGCTCTGCTATGGTTCACAATTGTTCATTTTTCAATAAAAAATCTTAGATTTCATTGATTATTTTATAAACTCTTTTGAGAAACATTAGAAAATACAAACATGACAAATAATAATCTTGTGATCAGCTAAATTCTTGATTAAAAGAAAAGTAAACATGGAACTGCTGAAGTATAATTTTTCTATGCCTAACATGGTTTCATTTTATGACAAAAAAATGTTTGGCTTGGTGAAAAGATCAACCTACCAGCAGATACTGCCCCAACAAACAGGCCAAGTTGCATGAATGTTGTGGAGATATTGTCAATTGATGCCAGTGATGAAGCTATGAGACTGCAGATACCGATCGGCGACACCCACAGAAACCATCCAATCACTATAAGAACAATTTCAGAGGCAGATCGGAAAAATGCCAGGAATGCTTCACCCTTTTCTTTAGCTTTTCCTGCAGCTAGTCCAAAGATCACACAGATAACTATCAACCCAATCACATTCGTGGAGTTTGTATAGTCAATCACTCTTTTCACTTCTAATTCTGCTTGGGAAGAGTTGACCTCTGCAGGGTTAACAACTTCGTATGATGTGTAGGCCTTTTGCATTGTCGCTCGTATGACATTATCAGGTATGAGATTGCGTAACAAATCCGCAACTACATCTTGAGTTTGCATCTGGGTTGAATCTCTTGTTGTCTCCAGATCTGTCATGTTGCTTCCCTCTGAAACATGGCTGCCTGGTTGTATGGTGACTCCGATAATCAAACCCATAACTGCACCGAGGAGATTTGTCAACGCCAGGTATGTAACCTGTATGGCTCCTATTTTCCCATTCTGCTTTGGATCCATAGAAGCTGTGGCTGTGATTACAGAAGACACGATCAGTGGTACAATTGTCATTTTTAAAAGCTTTAGAAACATATCACCTGGGAAAGCGAGCCACATCAATGCATCATCAGATGGGTTGAACTGACGAATACCAAGACCTAGAGCAAAACCTACAATGATGCCAGCAATGGATAGAATAGCTAGAAGCTTGGACTTCACAAATTTCATGACACTTTTGCAGGTGCATTTTGATTGGTTTTCAGACTCTTTTACAGTGATTTCAGGCACATTGACTGATGTATCATTTCCTTGATCTCCTAGAGTAGGATTGATGAACTCTGTGGTTGATGACTGTGTTAGGAGAGGTGTTTGCGACGTTTCTCTTGGTAATGTGGACATCACTACACTGTTTTCCCTGTTGCTTATTTCAGATTGGTTTTCAGCCTCTATTACAACGATTTTCGACATGTTGACTGATGTATCATTCGCTTGATCTCCTAGGGCAGGATTAATGAACTCTGTGGTTGATGACTGTGTTAGGAGAGGTGTCTGCGACTCTTCTCTTTGTAATGTGGACATCACTACACTGTTTTCACTGTTGCTTTCTGATCCAGTTTTTCCGTCTAAAAACGAAACAAAATGATATGAAAATATAAATGGAGTGGAAGACATTTCCAAATACCCTTTATAAAAATTGAATCCTGCAATGATGATATCTTATTATAGTTCTATGTTGACATCTATGTGTATTGACTGCCTAGTTCAAGTTAAAGTTTGGCTGAGCAGGTAAAATTTGAATGAAGCCTGCCCAAAAGTCAAGTAATGTTTTTTCAACAATGAAAACAAACTTACTCTTAACCTTCCCAAAGTGCAGGTGTAATTCCATGAATGGTGTAACCTTAATGTGTGTACACATAAGAGGCCTTTTAGAGCATAAGGTTTGAGTAAATAATCATATACACAGACTCACCATTGTTTGCTCCTCCATGGATATAGCTGCCCCTGGTGACAGAAGGAACACACCCACACTCTCCACGACACTCTTCATTTTGAGGACCCATTTTCTACAAGAAAAATAACAGAAGATTACATTATGACTAAAACTTTAAATTGTAAGACAGATCATATGTCTGCAAGAATGGATATATAAATGGAATATAAATGGTTCATGTTACACATCACAAACTCACAACCTTGGGGTCGTGAGTTCGAGCCCCGCCAGGGCCACTTGATATAGTTAAATGGAAGCTTAGGGTTGTAAGGCCTGTCTTCAGCTATATCTATCGTTGGTAGAAATATGCTTGCTAAAAAGAGACGTGTGTGTGAGAGAGAGAGAAGTATAAAAATATATCCGCAAGCACTGGGAAACACATATATACAAATTAAGCTGTTTTACACTTTTTACGACTGGCTGTATTTTTCTTCAGAATCTCACGCTAATGCATGTTAGACTGATCAACAATGTTCCATATATGTGAGAATTCGTAGACACTCTGGTTTCTGTTCATGACATTAATTTCTGTGACATGCAACACCCACCCTCACCCAACATTCACACCTTTAACGACAAAAATAATTACATTATTTGGTCCTCGTCTAATCTTACGCTATCTAATGTAGGTCTATATGCTACTTAGTCAGTGTCAGTGGACTCGTTCACATTCTCGGATGTCTTTATTTCACAGACAGAACATGTAAAATGTGAGTCTTTAACCCTGAAGTATCTATCCGTTGTATTGTCCGTTTTCAATATAATAACAAGAATCATAATGAACATGGACATTCCCGGGGAAACAGTTTCCCTACAGTGTCCAAATATTGCATCATCTGATCTTCCAAATATTGTAACACATGTAAACCCACCTTACACATACAGGCGATCATTTGCGAATCTGTCCAACGCATCAAAAGTACGATTTTGTCCAGGTTCAGTTGTCTACATGGGCGTACTGAGACGACATTGAACGTATAGCAGTAAAAATGCTTGTTACACCGTGTTGCTGAACCAAACAGGCTTTCGTTCTTGTAACGCACCAGGCTCGATACGCCACAAGAAGTCAACTGATAAACTAATTCTTGTTACACACCGGTTTTGTCTATGTGTAAACCAGGCTTAATACGCGCGAAAGATGATGCAATATCTGGAGACTGTAAGGAAACTGTTTCCCCAGGAATTTGCATGTTCAAAACACATAATAACGCTGTCTTTCGGCACTGTAAAAACAATATTGCCGTGCGCGACGACTGTATTTTACAAATTTGTTTTTGGTTAGCTAGATTGTTAAGGATTTTTAAAGATCCTTCACTTCCCTTCGCAGCCTACTGTCATTAATTTACCGTAGTTTTAATCCTATGCATAAACTAAATAAATCTGATAAATCACTGTCATCTTACCTTATTGCAGTACATATATCCGAAGTGGAATGTATTTCGTTGGAATACTCAATATAATATCACAGATAATATATCACAAAACTCAGTGCAGAGTATATATACTTAGCGCTGATATATCAAAGTATATCACAGATATCTAGAGATCTACCAAACACACTGTCCTACACTGGTTTTAACGCTGAAATGAACACACGTGTCTTGTTTTATGTTTGTTATATTGCCCAGACAGCATGATGCAACACTTTGCACTGAGCAAAACGTAACCGGGGTGTGTATCGGTAGACATGAGCCTAGACAACATGCGTGACTTAACTGTACTTTTAAACAATGTCGGCGTATTTTATGGTGATTTGTAGTTAAAATTATTGACGCACTGATTCAAAACGTTTGCTTACCATTGGCAATTGCATGTTCTTTTAAAGTCACTGTCAAAGTTAGCCAAGCTTTAGTTTCTATACTGTTCGGCTCGTGCTGATGTAAGTAGGTCTATTGAAATAGAAAACATGTCTATGATTAGATCAATGTTTTAAAAACTCACTGATTTTGTAGACGACAGCCTATAATGCACAGTCTGTTAATAAACATTATATCGAATTCTATATATTGTGATTCTTCCTGGTATTATGCATCATATGTCCTGGTTCATTTTTAGCATTTAGAGTTGGAAGTTTTTATTACATTAATACTTGTGGCATCCATATAATCAAGCGGTACACAGTTGTTCTAATAATTGGATGTTCTTATAATGCTTTTGCTCAAATGTTTGTTTCTCACACAAAAATAAAGCTACAGGCATAAACGGCAGTGCTGACAATAATGTGCCATTTTCATATCTGCAATGTCCAAAGATTTTCCCCTCATATTCTGTCAACTGTTATATGTATATTTGAAGACAATACTGACTCAGCACTGCCCAGTGAGGTATCAGCATGGCAACAGTTTGGAATGGTGGTCGCAGAGTGGATGTTGCTGGTGTGCCTTCCTCGGGGTGGCAGTGAGTGTATATTAAGTGCGTCAAACTTGCATTGTACTCAAACAGCTTACGTTATAAACACGGTGTGACTCCTACCCATAGAATCAGTATATGCAAGTACTGTGCATGTATTAGCAACACACTGTGTCAGTGCTATTCAGCACATAAAAAGAGCGGTTTCGAGGCAATAGAGGACGTCTGTTGACATTTCACACTGCCGCTAGCGACTCTGTACCTCGAGCTTTGAACTGCGGAGAAAACAAACATAATTTCACCGGACTGACTTGCTCAGATAGCCATGGCTGCCGTGAGATCTTGGGAGTAAAGAAGCAGTACTGTCGGTTGTGCCCAAGACTTTCATACGTGTCGTCAATATGTATTATTTCTGACACCAATGAGCGGCAGATCTAGGATATCCACGATTATTGCATTATTTGGCGCCCAACTTATCGTGAACAATCTGTCACGCCTTATCTTCAATATACTACGTACGGTATTCTATGTATTACTAAATGACAACGCCCATTCACAGTAACGCTGAAAAACGATTACACCGTGGGTTTTACCCATACACAGCGCGCAACTTGTTAAGTCTGATGCAACACTGTGGACTCGTCTCTCATTGGCTGCTTCCATTTCATTCATAAGTAATTGGCTAATCACGGTGACAGAGTGAAAGGTGTGTGCTCAAAGTTTTCTAGGTTACTATAAAAACAATGAATGAAAACAAGTAACTTGCAAGCCATGAAGTTCAGTTTTATTATATACCAAGACTAAAATCACCATACATCATGACCATGCATTCCCAGCAACAAAAATGTGCGAAAAGAATCATATCCTCATGTTAGCCGGATTTGGCGAATACACAATGCAGCAGATTTACAGTGCGGACCCGGATATATGGCCTTGGAACACAGGAACGGCCTGGGCACGAGTTCAACGTACATGTAATCTATTTTTATCGCTTTAACACGTGCATAATAGTGGCCTCTTCATAAAAAAGGCAAAGATGACGTCAACTTACCAGGACGGGTGGGTGGGTGCTGAAAGGTGACAAAATTTAAAGATGACAATTGTGTGGGTGGGTGGGTGGGTGGGTGGGGACAAAAATCAGATGATGTCGTTTGTGAATGATCCCTTAGACAAGCGATTCTAATTTTGTAGCCAAAAATGCAGCTGGAAGGGATGGGTGGATTGGTTGACTGGGTCAGAATGACTATGCAGAGGACCGACTTTTAATCATTAAGAACAAACAGACGCCTTTTTCTACAAAAATTGCAATTAAATTGGTATTAATTAAAGATGCGTCTAAAGTACTTTTCTCTATGATGCAAATCTTGCTAAATGTTTTGCAAAATTGACATCATCAGCGAGGGTCTAGATGGGGGTCCTGATCCCACTAACCACTTAAAATTTAGCTCATTTTCCACTTCCCACTTAAATTTTAGCTCATTTCCCACTTCCCACTTAATATTTTAATTTCCCACTAAAATGCGCACTTTAAATGAACATTTTGTTTACTTTTACGAAAAATGACATGATATTATCACGACCAATTTTAAAATGTCATACAGTTACGTGCATGACACCCACTCCCTCATTTTTTTAATAGTTTCCCACTAACATTAGATTTTGTTCCCACTTAGTTTTGGGAATTTTCCCACTTCCCACTTAATTGCCAAAATTCCCACTAATCACTTAATTTTTCCCAATTTTCCCACATCCCACTTAATTTTAAGGCCATTTCCCACTAACCACTTAAAGGGCATCGGCACCCCCATCAACTAAAAGCAAGTGGCTTCTTTTTTTTTAGAGCAGCAGTCTATTTTCAGAGCAGGAATTCCCAGAGTTTTGTAAAAGAACTTACATCTTTTCAATTTTACTCTCACTGTTCTTGCAAACAAGCTCCTACCACTGTATTGATATAGCTGAAGACACAGCTTCCATTTGACTATATCAAGTGGCCATTTATTACATCTGTTAGAGCTTAAGGCTGTCACAATTGTACTTGCTCTTCATCTTTGCACTTGATATGGGTTACATGAGCGGTTTTTGTAATGATAGAAGTAAAAGACATTAGATATAAGGTCTTTTGAAAGATTAGATGTACACATTTACAGTAAGTTGAATTTGTATACACGTGTATTTACAATAGGATGAAAAATAAAGATCTTTCTTGATGATATGGGACTATGTATCATCTACAAAATAACAGAAGCCTAATGGCTGTCAATATATTGGATAATTAGAAGCAATTGTCGTTGTTGGTAAAATGAACTTCTCAACAATAACTAGCTTAATTTTTTTGTCTAATCCGTAAAGATACAATATTATTCTAAATTACGTTTAAAATAAGTTTCAGATACTTGAATTTGTATATATATGTAAAAAGGGAAATGATACTAAATCACCCAAAACCGTTTACTTCGACATATTTAATTTCTTTTTTATTGAGTCACAATGCATTCAACATCACATTCGGACAGTCTGTACTACACAATGTATTGACTTTCCAGTTGCGCAGAAAAGCTAAGCACTCGTCTTTTTTTCTTTACTTTTGAGACAGAAAGACCCATGGTCATTTCCGGCATGTTATAAAAGGCCATTTACAATCACATTCAATGCTATTTCATACAAAGTGTATGTTGCAGGAGATCCTGCATTGGTCCCTGTCACGGTGATAAGCGTTGGAAATTAAGTAAATATATCTATATGAGGCCTGCATTTACCAGAATAATCATGTTTGCATGTTTGCCTTATTGAGTTAACGTCTCCGTCGGCTGTCATTTTGATATTAAAGATAAGTCTTTGCCTACAACTTCGTCAATTGTCAATTGTCATGCTAACTAAAATCAGATTACCGATTCACTATTCGCGCACAAGGTCCTATAATTTGCTTGACATCTGATACTCAAAGTGCATAAGTTTCTTACATACACATCTGATACTCAGAGTGTATAAGTTTCTTCCCACACATGGAATACAATGAATAAATGTATTTTGATTTATAATTTAAAAGACAATTGGCTTCATATAATCAGAAACTGGTTTTATATAATAGGACTTATTTACATAATTTAGCACTGACGAGGAATTTATTTACTTGAAAGTAGGCCGAATCATATGTATAGAAATATATATTTCAAGTGTATGAACTGTGATATTAATTATAACTGCATGTTAATACTGTACATGTGTTTTTATTTGTTATATGGACATGTTTTATGTCTGATTTAATAAATGATTTGATTTGATTTGATTTGATTATGCATTTTAGAAAATCTTATTCAAAATAATCATTCTTTTGACAAACCTTTCACCAGCAGTTACGACGTAGAAACACAACAATAATATAGATAATGCTTGAAATTGACTTTTTTATATCTAAAGTCGTGTTAGCCTGTAATATGGCCTTCACGGAAATCACAACAGACATATATAATTCACACATGCAGGTTCGTGCGATATATTTGGATATATTTCTTAATGTAATTCAACCGAATCCACTGTTTCTAAATGAAGGTAGCCACAACTGAAAATAGGTGGTCTTTCAACAAGTACAAACCAGTCACACCTGTATATTGTGCGTGTCCTGTGTCATATGGCGTGTCAACCTCGTGGATGGTGTGGCTATCCAAGGGTCAAGAAAGGTGAGACGGCCGTGACTACTGACCCGCGCATACGAAATAGAGCATACATCCCTGACTGTCCAGATGTCTCTTAATATTTGTTTTAAGCCCATCCTTTAATTTAGTTTACATTGTGTATTCTTTATTTGCATGTGCTGGACATGGACCACTAGAAATTATCGTTATTTAAGTCATTCTGTTCTAATATGTACTGTAGCCCATTATGGTATTGCTATAGCAAAGAGGTATATAGGAAACAGTGTCATATAATAATATATTTCGAAATTTCATGTCTGTAAATAGGATGCAAAGCACTTCCCAGTTACTGAACTTTTATGGAATAGACAGTTTTAATGTTTTAATTTTAGAAACAGGTTACTATCAAGTCAGAATGGCCTGATACAGGCATGTTTTACTAGTGATTTCCATATTTATAGGAGTTTAATTAATAAGAAATAGCTGGAGTTGGCTTTTAAATTTTGATAGATGATTTTAAGTATACCTTTTAAAATATATATTTCAAGTGTATGAACTGTGATATTAATTATAACTGCATGTTAATACTGTACATGTGTTTTTATTTGTTATATGGACATGTTTTATGTCTGATTTAATAAATGATTTGATTTGATTTGATTTGGCATTCGATTCACCTGTGTTGTAGTACTAGCGCTGACATTATACATAGTTATAGTTTGAAATAAACTCCCCCTTTGCCCTCGGCTGGATTGTTAGGTACTAACAAGACCAGCTATATCAGCAAAAATAGTATGTCTGCAAGAGAGAATGCTGCAACTCTATACAAGTATAATGAACAGGTCGTACGTAACATATTGTGAAGAAAGACATGGTAATTTGAATGTCGTGGCCAAGCTAGGGGATTTTTCCGGACCAAAATGATGATTGTGTATGCTTAAGTTGGGACTAACAAATACACTTGAAAAATGGATGGATCAATAATATTTAGCCAAAGTTCTAAAATACCATCAAATTTAGAAGAAAAAAATAAGGCCAATATTAACACTGTGGAACATATATGTTTTTATGAATTAATTAATTGATTAATTGATTAATTGATCAATTGATTAAATGATTAATTGATTAATTAACTTATTTATTTATTTATTTATTTATTTATTTATTTGTTTGTTCGTTCGTTCGTTTGTTGTTCGTTCGCTTGTTCGCTCGCTCGCTCGCTCAGCCAGCCAGCCAGCCAGCCAGCCAGCCAGCCAGCCAGCCAGCCAGCCAGCCAGTCATTTATTATTTATGTAATGTATGATGAAATTGCTTATCAAGTTATATATGTACTTTATATGGAAACTGATGTAGTCTATGTTTTATATAAAGAAATATGTTATACAAAACTTTGTAGTATTTTGTATCAAAATACTCGAACAATCAGCACTTTTACTGTATGAAATGAGACACAAGGCTCTTATATGACTGGTGACCCACACATTTCTTCTTTGCTTGATGTAGCAGATATATTGTTTCATATTGCATTGGAGTTTGACAACATTCCAAATGTGAGAACACAACAAAAATAACTTTTAAGGAAACTGCTTGCATTTTTTATAGGTGATGATATAAAGCATGCAATTCTTACTTCGAAAAATATCATTTGATCTATGCAATATGAGTAAATCAATTGTGAAGTATTCTTTGGTGAGTGAATGACCCCCCCCCCCCCTGCAGATTAAATTATGATATTCAATAAGTTTTGCTGAGCCAGTTTGAAGGATTTACGGACTTCACTTAAAATACGAAAAGGCACATTCTATCATTCCGTGCAAAAATCACCACCAATAACCCCCGCTGATTGGTCAATCAGCGTGCTCAATTTTGCGATGGAAAACATGCTCCAGAGCGCTCGGAGACCACTACTACGGCGCTAGTCTAAACTCCTCACAATATCAATACAGCCGCTGACGTCGCAAGGCGTGTCCCGTGTAGCGGAGAGCAGAAGTTTAGACTAGCGCCGTAGTAGTGGTCTCCGCGCGCTCTATTTTGGCAAAATTGACTCGCAATGAGAACGTTATAATATGATTTATTTTAAAATAAAATGGATTTTAGTCATGATAGAATGGTGATTGACCACTCGATTGTCGTGTCAATCGCAAAATTAAGCATGCTGACGTCTGATTTACCCTCACTTCGTTCGGGTAAATCAGACGTCAGCATGCTCAATTTTGCGATTGACACTCCAATCTCGTGGTCAATTCCTACAATGACCACAGCATTTTATTGAATAATTTCAAAGTGAAAGGAATGATGCTCATCTACACTAACTTTTTAATTTTCCAAACGTTAGAAACGTTTGCGTGTGAGCCCCTTCAAGTTAGTATTTTCAGTTGACAAATATGCTCATTAGTACAAATTAATTAAAAATTAATTACAAAATAATGATAACCAAAACTTATCAAAACAATTTCTAAATGAAATTTTTAACGCAACCATGAGCTTTTACTGCGCCTTAGAATATACATAATCAGAGTAGGCCGCTATTCAAGTCATTAGCAAATTAGCAATAAACAGATGGGTAATCAATTTAGACATTTTAGACAATTTAGCCGAACCAGTGACATTTAGCCGCAATGTTTCATAATATGATGCAGTCACACACGCCGTTTTCTCCTCCGTTATATGTGAACGTAAACCTGCTTATTTACAATCACACTCCACTACTACCGAACTCGAGCAACTTGAAATTCACACCAGGTCACTGGTATGCTTGTCACCCTTTACGGTTTCTTCTTAACTCCCCAGGGAGCACATTGGAAATTCATTGTTTATCTTAATTTTGAAAAAGTATATATAAAAGTATATAAAAAAGTATATATAAATACACATACGAGCGCAACCGCACTATTAGATTTCTGTTATTAATCGGATTATGAAAGTTACAAATATACTAAAAAGTATATATTTGCAAACAATTCACACTGATTCTGTAATTTTGTCATCTCTACACTGCATACTATTGTGCACAGTAGTAAGTAAGCATTAAAAGTATGATATTTCGTTTGTTTCTATTATCAGTATTGCTATTCTATATGATCGGTAACAACCTTGCTGTTAATCATCAAAACATATTTGAAAAAGCGGTTGATGGTGGGCGGCCACACGTCAAATAAGAGTGGGGTGGGGGGGGGGGACCTTTTTGCTCATGCAAATAAGACAAAGTCGTAAATGATGTTCATGTAAATCAGACGTAATCCTCATACATTCAGGTCACCAGTAATATTATGTCAAACGACCAACAACAGGGACGGATTCAGAAATTTGAGACCGGGGTGGCTAATTTTCAAATTTTGAGAGCGGGGGGGGGGACTAATTTTCAAATTTTGAGAGCGGGGGGGCGGGCGGATTTGTCCGTGCGTGGGGGCAGATCCAGGTTTTTGGAAAAGGGACATAAGGAAAACATAAGGAAAGTGGGGGGGCCTCACTTACGTGATTTCATGAAAAACCCTATGAAAATGAAGTATTTTGGTGGGAAAAAGGGGGGGGGGGGGGGCTAAATTGTAGGGGCGGGGGGCTTTAAGGCTAATATGGCAGGGGGGGGCTAGAGCCCCCCGAGCCCCCCCCCCCCGCTGGATCCGTCCCTGAACAACAGACACACTTCCCATGATAAGATGATGAGTAAAAAGATGGCAAGACATAATAATTTACTGTGCAAACCATATCCGACACGGGAGTATCCTATCGTCAACGAAATATTGCAATTTTGGAAGTATTACTAGATTTCTGTGATTAATCGAATTATGAAAGTTACAAATAAGTGGGATGTAAGCAAAAATGTCTTAAAAAGTGTGTGGTATGTGGGAAAAGTGCCAAAACATGAAGGATATATCGGATTTCTTGATCCCTTATATCACCTGTCAGATGCAGTATACGCATCTGCTGTTGTTTATTTCGCAACACTCTGACACAACTCACTTTGTTGTGTGTGACTGAGCCTGTTTATTGCAGAGCAGCTTTTAATAATGTGGCCTTTCTGCAATCAAATAATACATTGTAATAAGCCTTTGATGTATGAGGCAGACATTAATTGTAAGGCAAATGTCAATTAAAGGAAGGGCCCACTTAAAACTTCTTCAACACTCCTTCGTTAAACACTTGCTGTTTGGATCCCATGGAGTAAGCATGCGTCTGCTGTTGTTGTCGACATGCTTGGGAGTCTTGATAAGCTTGACGTACTCCCTTGAAATCCATCATCGCATCCTCAAAACTGGCCTCAATGAGACCCTGACACACCCCACACACTCCTCGACCGACTACATTGGCCAGCTGCTGAAAAGTGTCCTCGATTTTGCCAGGTAATGAATTGCCAAATGTTTTTGCTACATGATACATATTAGTTATTACTTAATATTTGGTTAGTAAGTATACAAGATTTGTGAAATATGGTATGCAGCATGTGGTCGCATTTTCTTTTGTTGTTTGTTCTATTTTTGCTGCTTTAACGCGGTCTAAATTAATTTAAAATTAAATTTATGTTGGTCCAAATTTTATTTACTTTATTCTTTTAACATGTTTCGATACTACCAGTATCCTTTTCAAATTAAAATCAAAATTTTCAAAATATCAGTTCAAAAAATATAGAATCTATATAGAATTCTAGGAATAAATAGGAACCTTTTTTATCTCTCATGCAAATAGGTACTTTTGGAATTGCAAAGAAGTCACACACTTTGATGTGGGGCATCATAAAGTGTTTACTTTTCCCTGTCAACTGCTGCCACTCTCCTACATGCGGGAGGAGCGTGGACAAACATATAGCACGAACAAGAGGCGTTTGTTCGACTGGAGGCTCTTGGCACCAGCCGGCGTTCGAGTAAACTTCACCGTGGTGAGGCTATCACAGAGGTTCCGTACGGCAGAGTGTGAGGATGGCTACTTACATATCGTAAACTTCACGGATGTAGGTGTGTAAAGCTATGGTTACATCTACGTATCATTTGTGCGACTTCCACTCGAACGCATACGCAAATTTCCACCGAATTAAGTACGCCCAAGATCGTGCAATAGACAATACAATATTTAATTAATGGTCAGAAACGTGTACAGGTACAATGTACGCATACTAGTAAGCATGCACAAGAATGTAGTGTGATTATGGACATGTCCGCCAAAATATTTGAACAGTGTGCCCAAATTTTTTAGACAAATTTATAGTTGAATGTTGGGAGACAGTCCATGTATGGAATAAGCAGGAGTAAGTAGAAGTATTGTAGAAGTAAGTACAACAATGTTGTCTTAATCGTTCTTCCACAGTTTCTAACGGTCTTCAACGTTTGTGTACATGCATCTCTGCATGTGCTTCTACTTGTACGTGCTTCTACTTGCTTTTTCTTTTGTCCGTGCATAGACTATCACTCAGAATTCAGCCGTCAATGATAATGTTGGCTAAAAGGTTTGGAGATGTTAAACAACTTCCACAGATGAATGCCGGGTGGCAATACGTTCTTTATGATACTAATTTGGACTTGCACAGATTGCTGAGCGTCTTGGGGTGAGGGAGGGGGCTTATATTTTTACCACACATTACCGTGTATTTTCAATAGTTATCATGCTCCAGAACCAGAACTGCGCCTGCAGTAAAGGCTAGCGGTTTCTTGACAATTTTTAAGATGAACCTCATTCGGCGGTACAGCAAGCTACACCCTATCTCATTTGTTTAGTAGATAATCAGGCTTTCGAAAACCATGGATGTAAGGCCTACTCAAAATGTTTGGTGAGAACATACATGTACCCCGAATCACCCGTTTCCATGGTAACCTCCATGTGCACATACCTTTGTATGTGATAAATATTTTATAAAAATGGTAATGCATTAGAAAAATATAGATGTGGTACAATATTTAATTGAGAATGTTTGAAAAACTTGTGGTTTACATGGTACCTAATACAGACATAAACAATTGATGAGCACGTCATGACAATGATTTATGTAAATAGGATAGTTTTGTGTATTTCATTATATAGCTAATAATATTTCCCATGTTTTTTTTAGTAAATATGTCGTACGAAACGTAGGTGGGGACACATAATTAAAATAAATACTCTCTAAAGATTGAACATTTCGATCGACTTAATAAAACCACTCTGAGGATCAGATGCCCGATTGATTACTGAAATGTTTCACCGGAGAGTGAAATATCATATTGTATTCATTTATGTGACCTGGTTCTTACTTTTATGTTTTTTCATTGTGTCTTACTGGATAGTGATTTATAAGCATCATATGACAATTCAAACCATCTGGATACGAACTAATAACCATAAAAAGTGTAAACAGAGTCTCTAAATCTTCTGATTGATCACTTGACCTAATTCCAATTCTGGGATTAAATGCTTATGGTTGGTTACATTCCTTTGAGCAATAGCTTTGCATCAGAGGTCATATCTTGACATCTGATAATCAGAGTGAATAAAACCAACAGTCAAGTTCAATCTAGTAAACCACACTACTTGTACATTACAGGTCGTCACACGGACGTGAAACTGTGCGGGGAGAGGAGACAGGAAATGTTCATCTCGACGTCCAACGTTCTACACGTGAGTCTCGTGAGTAGGGTGCCTGTCACTGGCACTGTATTCTATCAATTCGCTGACCCCAGTATTGTAGAGGTAAAGAAGCGCCTGCCATACTTCATAGGATTTAGCTGGAAACATTTGGGATACCTAAGGGATATAGATATGACTCCTCAGCTTGTTTTCCCAAGGTCACAAAGTGCTCGTCTATTTTATCACGTTATGGAGCCATTTGAGTGGATACAGATGAGTGTCAATGTCGTCAAAAATAAAGGAATGCCACGGACCGAGATGATTTCTTTCTTCAATGGGCCGGGACCACGATCGCCAATACTGGAACATGTCGTACACCTGCCATACTATAAGGCCACGGCGTATTTTCAACTGTTTATGGTAATGGAATACACCGATGCCCACGTCAAACAGATGGATGTTGTAGTACTACTGAATAATAGTAAAATTCTCACAGCTCCGGATGAGGACGTCCTGTCACCGTACAATTGCAACACCCCGTCGCGGATATCATTTCCCCATTTCAGAACTCGTCCAGGAGAGCCAATGGAGATTTCACTGTCTAGTTTACCTCACAAAAACACAGGCTGTTCAATCTTGCTAACCTCTGAAGAATCTTCGCACGAAGCTATCCACACTATTTCAATCAATAGCATTCTTTTCAACGGTGCGCAGCTTCTGCATAATGATGGGATGTTTTGTCAGTTCGGGGGCATTTATGTAGGGGAGTTTGATGGTGGCAAAAGAGCGTTCCAATCAAAAGAAGTGGCATGCAGCCCTTCCAATAATGCTACAAACTTCAAATTTTTGGCAAAGTCTCCAACCAAAATAGACGTTTTCTTCTTTAGAGGGTACAGCTCGGGTATGATCAATTTTAGTGTTGAAATGACCCAAGCCATTCTAAACCAAGCATCTGTGAAAGAGGTTGCCTGTAGGAAAGACTCATGTTCATATGGAATCTGGGAGCAAGACCTGCTATCACTATTCGATCTTGATAGCATGGATGTAGGTGTAAGGGGATTGGTGGTTTATAGGTCAGTGCCAGTGTACAATGCTGCTGTCAGACAATGGGGCTCATTTAAACACGCCTTTCGGGAGCTCAGTCTTATAGCAGGATCTCAAGGCTGCATCAGCCCTGTGGGTCCTGCTCAGCTTATCATCATCGTAAAAGGATGGCGGGCTGGTGGACGGCTTACTGTAATAGGACATGAGGAAGTTAAAGGCAGGTATGAACCAATCGCTTATTCTGCACGTGCTACCAGTAGTCCATCACTTGATGTACAATTTGAGTACACAAATCTGTGCTTTCTTAGAGTCCGTTTGAAGTTGCATGATGAACAGGATAAGGAGATTACTGAACATTCATATGTGTATATGGCCGTGGTAAAGCTGCTCTCTTGTGGCAGAGCTAAACTGTCTACCTTTACCATTGTCAACCCATGCCAATTCATAGAATTGCCTTATAAGCTAGGGGACGTAAATATGACTGTTCATCCATTTTATGAGCTATCTATCCGTCTAAGCAGTGAGTGCTCTCGGTGCGTAGGTCTATCTGTCCACGGGAATGGTAAATGTTATGATGGGATACACAAGTATAAATGGGAAAACCCACGTTCAGGTCTAGATATATATCCTTTCAATGGGAATCTGAATATTAAATGGCAACGGCTGGAAACAGATTCTGCCACCTGCTACCTTGGTGAGGACATGCAGCAGTGCTCATTGGCTATTTATATTAAGCCATACCAACCCGAGCATTCGCATGACAGAGAAATTTTGAAACGCTGTGAAGATTATACATATACCAGCGAAATGGAGATTTTAACGCGGGGAAAATATCAGGTGCACATTCTCAAAAATAGGTGAGTGTCGTGCTTTCTACAATGTTAAAAGTTATTTGAATGATATATTGACACATACGTTTTTCTTTCGTAAAACAGCATTTTAGAGAATGTATACTTGACATGCGGTAGAAACCCGTTATCTCGAATCTGCCGGGACGCCAAAAACGTTCGAGATAAACAATATCGAGATATAAACGAGATTCTGCTGCATGTCAAGGTTGAACTATGACTTTACCCAGATTACTAAGCTGGGCTGGTGCAGATAAAAAGTGCAAGCAGCTAGGCGGGTCTTTACCTCACCTCGGTTCGTTAGAAGACTCACTCAACTTTGACACGATCCTAAAAAACTGTAGCTTCTGTTTCTTGACGGAATATTCATTAATTACAAATTCTGGAGAGAAACACCATTTCCTGGAAGGAGATATGATATATATTGGTGTGAAACACCACAAGGTAATGTTTATATTCTTTTTATATCTTGTTCTTTCCAACTAAATGTATTTGCAAATGCAATGGGAGCTTTCAACCTAAGATATGTTTTGAGATTTATTCATTGTACAAGTTATTGCAACCCTGATAGGCAGAGTAAAGTAGACTACTTGTAGACCGAAAATGAGAGCTTTAGATTCCTTTTGGAATTTTCACCAGTATGTTGATCCTTTTATTCATCACAAGATGAACACACGAGATGCTGGTTAAAACTCTACTGGGAATTAAAAGCTCTCGAGGTATTGCTTTGGCTAACAGGAACACAATTAATCTAAAGATTAATAAAATTGCAGGGGAGTGTGTTTAAGAATACATACGGCCATCTTCAGACATACCATGACGAGTGGAGCTCACCCGACATTTATAACCTGTCACCTGTCCAGCTCGATGAAGGCAACATGATGCGTGCTCAGTATAATGGCTTCACGTGGAAGCCCACCACCCAGTACTTGACAGATCTTATACAGGTCCAGCAGCCATACATCAACGAGAGTGAAAACCAGTGTGTCGGCTATTTGGGCAGCTATCCGGACGTCAAAAGATGGGTACTGATCTCTTGTGATGAAGTGATGGACATCTCTGTGGTATGTTTGATAGACAGAGAAAATGGTGACACTGGTCCGGACCAGGCACTGGATGCACATGGCACAGATCACCCCGTGTGTTTGACAAAGACAGAAGTAGGTTACATGTTCTCTGCTGCCAGAAGTAATGGGACTTGCCACCGCCACGGCCTGGTCTGTGCTGATGATGGCGTCTGTGAGGCTGTGCGTCGTCGTCGCCATTGTGGAGATGAGTATTTCCAATGTGCAGATGGAAGCTGCATTCCGATCAGCCACAGATGTAACGGCCATGCTGACTGTCCCGGAGAGGGTGCAGACGATGAGGCTGACTGCGCCGGGGTGTGTTCCAACAACCAGTGGGGAGGCGACTGTCAGCAAGCATGTGCAGCCCCGGCATGTGTGTGCAACAAGGACTACTACCCGTGCAGATCATCAGGCGGCGGCTGTGTCCATGTGAAGAGTGTGTGTGACGGGGTCAATGACTGTCCTGATGGATCAGATGAGATCTACTGTGGGCACTATCGGTGTCCTGAGCCTCTGGTCAGCTGCGGCGATGGCTCCATGTGTCTAAGAAAAGAGCAAGTTTGCGATGGACGTGTAGACTGCCTTGATCAGTCTGATGAAACATGTCTCGCAGCTGAAGTTGAATGCTCCGGCGGGATAGTTTGCAACAATAAACTGTGCATACCACAGGCCAGACTCAACGATGGGATTGTGGACTGTCCTGACAGCTCGGATGAAGAAATGTACATGTTCAGACACAATCAAGCAGCAGACGTGAGGACACATACTATCTGCGCCAATGATACTATTTCGTGTGGGAAAACCGTAGACCAGTGCTATCACAAGAGTGACAAATGTGTATTCAGCACGGATCTTGCTCACCAGATGAAGTATTGTAGACTACATGCAGGACACCTCAAACACTGTACACAAGCCAAGTGCACACACATGTTCAAATGTCAGAATTCATTTTGTTTGCCCTTGGCTAAGGTGTGTGATGGGGTTGAAGACTGCAACATGGGAGAGGATGAGGAGGGTTGCCCACTTCTGGATTGCACTGGACTATTCCGATGTTCCCGCGAGGCCACTTGTATTGATAAGAAAGATGTGTGCAACGGTGTCATCGACTGTATGATGTCTGCTGATGATGAAAGATTTTGTCATACTAATATCTACCCTCACTCGCCCATTGCAGATATTGAACTATTTCACATGATAACACTTTATGACTTGCCACAGTTGAGAATTGTTAGAGTAAATGGTCTGGGCGTACGACATGTTGTATATGATCCTGGTTTTGTACGAAAGACTTTAGTGTTGTTAGAAATATCTTTTGCTCGCAATTCTCTCCATGACCTACCAAATGGTATTTTCAGAAATATGCCTTTCCTTAAATATGTATATTTAGAGCAGAACTACATCAATACATTACCCTTTGCAGCTTTCAGTGAGATTGAAAGCCTCTTTGTCCTGAACCTGTCATCAAACCATCTCTCTTACCTTCGTGGAGTCTGGTTTCTTGATCTAAATGTACAGCATCTAGATATTTCTTCAAACAAGATTTTATCCGTTGATTTGGATCTCTTGGCCAAAAGCTCCAGAATTGGACAAGTTTTCACTACACTATACCACCACTGTTGCATTTTTAGAATGCATAGCGTTCAGTGCGAGTCAGAATTACCCTATAATGACCTCTCCTCGTGTGAAGATTTGATCAAAAGCAGATTTCTGGTGTACTCCATGTTGATTTTGGGCGCGCTGACAATTTTCACCAATTTTTGGGCAATAACCCAGCGCAAAGTGCATTCCTCGGTAGTCCAGCAGTTTTATCTGATTAATCTGCACTGTTCGGACTCTTTGATGGGTTTTTACCTTCTCTTAATAGCTTCAATTAATGAGTTAACAAAGGGGCACTTCTTCCACGAGCAGACATCATGGCTAACCTCATATGAATGCATGACAGGCGTATCAATGTCCTTTCTCTCAGTTCAAATGTCACTGGTAACCGTATCCTGCATAACGTTTCAGCGATTTATGGTTGTCATGTACCCGTTTAAGACAGTGGTAACATTGGCCACAGCAAAGAAATCTCTTGCCTTATTGTGGGGCATCACAACATTGCTTGTTATATTGCCTCTGGCTTACACAAAAATACTGCATGAAACTGAGCCTCTTATCCAATCTAACATCTGCATCTTTATGGACTTGCCAGCCTCTGGGATCTTAAAATGGCGTATCCTCTTTACAGTACTTCTTCTAGGAATTGACAATATTCTCTACATTATCACGTGTGCCATGTATCGCTTTCTGGTCCGAAAGGTTTCCAAGAGTACAGTAGCCGGGCAGCAAAATGCTTCTCGCAGAACAAAGCAGTTGATAAAGAATGTCCTCATTGTTGTGATTACCAACATACTGTGCTGGTTCTCAATGATGATTTTCGTAACTATGTCGCTATTTGGCGTGCGTTTGTCCAACCAAGCGTGGACGTCTGTCTCCATCTTTCTCATACCTCTCAATGCCATGGCCAACCCCACCATCTTCTCACTAAGGTACGTGCTTGCTGAAAAGATCAGAACCTTAGGTAATCGTACTTCAATCAGAAATTGAATAATCAATGGGCATGGTCCAATGACAATTTGTTTACAAGGCAAGACAAAAAAACTAAAACAAGAACTCCCAATATTAGCAAAAATTCCTAATTTTGGAGTATATAATGAAAAGTGTCATAATTATATTGGTAATATATCTAGAATGTTTACCGTGTGAAATTTGGCGCACACAGTCCCACAGATATGAAATTAGGTATATGACATTTCAAGAAAGTATTTTTCTATATGGAGAAATTTCTCACAAAAAATGTTATTTTTCCCTTTTAATTTGTGGTTCTTTGAACTTGAAAAAGTGTCACCAAGTGTTATATTGAAGTAGATATTCATATAAAAAATGAACATATGAAACAGATTCTATATTTATTGCCTTAAAACAGCAACCTTAACTACATTGGAAAAAAACATGTCATGGTTTTTAGGTCAGTATGCATGAATTCAATGCCTGACTTTTGTGAATATTGCTCGAGTTTGTCATCGGTATAAAAAAGGTAAGATAGACGCTGAAAGAAATAATCTACATATCGTACGGGCTAATTTAAAATAGTATTAAACAATTTACAATGAAACAAAAAGGTTGAAATCTTTAGTTCCTGTTATTAACAATTCGGTAGAAATTTGTAATAAAAGTTATTATTGTTCATAACCATGATTTTGAGGGGTTCTTCCACCTTGCGGCGGTGGTCACAATGCACGTGTTATATTGAATTCTACGACGTTATTCATATGAAAAAAGTGAACATATGAAACAGATTCTATATTTACGGAATGCAGGTCGGGACAGGGACCTTTTTTTTAACCTTTGCAGTTTAAAACATGTCATGGTTTTTAGTTCACCCAGTATGCATGACTTTCAATAAAATTTTGCCGGACTTTTCATGGTACAGGGAACGCTCGTCATTCCCAGTTTGTACCGACAATCGGTTAAATAAAAAAGGTAAGATAGACGTTGAAAGAAATAAATGTTATTTTACATATCGTACGGGCTAATTTAAAATAGTTTTAAACAATTTACAATGAAACAAAAAACGTTGAAATTTAGTTCCTGTTATTAACTCATTCGGATCGTTACGAAATTTGTCAAAATAAAAAAGTTATTATTGTTCATAACCATGTAAAACATCAAACACTCCTATTGTCGTTAATAGTTCAGACGTCGTATTGGTATAGTTAGTAAAACAATCAACTCGCATGGGAAAAATGTATGTTTATATTGATAGATGCATATGTTTTACACGTTTACTGTGTCATTTGTGAAAATAAAGTGCACGGATTAGAAATATATATAAAAATAAAGTAAAAACACAATGGGCTGATCGGTATCAAGTCTCTTGAAGTGACAATCCACCGTAAAGAGACCACCTCTCTATTGAGACCAGTGACAACGTTCTAGTGTAGCTATCATTACTTCTATGAGCACCTGCACCACATCCTTAAAATCAAGAGGTGATCGTTATCACGTCGCTGAGCTGACCTTGTGTGGAGTTAAATCACTCAGATATCAATGGATTCATGGTTGTCACTATATGCTCTTACTTATGGTATTGGCTTGTCTGCTTTTGTCTCCAACTCATCAATTGTGTACTCTGTATCACTGGCACTTGTCACGACAAATGACTGAAAATATAGTTCTTATTTATTTTCTTTATTGATCTACTTGGTCTATCAGTGTAAACTATATGATTTACCAAGTGGACCAAATAAAAATAGATAATACTATTATTTTATCATTTTTGTATTATATTTGTATTTTTGTAATTATATAAAAAATGTGGGGAAATGAAATCATCCAGAAACATCCAGATGACCACGAAATACATGAGAGAGCATGAACTATCAGCTATACCCTTTGACAAGAGTGTTGGTATTTGCATTATGAAAGAAAGCTACATATCTCGAGAAAATGGAGGCAATCATCAACCTTCTCCAATTCACAAAAATAATTAAGAGCAGAAAGAACGAGAAACATCCAGTGTTAAAAGAAGAAAAAAGAATAGTAAACACCCTAAAATCATTAAATTATTCAAACAAGATCAGCCAAGAACTTTATGACACATTAAGTCCAAAGAGTAGTCAACCAGCCCGCCTCTATGGACTAGCAAAGTGCACAAGAATAACATCCCGGTTGGGGTACAAAAAACGACAACCGGATTAGTATAACAAGATAAGGCAATGCAACAATTAACATAGATGAAATATTAACCTTGTCCAACTGATTTATGCTGTAGTATATATACAGAGACTACAATAAACAAATTTACAAACTATGTTTAAAGAAAGAACATTGTACTAAAAGAAGTCTGCTTTTAAAACCTCCCTTAAAACCTCAATGGGAAAAAGGGGGAGGAAAAGCATGACATTAGATAACCCAACTAATTACGAACTTGAATACATGGGAAAATCAAATACAATAATGATGCAATACACTCCCTATCCACTCGGCCACGGAAGCACAAAATGGACAATAATGGCCCTGTGGAAAGCCCAGTTTAATTGGCAGAGTGCCCAAAATGGAATCAATTTGGTGTTGCCTCATACCTTTCAATTCAGCTGCTGAAGCGACGCAATAAGATGTCAGACACAATGTCAATAGTCGGTCTCGCTTCGTAAGTGTCTTTTGTGTATGCACAAATGTTAATATGATACACTGCTCAAGTTCATGGGCATTTTGAAAGATGCACGAAGCGAAAGCTCAATAAATCTCACTACTGTAACAGTTTCATAACCCGCTCCCCCCCCCAAAAAAAACACACAAAAAAACAAACAAACAAAAAAACACAAAAAACAAAAAACAACAACAACAACAAACAAAACAAAAAGCAAACAAACCACACGTCCACCATTATACATAACTGTAATAACTTGTTTCAGCGTGTCATATGTCTACATGTTTCTGATGCCTGCCACAAAGATTCGCACTCATTATTGTAATAAAGTGTTTTATTCAAAGATACCGCATTTGATAACTTTTCTTGATACCATATCAATCTTTAATCATCTTGAATAAAACTGGTGAAGATTTCAACCTTCTATAGCCCTTTACAATCATAATGCAAACATTTTATAGATTACCTGTGAAACGTTCTGAATTAGTTTACACCTACTGGTAGATGGCGTGTACGCTTCTGCTATTGCTATGACGATGATATATATAGTCATAATTATAACCAAACTTGATTTAATTATAGCCAAACTTTGATTGTTGATTTTAATGATTTGTGAGACATTGAACTTTATTTGTAACTGCTGATTCAGAAAAAAAGTTGGTGACTGTTTTTTTATCAATATTAAAGACCCCCTCATATATACTATAGAACCATACAACGATGATGGAGTCTCAGACTTAGCACAGAGGAAGTGCCCGTGGTCTATAGCACAGCCATACAAGCGCATGTATGCATTTTTTGCCAATCCTTAATGTAGACAAACGCTCTCTCATTAATATTCCAATAATGTTATTCCTTCAGGTGCAATTCATAAATGCTCCAATCATCTCTGTGATTGCGATTGGCGTATAACTCATGTGCCAGCGGTTTTTCAAGGTCACGGGGGACGCGCATACATGACAATCTGCATTCAGGAAGTGATTTGGCATTAACCCAACTGAGCTCTTCATACATCATTTCATTTAATTCCCTGTTATAGTTTCCGCTTGATGTCCCACTGAAGATTTTATAATTCACTTATGGTGTCATCATAATTTTTGAAATATGTTGTTTCTTTTTGTTCCTTCAATATTCTATTCATTTTAAAACCGTACCAATATAGAGTTTCACTACCAGATCCAGTTTTTTAAGAGACCGGTGGTAAAAGCCCACCATATAGGGATCTGAAAATTTTCTTATGCACCCCAATATTCGGTATAAACATAAGAAAAGTAAAACCATCAAAAATGAAATAGTGTGAATTAAGGGGAAAGGGGTCACCCCAACCGCCACCACCCACTCACACACACCGTGATCTGCCGTGTCATTTACAAACCTAATAGAGCGGTTTGGGTTTGGATTTGGAAGGGATAGGGTCCCGGTGGTGGGTGGTTAGGGTTGTTACCACTTGAATCTGTAACTGTTTCAAACTAAGCTTAGAAATACAAAATATAGTGTTATACCCGACAGTTTCCATCGCTGTACTTGTTGCATTACATTTCAGGCAAATGGGATCATTTTGTGTGATAAATCTATTTATGTGACAGGTCACAATCTTGTATGACTGATGTGGAGGAATACTGTAAGTGCAAACTTGTGTGACCTGCAAGACATGGAATGACTGTAAAATGCGAGCGACGTGGGAGTAGGTCCTTGTTACTGTGACGGCTCTGACACGTTGAGAGATGGTATGATATACTTTATAATATATGGCAAATGGGGTGGGAAATTGGTCTCGATACTAGCTGCTAGTACGAAGTGTAACTTTTGAGCATAAGAGCCTGAGACATGACACCTTCAGTAGTATTGGCATCCCATCACCCATATTACACTTGTTACAAAAACTTCATTCATGATGGCTCTGATATTAGGCCTACTACAAAACAACATAAGCTTCTTCTTTATGTGGAAATGATATTGATATATACATTTTTTTATAATTTTCGTAATAATCAAAATGTTCAGCAATAATACAGCTTTATTTTAATAATTCTTGTGATTGCTAAAATATTCAGCAAAAAAAAGCCACAAATGTATTTCATGCACTATGACTTTGATGATGTCATGGTGACGTCAGTGCACACGGGAGATGTGCCCAGCCAGGTAGCTCATCGTCTTGATGCGCTTGTGGCCGAACAGTTCAGTGCTCAGGGTCACAAGCATGTAGGTCCTTGGACCTGAAAAACAGCATCATTGTTTTGTATGTTCATATTAACTATCAATGCTTGCAGTTCAGGTGAATTAATGCTCAGAGGCAGTTTAGACAAGCAATGAATAAGTTCACTGACCACTATTCGCCCAAAGGGCCAATTTATAGACATAAACAACTAGTTCAGTGGAAACTTAATATTTCTTGTCTATACATTGTACCTGAATCCCTGCAATATCCACTCATATGAAAGCAGAGATTCCTTGTTATGTGCACTATCGTTGTTGTACTTTATTATGACAGCTTTTTCCTTTCAATACAGTTGTCACTTCAATTCATCTTGTAATTGTTTACTATTTTAACATAATCAAGCATATTACAGATTGAGATAGCACTGTTTCTTATATGCATTTCACTTGTTATAATGCTGAGCATTTAGGAACGATTACATTAGGACGCACTCGCCGAACCGGTGATACAATTTTCATTGAAGATTTATCCACAATGCACTCTATTGACAAGTTGAGCTGGCTTTACCTGCAGCTTGCACGTTTTGATAATGGTCTTGACAATGTCGTAGTGCATCATGCGGTCCCAGCCCACCAAGCGGGGCAGCTCCGGAGACAGGCGCATCACAGTATGGATGTTGTATTGGGTGCCAGACTGACAATACTGTGTAAAGTAAGTGAGTAAGGGAACGGTCTGGGTTGACCGAGACTAGTGGAGGTTGGACAGCAGTAACATTCCCATGTGATTCACAGTCGGATCTGGTGGTGGGTGTTGAGAAAACTCATCCCTAAATCGCTCTGTGGTACCGGCACGTTAAATAGGTACATGCCAGGCAAGTGAACACTAATGCCGATTGATAAGCACGCCTGCGCTACGGTTGCGATGTGCTGTATGTTCTCCAGGTAGTTGAGAAAGATATAACTTGTGAAAAGGATTCTAACAACCTGGCGTGACTGTCGAGTCGTCTGATACTGCACAGCGGGGAAGAAGACTATAAACCAGACATTTACGTTTACCTATATAATTATTGAATTTCAAAACCTTGTAACAAGGTAAATGTCATATTTATACTGAATAATCGAGATAAAATATATACGTATCTAGTGCACATTGTGCATGTTGTTTTCTAAAGTAAGCAATTGCCATTACAAGATGCCATGTTTATATTGTTTCTTAAACATAGGCCTCAAAATTACACCTAAATACTTTTAAACCCCAAAACAGACATTCTGTTTTCAATCGAAGCCGGAAACTCTCCATTGCGTAACAAAATCATTGGAAATTCTCTGGGGAATAAAATCCATTTAAACTCTTTCAAGACATAATACCATCCTTATTCGTTGTCAAAGACACTATTCTCGAGAGAGCTTTCTATTGTTTCCTGTAGAACTCCAGCTTACGTAATGTCAAAGCTGCGTTGATTTAACCACTTAGAAATTAAGCCTTTCTTATAATGAGCATTGTATGTATATTTTGTGTGTATTTTTTGCCTTCAGATGTCTATCGGTGCAAATCAATTACACGTAATTTACCCTTCTCAGAAAAGTCACCCAGATTTTTTTATGAAAACAGGTCTGTTTCCTTTTAGCACTCAGATAGATATACAGCAACTTTGTCGCACACTGCAATATTGGCTTTACTTCCTCTTCTACTTGTGGATATTGCGAGAACGATATAACACTAAAGATAATGGCATTATTTTTATGAGGAAGCAATAAACAAGGTGGAAGAAAACTGCTGATTATTATTAGATATTGTCATATTCTATAGCAGACAGGTCAAAATGTGTGCGCCTGTAGATTTAAGTACGCAATTCTCATCATTGGTTACAATTGCCTAAAGGAATGTATCTAATATAATAAATATAATATTTTTGCTGTGGCAGCAGTGGCGGCGGGGGGGGGGTGGAGCAGCAGCATCAACAATTGACAAATCACATATTTACACCTGCATTACATCATATAATTATCGCAATTATTAAATTAATGCTGACTGTTCGAATCCGTCCGTTTACAGCATTAACATCATGCGACGACGTGACTGACTCGATACTCTCATTTCTAGTGGTATTTGCTGGCACAGTGTAAACTAGACCTATTGCAGTCTCTGAAGTACAAGCACTCCCTTAATGTGATGTTTGATATTTGATGATGCATTTTGATGATGCATGTGGTATCCTGCTTGGCACAACTGTAACAGTTGAAGCTTTCATGTCAAAAGGTGGTTGATTGCACGGGCATCACAAGAACCTGCACCCATCAGCATCTATTTATAATTAGCACTCTTTATTATTTTCAACCTCATTTCACACGCACTTTATAGATTTTGCCTATTTACTAGATACCAAGGTTTTCATTATGTTTTACCATTTCCCAAATGTCCTCGCATTTAGACTCATTCATTACTGACAATCATATAACTCATTACATATGACATGTTGAATTCCCTGTTTTTACTTCAAATACACGTAGTAAACATTTTATATACAGGTGGTTTACAAGGAGTCAGAAATCCGAGATCCCTCATTCTTTAGTATCATATCCCATATCCCTCTATTTTGGCCCTTCACGAAAAGAGCACCGTGTGACACGGCGTTATAAGGAAGTTGAACGTTGAGGAAAAGGCTGAAAAATTGTGGGCCGTGGGAAGGGGGTGGTCCGTTTTCTCTATGTATATCCATATCCCATGATGCTATGATTACAATTTGTTCTGTTATACACATACATACTATTCATGTTTTGTTTGCATTATGCTCCTGGGCAATGAATGGAATATGAATGGAATAGCTTGTTTACAAAAATGTTAATGGCGGCAGGTTTCAGAGAATACGGAGCAAACGGCGTAAACGCAGTGTGGTTTAGTACAGAACGACAGGGTCAACCCAGGGAGTATACCTAACCCCTATTTAACGAGGTGGCTCATCCACTTTGCCTCAGCACTATAACTTTACTTAACTCATATACTCGAGAGTATCGGTGGTACAAAGCATTCACGTGAAAATGACTCGTCGTCCAGTGCCGTAACGGTACACGTGCTTGCGGCAGACTTTACAGTACAGTTACTACACCCACTCGCCCATATCACTGCCTCGCCGTGGGGTATTAGATAGGTAACTGTAACAATAGACCTCGCACAGGCCGCCACCAGCAACACACCAGCGATGACATTCTCAATGCTGCGTTCTGCCTAATGAAGATAGGCAGTTTCCACAGCAGCCGCATCTACACTGATCGCCGATTAATCACTCTGCACGAGCCCATTAATGAATGGTAATTTAGTATTTACATGAGTTCGTTATGGCAAATCTGTCCCGCTTTCTGAGGTGGTGATTTTTAGGTATTGCCGTGACGTAAAATGTCACAACGAGGCAGCATTTTTGGGAGCCGTGTTGCCAGACTTCACTCACAGCATTGGGGCTATTTTGAAAAAAAACAAAAACAACAACGTATTATTTAAGTATGTAAAAGAGAAATAATGACTTATGTTAATTGATTCGGATGTTTCAAATGAGGATCACAAAATGTTTTAGTGAGTACCCCATGTAGGGTACAGTAATCTTTTGATATACTTATGTTGATATAGTGTAGGCGTGCACGTGTTTGAAGAATAATGTGATTGGTTGTTCAAAGATAACAAATATTTGAAATGGGAAAGCTCACTAGATTTCCTCCCTTTTTAAAGCCGAGTTTCGCAGAAGACTCGAGCTTTTTAGTCGTCGTCGGCGTTTCATTCTGTTCCCCCTTTACTTCCATTACATTACTATAAGCATATACATACACGCTGAAATTAGTGCCCAATTTGAATTTATCAATGAAACTGAAGCAGCCGACATTCGCCGATGTTAATGAGCTGGGGGAACGCCAATTGCAGTATCGCCGATCAAAATTAATACGCCACTACATATACACGCATTTGCATACAAATGGCGTCACCTTTAAATCACCAAAGAGTAATTTATTTGTGAAACGAATGGATTATCATAGTTACAATAACATATCCATCAAGAATTCACAAGTCGGATCAATTATAAACCGATTATGAAGACATGGATGAAAGGATATTTCTAAAATCACACGCATTGCTTATAAAATCGTAGAGGTTTGTGCCACCAGAATCCGGCCCGTGTGTTTGTTCTTTTTTCTGTCTATCTGGCATCCATGCAACGACTCTGATTTTTATCGCATGTTGTAGTAATTTCACGCACATTTCATTCAAGAGAGACTTATAACAGCAAGCTCGCTTTTTTAGGAGTCTCACTCCTTTGATTTATTTTACTCTTTTTGATAGGCATATGTGAGGTCCATAATTCTTAAGTACACAAACGAAGAATAACTTGCGGACTAGTCCTTATTCCTTTTTTCTTAAAATATTCTAAATGTGATTTTTGTGAACTAAAAAGCAGAAGGTTTAGGTTCATATATCAAAAGTTAGAGAACACATACCTATTTCAGAAAAAAGGGCCTTCATCTAATGATAATTATCTAGGTCTCTCCACCCTGCAATTCTCGAACTTTAATATCTATAAAACGTTATGCAGCACTTTTCACTTTAACAGTGGCGATAACACAGAATATTGGCTTTGACCTAACATTCACCATTCATGTTTATCTAAATATTCTTTTATCTATGATATCAAACATGAAAACATTGATGGTGCGGCGACTTTGATAAATGTTAGTAGATGAACCCTCTTTTTCTAAATGGCTATAATACTTCTAGCTGTCTATGTATCTAAAGTTCTGCGCACAAATTTATTACATAATCACACTAAAATATTTCTTGTGTAAACAAATATGTTACAGAGCAGTTTAGGCGTTACCCATCACTAGTGAATATGGTATGTATCTCACACATACCATGAGTAAATGGAAATTGTTAAAAATTCAGTGAGCTTACCCCTTAAACGCCAAAATGTCCATATTTTTGCTACTGATAGGCTGTTGATGTAATAAGCAACATAGGGTATTGGGAGTTTATTTTCGCTATTTATATCAATCTCAATTCTGGAAACTGGGACAATTTGCCATCGCTCCTTTTTATAACACATGACACATCACTACTGGGGTGTCAATCTGTTGCTGCAAAAGCATTGAGGGAATTGCGAAATTCCCGAGTAAATAGGCAATGGTCTAATGCAATGTAAGTTACATCATTTAAACACACTATGCTGGGCTTGTCATTAGATATATTAGCCGCGCCAATGCACCACACGGTGGATTTGCAATCAAGATCTCTGATAAGATTCCCTGCAATTCCCCCACAATGTATGAATTGGCGATTGCCACTAAAGACAATCCCCCCGAATAGGCAATAAACACCTATAGGACGATTACCTAGTACACACTTGATGGTATTGCCACTAAAGCTAGAGCCACCCAGCCACAGATGTGTTTTTTATACAGCACATTTGTTGCTTTGCCCACATGGATCAGGCCTGTTAAACGTAGCTGATGGATGCCAAAATCAAATTATGTCACTGCGGTCGAGTAAATAAAAATAAATCATGTGGTTACGCGGACATTTACCATCATGTGGGTATTCGAGTATGTAATATTGTCAGTAGGTGAGTGCATGGAATGATATACATACGTTATATGTGTTATGTGCATTACAGTGGGGGGGCAGGGGGGGGGCTAAAGCCCCTTTCACAATTGATCGCAACCGCTTGCGACCAAAAAGTCGTACGACCATGCGTGTTCAAGAGGTCGTCGCCAAAATAATCGCAATAAAAATAGAGGACGTACAACGGCCGCGCAACACAGTTTAGTGGTGCTCGCCTATTTGCGTCTGGTGCACGATCCAGTCGCCATTGTTTTATAAAAGTCGCACGTGCCGCTACACTGTTGTGCAACGTTGTGCAACGTATGGCGACAGGCAGGTTAGCAGATTTTTCATCAAATCCAATACTCAGATGGCAAGATACTTGGTCGTGCAACATTACTAAGTGTTTGTGTAACGGTGTACGTCCAATTCCTAGGTCGCACGACCTATGATTATCAGAATAACAAAATAACAGAATAACAGAATAACAGAATTTTATTAATCAGTGAGTCCCATACAAAGACAAATATATAAACAATCAACGTGAAAGAGAAAATATAAACAAATAAAATGTTATACAATATAATATACAATTGCCAATATACGTCAAAGAAAAATAAATAAATAATAGTGATCTCGATTGGCGCAAGAAACATAAAAATATATATTGGCAATAGATGTATTTGTCAAAATCAAATACATTGTGCTAAGAAGCAATAAGGCACTAATATCAGTTAGAATAACGTTTTTAAAACATGTGGTTATAAAATAACCTAAAGCATTTTGAACATTTTTGTCACAAGAATTTATCAAAAAACATCGTGTCATCGTATGGCAGGGCCTCTGGATCAGGCAAGTTGAGAGTTCCATTTCTCAATGGTCCATTGTTGAAGACCTGAGCATCTGATGAAGAACCCTGGCTACCAACATCAGCCTAGATAAACTTATAGTCAGCATCAACAATGGCCAGGAGTATTATACTAAAGATTCCCTTGTAGTTGTAATGGAGGGTGCCCGACTTTCTTGGGCTTCTTATAGCCACATGTTTTCAAATGTGATGAGGAATGGCTTGCCCAACACTGGCCATTTCATGAGCTTCTGGACAATGAATGAATATCCCAGACTATACAGGTATATATACTACATTTATTTAACATAGAGGTTATTGAATTACTCCTTTAATCGCAAACGAGGCAGGATTTATGTACACCGTATAATTATTTCGTAGCAAAATTCGCTGATGAAATATTGTGGAAGAACATCCACGTAAAGCCGTGGGGAAGGTGGTGTAATGGGTGGCGGAGTGGCGGCCTTCAGCCCTCGTCCAGTACTTATTTCCCCAGATATTTGCCGTCTACTGGCATACATTCTACCCGGGATTCCCTCGAAATGGCGCGCACATTTTCCTGTTCCTTTATACTAGTCATGATTTTAGCTTAGTTTTGAACAAATACCCTTCATAACCTTGGTGGCTTATTCACGCCTGTGTGTGGTTACTGTTCTCAAGAAGCTAGGGTATGATATCAACATGAAGACTCTACGAGGCATGACACCATTACACCTGGCTGCACTGTATAGCGCACCTGCTGCAATTACCACAGAGTTAATTTCACCTCAAAATATTAATGTGCAGAATGAAGCTGGCAATACGGCACTCCACTTGGCAGTGACAAGAACAATATGGGATGATGATAAGATCAGATGGAATGAAATCATTCCTGTTCTTATACAGCACGGTGCCGATATCGACATCTGCAATAGGCAGCGTCAAACATCTTTGCAATTAGCTGTTAACATAAAGAAGTCTTTGCCTAACATCCCAACGACGGTCGTCACTCGACTGATTTCAAACACCAGTATTAACATGAAAGACTTAGGTGGCCGAACTCCGCTCCACCTGGTTTTGGAAGGTCGCAGAACTGAGCTGGCTCGGTGTCTGGTGCAGCACGGGGCAGACCCTGCTATGGTTGGTGCCTCACCTGAACAGCCCTCTCCCGGTTCTCTCATCTCTGTTTGTGTCACTAGAATCAGGAATGCCATGCCTGACAAGTCGGACGAGGCCTTTGATAAACTTGAGGTGCCATCTTCATTGCTATTCGAGCTGAAACTGACTCGTCAAGCTGACGAGGTTATCATGAAACACGGTTACCCTGCTGTGGACACTCGCTACTTTTGAGGCTAAGAATGTAACTAAATACGATCCAATCAATCAATGTATACACGACATTGCACGTGTATGATTCTAGGAGCTTTCAGACTTTAATCGCGTAAATCGCGGTTATGTTCTAATTTTTGTCTATGGGTGTGGGGGAATTCGGCTTTGTCAAATAGAGGACTAGTGAGCAAATATTTTGAAAGCAGTTCTTGATTTAGCCTTCATTAGAAACGCAGAAACACAAAGCTGATTGTGCTCTCTTGTAACACACGTGGACACATCTCGTAGCTTGTGCGAGGTTTGATGTGCATATATATACACTACATGATAAAATTCACCAGCAAGTCCCACATTTGGCTCAAGCAGTGTTTCAATAGCGTCGTACTTATCCAAGTGTATTATAAAGTTATCTCCCCATCACGGTGGAGAATATGGTGTCTTGAACGTTAAATACATTGGCTTAAAGTAACCTCCTTTCAAAGAATGTTATATTTGTCACTATTTTTATGCATAATGAAAATAATGAAAATAACTATTGTCATCAAGCACGTTAAATACTATATACCTATATAACTGTAAGCCCTTACTCTTTTCAACACTACTAGCTGCAATGAAGTCTTTATCCTTTAAATTCTCATTCTATCAGGCACCCTGTCATCACGCACATTCGTTGATGCGCTTAATTCCACTTTTCATTGTACTGGATAGCTTTTTTCATTTGATTAAACACTCTCTCAGCTCACCCACATAGACATGAAGTGAGAGTTCTTTCCGTTTAGGTAAACATCGCAATTATTTCGGGTACGGCCGTTGTCTCTACTACGATACGTATTTACTGCTTCGAAGCAAACTATGAGCGATGTTGCAATCTGTACTTGTGTGTATGTGACCATAATATCATCGTCGGTTCACGGCAATATCTTTTACATTGCCTGTGAGGAGTCTTGCAATATTTTCAATAACTAGTGTTTTGATTAATAAGCCCAAAGATATGTGAATGCCATAATCTATAAACAACGTAAACAGTGAGCGGTAATACCGCAGACTGCCACCACACACCATTGTCTTGCTGCCCTGGGCCCACTTTCACCTTGCAATCACTGGAACGAACACCATTAGAGCAAGATTAAAGACTGGATGCTGTTTGAGGTATCACCGGTCTAAATGCGTTGACAAGTTGCCATGAAATCATAGGCAGATCCAGGGGGTGCATGCGGCGCCCCCCCCCATTCCCACCAAAATACTTCATTTTCATAGGGTTTGTTTACACGTCCACCATCAATCGCGCGTACGAAACCCATGAAATCCATGAAGTGCCCCCCCCCTTCTAAAAAATACTTGTATCTGGCATTGGAAATAAGAGTTTTGAATGCCTGTCCACCCGTCCGCTCGGAACAAGAGCTCAGACCCACACCCAAGGTCCGGCTAAGATGGTCATCGAGATCGTAGTGTCAGTACGTTAAAAGCTAATGATGTGACAAAGAGCAGGATGGGAGGGATTGGTGGCATCTGTCAGCCTTCAGATTTATCATATAATCGGTTACTATTTACGGTGCTTTATAAGGCAGTCACATATCTTTCGGGAGTACATTTGTCAATTGTAAACGATTACATTTTACGGTCCAACTTATAAGTAGCAACTAATAAGAGACTAAAACACAGTGTTTGAAAAATGTTAAATTTTCTCGTGCTGGGTCTTAGTATGGTTAAACCAATTGTTGTTGTTTTAGAAATATATCCCTGTATTTTCGTAACAGTACAATGGTATATTGACAATCTATATGTTCTTGCAAAACCTACATGTTATCAACGTCATCTATTTACTCATGCTTACCAAAAGCGTTCACGATTCACCTACCTGGAATTGAGAAACAAGAGAAGAATAAAGCAGAAATGTAGAACAAATCAGGCCCACATTAAAATGTATCTTTGTCATGGTCCATTACACGGCTATTTCCTATGCGTAATGCATGTCTAATGCTCCGTGGAGCGCAAAATCATATAACGTGTATTTGTCTGAATGCTAAATCCTTAGCTTATCTATCTGGACTAACTCAATCTGTACAGTAAAGCCATATTATCTTGACTAACTTAGTCTGTACAGTAAAGCCACATTATTTCGACTCACTCTGTACAGTAAGGCCATATTATCTTGAGTAGCTCAGTATGTACAGTAAAGCCACATTATCGAGACTGGCTCAGTCTTGACAGTAATGTCACGTTGTGACGGTACAAGTACAAGTGTCAGCGATACTCACTACAGTGCTTCAACTGTGTTTCTCGTCTCGGAAGTGTACCCAGGTTGTGCACTACAAAACATTGTAGGGAGCACCACGTTCTGAACATTTTGAAAGGCACCACAGGTACAAAACACAGTATTTTTCGCTGTTATTTACTGAGCACACCCATACCACATGCACTGATAGATGGATTATATATCTGTTGTTCATTCTACACTATTAGTAATATGTTTAGCAAGTAATAACATCAATAAATTTGGTCAACAAAATTAGTATGCCCTAATGTATTAGGCAACCAAATAACGTCTGTCTTCATGTGCAACCAAACATTAATCAGCTTGCATCAGCCACGCTGCACCGTCACGTGGTAATGCGATATAGGATAGGTCGTTATGTACCACCAGATTTGACCATTGCATACAATATTCATGTAATATATAGAAGATATGTCTATTGTATAGATAACATGGTGCGAACCACTGCAGACAACAAAAATCAAGAAATAGTGTATTTGGTATTGTATTTGGTAGTCATTTTCAATGCATTTTATTCCTGTATGATCGACCCTTAACTCAATCTAGCAGAATGTCGTTTTTGAACACGAAGAAGAAACCTGCCGAGTATAGTGTAGCGCATAACCTGTATCCATCATGGCCCATTACTTAGTATGGATGCCATGCTGTGATCCTATCAGCATGGATGATAGCGGGATTTCACTCTCTCAGCACACCTTTCAGGAAATGAAAGTGACGAGTGGGGACTTTTAAATCAGCATTCTAACACTTTGACTAGTGAAAGGGCATCTTAGGGTATAACTTAGTATGAATATGAATGTGTGGCAAACATGTGACTGATTTGTAATGGTCGGCACTTCTTATATAGAATTTAGAAACCAGTTTTAAAAATTGTAAATGCAATTGACAAGATTGAACGTAATTGTAACTAATATTATGTGTCAGTTGATTGTATATTCAGATTACAGCCTCTGTGCGAGAGGTACACTTTGTGAAAATAATACTAGCGTTTAGAAACTAAGCTTTTAATTCTTACGTCTTTGCATGACATTCTATATCAAAATTAATACATAATATCTAATCCAAATTAAGCCAGACAATAATTGTTGTTTAATGACAACTTTGAACACAAGAGTCTGTTTTGCAATACAATCTAACAGTTTAGTCAAATGATGCACAGATCATGTATACAGAAGAAAAATGGCGTCACTGGCACTGCGCAGTAGATCTAAACAGCACCATCTCATAGTTTTCTTCATCAATTAGATATTTTGTATTAGGGTTTATTTTTACAATAGAAAATTCATTTTTCAAGTAAAACAGGAAATGGAACATCCAGACAGTAGAAGTGACAGTGAGCCCAGCATGACAATGGTCAGTAAGTGACACGCTAAAAACTTCGGATATGCATATTTTTACCTATTACTCACAGTATCAATTACACGAATAATTCATGTATGTGAACAAGATGCTAATTAATGCAATATAATTGAGGACAATAAGTATCATAAATGATCCTTTTCTAGTCTTCGAACTCACACCCACAGGCCGCCTTGACACAAAACATCACAGCACCGCACCCACAGCGAGTGTCCGTGCCACAACCACCTTCAAAGAATTCAATTTTCCCCCATCTGCCTCCCCATTGAAAATGACCAGTGACACTGATGAGACTTAGTCACTGATCCATTGAGTCGCTCGCGTGAGAGCCGTGTCCCTAACTTCCATGCACGGTAAACCACATTAGTAATCACGTCTAGGGCCTTACATGGGGTCCAAAAACAGTGACGTGTCACATTTTAAGACATTCCCAACAGTTCCTGTGTCATTTTTTTCAGTTTGATGTCCGCATGGTAGAAATGTTCGTGTGTGTTGTGTCCACTGATAGGGATTTTCAATATGTTCATTTTACAAGGTCAAAATGGATAAAAAGAGGACCGTGTCGGCGTGTCACCTTTAACCCATGTAGGGTCCTACGGCTATTTCCGTTACAGTGGCTATCACATGTCTAGAAATGTGAGTAACGGGGCAGGTTTGGTTATTGTACAATTGGGTGCTTAATTAGAGTATTGAACGAGTTCTGTCTTATATTTACTCCCACCGAGTACGGCTATTTCATTTCATGTTTATAATGATTAGCCAATACTCATAATTAAACATAGAATAATAAATAATAATCTGTTTGAAGTAGTATATACTGACTTGCATGGCGCAGTTTGGACCCAGGGAGGTGTAAACATGTACCCCATAAAATTGCAAGGCGGCACTAATCACTATGAGGCAAGGACCCCCCCACCCCTTCCCCCCCCCCGAGAACCAGTCAATATAATAATAATCACGCCCACGCACAATGACATAATTGTCACTGTGAAATGACACACGCTGTGACTATGTATAGACTGTGCATAGTATCTACACGTAATAAGCCTGTCTCTATCAGTGCTCAATTACTGTTAGTAGATTACATTAGTGTGTACATGTTGTGTCTATCTATAAATATCAGTGTATATATGGTACATCACTGTGTGAGACGCTGAGGGAGAATGGGTCAGCAAAAGGCTGTGCTTGTGCGTAACTTGGTATGTATTACACACTTTCCGGCCGACTGCCGATGGTGTACTGCCAGTGGAGGCTGCTTGCATTACAAATAAGTGTTTCATATGTCCATTTACACTTTTGAACTGCCTCAGAAATCACAATCACTAAAAATACCAACCAATATAAAATAAATCATAAATCAAATTGGACATAATGCACCCGTGTCAGGGCACAGTTCACCATTTCACCCCATTATACATTGCGTCGTTACGACCACGGAAGATTGATGAGTTCTCCGCGCGAATCTCGCTCTATTCAGTGCCGCGTTCAGGCCCGTCCACAATGAAGCAGTGTGTGTCTCATCATCGTAAAAAAGAGGATTTATTCCATTTGGCAAAACTCCTAATCATCATAAATGCCAAGTATTTAGATGGTAGTACAGACGCTTGGAACGCCACCAGGAAGCAGACTTGTGTACAACTGGTTTATGCCTTCAAAATACGTTTGTGCCATCAGGGGCTTCAGTATGTTGATAAATTGTGGACCGATATGATTTGAGTTAAGGATTGTGGGTAGGATGCGACCTCTTGTCTATGAATCCGGGCTGCTGCACTCTCCACCAAAGAATCATCACGTTGAGATTTAGACGACTCCTGGATAAGCTACAATGACCACTCTATCATGACCACTGCATAGGAAGATGTCACAGCTCTTGGACGGTCCCGAATCACTGACTCTATCCACCCGCCCACGCACATCAAGCGCTATCCCAGGCAGATAGGAGCTTATCCTTCGTCGAGCAACTATAGGATCTGCCTCATGCCAGTCGCTAATAGGCGCTGTACAGAAATACACATTGATGAGAAAGCTACATACACGTACACAGACATTCAAACAACCGCAATTAGACGCGGTTAAAATGTGTATTTGAAAGGAGTACAATTTACATGATAAAAGGTGCACACGTGAGAGCTATTTCACATCACCTGTTAAATTCCCCACTTTTGTATATAACCCTGATATTTGCCAGTGGAAACCTGACTTATATTCGACTGTCCTGTGCACAGTCCACCTGAATACATAAATAACTATGATCTAGAAGCATTCCAGAAGCACTTTTAAAGTAGTCTTCTGTCTTAAACCAACACAAACCGTTGCATGTTTTATCAAAAGATTTTGAGTTATTACGGGGCTGAAAGTATCCCATGTCTCACCATGTCGACATCGGATACTCAGCGTGGGGCTACCATTTATTATTGCCAAAGCAGGTGTGAAAAAACTACAAGTAAAGGCGCGCGGGGTGGGGGGTGGGGTGTTCCTGGAAAAAAAATCAACTTGAATTTCCCCCCTTTTCTTTTCTTTTATCTATGTGCACGTAGTATCAGAATCAAAATCCTCGGGCTTATCATTTGTATACGAAAGTTTACTTCAAAGCAAGCATCATTAGGTTAGTAACAAAGAGTACTTGGGGAATCAAATATCAGCTCACGGACATCCAGGGTAACCTTTGAAATGCCAGCGGACATAGATTCCAAAGCAAGCAGAGTACCCACTCAAAATGTTCTCTTCCATTAACACAAGCTCTCACTTTCATTGTTCCCATATCGAAGCACCTGTACATTGCCCTACGAAATAAACTTTACTCTATTACCACATTTTCCACGATAATAGTTATAATCCCCCACTAGTTGCTTACAGAAGGTTTGGCAGTACTCACTCTGTCCCGGCCACCTCCTTAACCTTCCCTCGCATGACCCCAGGGGAGACATATCGCCCACCATGTGCTTTCCTCGTACCATAAAACCTACATAGAGCTCTTTATCAAATTGCTGGTCCTCACTATTGCCCTTGACTTTTTCATTAGCCCGCCCACATTGCATTAGTATATCTAGGGATTAAGTAAATTTGATTTCTCGTGTGTTGCTTTTGAACTTACAAAGATTTTGCTGCACTTTATACAGCAATATGATAAATGGCAGTAATTACCACAGCGTTTTCTGTGTGTTCTTGTTAGTCAGTCATGGGAAGACAGATCTGAAAAACACCAATATGTTCTATCGTATTAGCTATTTAGAGCACCTGTGAGTTCCAGAAGCCAACCTCGTTTTGCGTCATTTACAAATGCCACGAGTAGAACCAGTTGTTAAAGTGTCTGAGGCCAATTAAAAATAGTTAACGCATTAATGGCATATCACCGTTTAATATATGTGTATACTATAAGGGTAATGGTCTGTTTTAGTGTGGAGATAACACTAGCTTGCACGAGTGTTGGAGTGAGCGTTAGCGAACGAGAGCGGGCTAAGACACCACAAGTGCATAGCTAGTGTTATCTCCACACTAAAACAGACCATTGCCTTTTTATCTCCCCAGGTTAACAGAATTATTTAACTTGATGACGTTTACGGTTCACAAAGTAGGGAGATAACCTGATCTCCTACGACTCTTAACCAATCAGAATCGAGAATGAACAGCAAACTAGGGAGAAATGTGTGTATGCATTTTCGCGCGAGGAATAAACAGAGTGCAATGGCGTACAAATGAGTTGAGGTGGTGTAAGTTGGGAATTTCTGTAAAGTGGCACTGGCAAATCCAGAGTGTGCACGGTCTAGTGACGCCCTCTTGTATTCGTGAATATGAAATCCATCGCCTTTCCTTCTATCGCCCCCATTGTGCATCTTCTAGACCCGCTAATGAGTGACCACATCGGTTACGACTCCTTGTCCGATATATTTGTGTGCTGGACTCAAGCGTGTGACGATGTAGTAGTAAAAAGGCAATATTTAAAATTCTATATATTTAGTAAACATTATTACAGAACAAAAAACAATGCATTTTATTCTGAGAGGTGGTCACATTCGTGATATGCCGTTAATGGTGTACTTAGAGTACCGATGAATATCAAGTGGTTAAATGACTGATAAATTGGTTGACGTCACAAATAGTAGTCTAAAGTCTGCGCAGTTTTATGGCTTGACGCCATTTTGGAAAGGAAAACAGCTGTCTCGTGCGTCCACTTATGGCATTTGTTAACTGTTCCCAGAAGTCCATTGTAACCGTTTTCTAGTGACCTCTACCCTAATTACAATAATGACCATGGCACGCGGACGACTGAGTGATAAGGTCGTGCCCAGGTTTATATTGGAGCTCTCCGTCTTTTCACAGATAGTTCTGTGACATGATGAGCCTGTGACCCAAAAGGTCGTGTTAAACAGCAGTACTGTGACTCTGATAACAAAGAAGCCTAATTCCAAAGCCATCAAATAGATAAAGTGTCGTTTGAGTCCATGGCACGACTTGACAAATAGGATCGTGCGTCTGAATGCGACCAAACGGCAAACTCGTCAATATCACTTGAAGTTCAAAACAACATCTTTTCATTCATTTTCATTTTCAGAATTTCTAGAGCAATTACATCCAGATGACAAAACGTCTGATATTCGTTTGATGCATATAACGGTCTACCCGCACATTTGATTCAAGTTTAGAATATTTGATTATACTATTACTTGTAGAGTTTCTGCAGTGTGTGTGGAACGTTATGAGACTCACTTCCGTTTTAGTTTTATTGAAGCTGCCTTTCGGAGTTTGACCTTTCCGTGGCATCTGGACCATCTCGTCCTCTTTATGATTAGAATCTCTATCCTGTAAAAATGATAGGTGCCAACCTTAATTCTAAAATCTACAGTTTTTATGTTTCGGCTGTATACTTGTTTCTGAAAGTTGACATGAAATTTTTAGACATTAATTTTGACTGTAATAATTTTTAAATGTTTTCAAGGCCTTAAAGGCTCCTTTTCAAATTACAATTTTTGATATGTGTTTTGAAAATTTCATTTCAACTTTCAAAAACTAATATATACCTAGTAGTGTAAGCCAAATATAAAGATTTATTTCTTAATAACAACCTTGAGTCTCTAGCAGTATGTGGATTTCTGAATATGGTCATGACGTGGGAGTTTTCCTGTCTATTAATTAACAGTGCACCCATAAAGACACGTATTTCCTCAGCCAAGATACATACGACAAAAGCCTGCCCTCTGCTATATCACAAGCTGACATTCTATGTATATTTGGTAAAACCAGCTTTATCTGAGACCTTCGTGAGAGGTCTAAACTCTGCACACGAGACTGTGACCACGATAGTGAGAGTGATGGTGCAGATGAGTAAAATGTACACTATTTTTGCATATTTTTACTGAATATACGGGCACATGAAAATGAAAATTGACCAGAGTTCTATACCATTTGGAAATGGCCACAAAGATAGGGTATACTGTACCACTGGGAGACTTTGTTTTCAATATTGTTCAAAACAAAGGGTGCTGATTAGACTTGGTTGAACTCCATAGAAAAGTCTGCTTGACGTTTGATAAGGTTCTTCATGGATAATTGGTTGGTTTGTGGAACACCATGATACGAAGAATTGATAGACATATATTAGGCATATATGTAATTGCAGAATATAAATGTGAGATGGTGACTACATTACATCTTATAATATAGCTGTTGAATATTCATGATATGACTGTTTACCACGAGTGTAAGTAGCAGGCTGACACTTTAGGAGCCTTCCGGTTGAGACCTACAAGTATATCTGATGATATGTTTATATGTTGATTATGGTTTTGTGTTTTGAACCCTTATATCGTCTGCTCTTAGTTTATTTAGCTAGTTAGTAGCACGAACTCCCTTACTTGTGTCATATGAATAGTTACTGAGCCATTATTTTGCCATTCAGCAGGACGGTTACATTTGGGGCTTTGTGCCGGTTGTGTCGACTTGTAGCCTGCCAACTTCATGACCATCGACCTGAAACTCTGATATACCTTGTGTCTGGTCTCCTCAAGCTCCTGTCTGAAAGTAAGTCACGAGAAAAGTTGGTACGCGTGTTTGTCTGGCGGGTGTGTGTCCTACAAGCGTTAATTAGCATTCAACTGAAACAAGTGAAACCAAAGGCATGTGCCTTTAGCATGGAAATACGTATTTCGGGCACCTTCCATCGACAGCCACCTTTATTGTGTGGACTGTGGGTGGGATTTGGTGGTGATATCCATTTATTGGATGGACATTTTAACTCTCTTGTACACGGCAGGTTGATACAACTAATGCACATACCTTTACCTTTGTAAACTGATATCATGGCGGATCCAAACGAGAAGCAAACGACACAAATGGAATTACAGGGAGAGTGGCCACCCACGCTTGTTGCGATGGATGCATGGTGTTTGGTTATTTGTTTGCTTTTTGCTGTAACAAATTTCTTGAAATGCACAAGTGTTCACTTTCAGTCATGTGTACTATGTAGACCAGACGTCAAGGCCGCTGTGGGTAGAAAAGGGTTAATGTTGTAGTGGCGAACTAGCGGATGTAGGTGAGGGGCTGATTACCATGTCACACCTCCATAATTGTCTAATTACACCCTGGTCCCTTGTGGGCGTCAGTCCAATGAGGTCACCGTGCAGAATGATGATATAACCTGGTTACCCTCCTAAAGCTAGTGACACGTGACACGTGACAGCAACCCGCCGGTCTAAGCATAGACGTATATGTCATGCAAGCTTTCCAGATTTATACGCTCAGTTTGTAGCCTACCCACATTGATAAGAATTGTCCAGGTTCCTAATCGCTAGACAGAGATTGCAAGTAAGAATGTTTATCAGCAGGTTTAGTAAGTGTGGACATTTCAACTAGGGACTGTCCAGTCTGGCAGCACAGCCAGAGCTTGGTCGTGGACGGTACTGCCCGCGGTACTGTCACCTGTTACGCTGTGGATAATGAGGGGAGTATCCCACGTGACCCGTGTACGCACGGCGGACACGACACTCCATTTCATCATTCTTTTTCATGTAATTGCATTGGTTATCATAATCCACAAGTATCCGATAACCCGTAGACCTCTGTTCGAAGAAGGTTGATATTATGGTTATCATGTTTGCACTCCATTGGACTTCTTTTTCAATAAAAATAGTGCTGTAATTTGTTTGGAAAAGAATGATAAATACAAAACCGGGTTCGTTGTGTAACATGTTTTTTTTTTATCGGGATTCGTTAATGTGGCGCATCAGGCTCGCCATTCGGATTCGCCGTGATACGAACCAAGACATGATAAAATGATTCTGTCATAAACTCACAGGGTGTGGTCTATGCCGGGTGTCGATGACTCCACTATGTTGTAGGTCTACAGAAAATGAAGGTTTCGTAATCTGTGAAACCCATAAGAGGATATTAAAACACAATCTCTCACGAGTGTTGACTTTAGATGGAGCGTGTGTCGTAGGCACCAATAACATGATCTGAATGTTGTACTGTTCTGTAGAGATGATATTTTATGCAACTTTATACTTATATATACAAAAGTGAAGAGGATGAAAATAGTTAATTACGTATCGGACTATAGTAATTGGGGTCAGTTCTACTCGATTGAGCTACTCATAAACGCCTATAGTTGTCTATAAGCTAACTAAGTCTATTTATCTTTTTATATACTTGTATAACTGTAGATTAATTGGAATAAAATACTTATTAAACCAACCAAGTCTATTAACAAACGTATATTACATTACAGTTTATTAGAATAATCACCGGTATTACATATAGACCATTTATAACAAGTAAACAATCTTCTTCGATGGGGATGTACGTCACGTACTATTAAGACATCTGTTATGGTCACGTAATCATACCATCCGAATTGCAAGTTACTAATTAGTAGGGATGTATTATCACCACCAGTTATTGAGCTCTTTGGTAATTTCCTTTTCCTCCGTCCACCCTTCACTATTTTCACGTAGACGGATGCAGGTCATTCTAATCATTAAAGCCGGTGTATTTTAAGACAATATAATGACATGTGGGCTATCTCCCTATCCCCTCAGACCAGACAATCAATAAACACATGTAGGATACGTCATTAATGCGAATATGTCGAACTTGTATAAGACTAACACATTAGAAAACTCCATTAGCATGAAAATGCGAAGAAATTGAACCTTCCAAAATGTCCGTCCTTAGGTGGGATTCGAACCCACGACCTCTGGGTTGCGATGATAACTGACCAAGTATGTAGGCTGGGGGTTACAGAAACAACGGTTCGTCCGTGTAATCTTTTAACAGCCCGCTGTTTGGGATGATGGTATCATTCTGGTCTCACAAACCTCGTCGTGAGTTCGAGTCCCGTTAGGGCCACTTGGCATAGTCAAATGGAAGCTTAGTGTTTAAAAACATGTCTTCCGTTATATCAGAAAAGTGGTAGGAGCTTGATTGTCATAGAAGAGAGAGAGAGAGAGAGAGAGAGAGAGAGAGAGAGAGAGAGAGAGAGAGAGAGAGAGAAGACTATAATTATCTTATCGGACTCGTGGGATAACAAAAATGCATATTCAACTAGAATGTATTCACTACGAACGTATGATAACCCAAGAAAGTATGCATCAATGTATGGAGTGATTAATCAGAAATTCTAGTATGCTAATGCCTGGGGCACATCAGGCCGCAAGGTCAGTCTACGGCCAGTCTATACCAAAAACTCATGGAGACCTAAATGTCAGTGCGGCAAACGTAGCTTTTTTAAGACAGTGCGGTGGGCGCAGCAGCTGCAGGCCAAATCAGAAGTGGTCTGACTGTAAGGCGCAAAACCCACAGCAACGGCCGCCGTACGGCAGATAAACCCTCAAGTGTATTATCACATTAGTTGCCATGCGTCCTTTTCAAGGCTCTGCTTGATACGTTTTTATACCTATGCGTCAGTATGAGATTTGCCTGATAGAAAACTCTATCAAGCAATGACACGTTGCCATACGGTGCCGTACGGCACCCATACGGAAGCCTGTGTCAATTGCAACCCCAGGCAATTGAGAAATGTTCTGTTCAACAGCCGTAGGGCGCCGTACGTCAGAATTTCACTTCACTGTGGGTTTAACCCCATGTAAAATGCATTGGAGCAATCGGCACGAGTTTTTTATTCGTACGGCACTATGTGTTTTTTTCCATTAAGTAGGCAGTATGGCGACCTAACGCCAATTTAATCTGGCGCAGTGCTTTCCAAGTACCATGAACGTACGAATGCCATGCTTTAGGAATTACACACTGTGTAAAACAAACGTAAGTTGTGCGTTGGATGCATGTTACGCTCACCCCCCCCCCACCCCACCCCCACCCCACCCCCACCCCACCCCACCCCTCCAATGGAAATATTCGCTCTGCCAACGCACGGATTCAGCGCTACCTTCAATTTGCATGTGCCCATAACTTTACGATTGTTACTGCATGCGGAAAACCCAGTATCACTGCAGATCTGATAGAAGAAACCGTGCAGCTAAAATGTCCGCACGGGCGGCTGTGCCCCTAACTTAACACGCGGTTGCAAATAACACATTCCTCATATAATTGGCCTCGTCTGCTGAGACAGTGCGAGAAGAGACCCAGCGTGTGTAACACGTGGTAATTATACCCTATTGTGTGGGAACCATGCTAATTAACAACATCATTATAGGGTGTTTTTCATTAAGATATGGGCATCATACATTATTAGGGGAGGCTGTGCGTAGCTGTTTTCGATACTTATAAGTGCAATTGGTTTTACCTGTAATATGATGTAAACACAACCAATGCACAAGTGTTTTACTAATCTTTTTCAGTGGGGGAAAATACCAAATAACATTATTGTTTAATCATATTGTCGTGTTTTAAAGACTTTTAACATATAAGTTAATCAGAATCGCTTCAGCTGAAGCGGAATGTTTAACAGTTGATTTATTTCTATGTACCCAGGTGTGTTTGTTAGAGAAAACGTGTTAGTCGTTGTTTCGGTGGAGCACACGCCTCCTCCTCTCCCGAAAAAATATAGCCTCCTACAAAAAATGTTGCTCACATGGGGCTTCATACTTTCCTGCAGGATAGTATTCATATGTTGCAGTTAGACATGCTCGACCCCTCCTCTCGCCCACACCCCCAAGCACACCCAAAGACGTGGGCGAACACTCCCACGTCCATTTCAAAGTTTCTAGAAATTCTCAATCTGTCATCCATACTAATAGTTTATATCTAAACAAAAAATGGCAGAAATATGCATATGTCAATGACGGCTCGACTTACGTACCAAGGATGTGGCGGCCATCGGAAGGTTTCATTTCAGGCTCGTTGAGACATTAGCTGTAAGGATGGAAAGCCTATAGTCATCAAATAACGCATAAAGACCTCTTTCAATGACAGACATTGCCAACTGAAGCTCATTTGTGTTAAATGGAGATGAAATGTCTTCTTGAGCAATGCCACAGTAACCGCATCGTTGGTTTCAAGGCTCAATCATTCACACTGCCTTACAAGTCCAAGTTCATAATATCAACCCGTGGGTTAGACCAACGCAATCGCGCGAAACATGGCAGTGGTGCGTAGGAATCTAAGTCACGTTGCTACCCTTGATCTCCATGCCGCTGAACATTCTACTGTGTGAGACTTGTGATTGGTTGGATTTTGATGGCGACTCCCGCGAATATTGAGGGGGTTGAAACACGGCTATGTGCTGCGTATAGCGATGCGGTAACCAACTCTGTGCGTTTGTACGTAATATTTTAACACTCGCTCATCCTACACGACGATGCATTGATAGTTAACATATAATAGTATCTGTAAAGAAGCAACTTTTATATACCTTTTGACCACTTGGTCAAGTCACAAACCATTGGTCTTAGATAGGATTTGCTGTCTGTTTTCATATCTTCATTCGCCCAGCATTGAGGAACTCGCATTTATATCATAAACATATATCTTCCATATAACCCATAACTGTGGCACTTCCCAACACATACATGTAGCTATTCCAATGCCGCTGTCCCCGTTAGTACACCACTTAAAGCCGACTGTACGCTAAAGGGCCTACATGTGGTCCGAATATAAGTGTCATATCACTGTGTTCAATTTTAAGAGATTGCAAAAACTTCCAGTGTCATTTTTCAACATGATGCCCGTTTAGAGGAAATGTGCATGTGTTTCGTGTCGGTAGATAAGGACTTCGTCAACGTCCTCTTCAACCGCCCGAACGAGGTCCTTCCGGTTCAGCCGTAAGAGGACGTTGTGGTTCGTGTTGAGAGAACGCTTCATCTTCTCGAACATACGCCGCAATAGGTGTAGGTGCAAATTGATCTCGTCGCACATGACACTATCTGAGATCCACACCCTGGATACAGCTGCCAGCCAGACATTTAATCTGAAGCCCAAAGTGTCGTGTACACAGTGCATGTCCATCTAACTCAAGTCTCCCACGCAGCTGAGTTGAAAATAGCATGAGTAGGTTCAATCTGTGACCATTTAGAGCAAGCAGACAACAGTAAAACATCCTGTTAGAATCACAGCTGCCGTCTACTGTCACCAGGCCAAAGCTGAGCTGGTAATTCAGGAGGTTAAGGCGTAGTATGTCCGTGCAAATGTTTTTTGTTGATTTATATTATTCCTGATGCTAAACGTTATGCTTGCCATGTAGAATAAGAGTGCACGAATTGGGCACAAGTCAAACCCTTCACTGAGTTCACAAATCAGGTTATAAAACTGGCATCGTGTAGCGTGTAACTCCCGACTTCGTTAACTCCTTGTGGTGCACAGCAACAATAGAGTTGGAAGTTACAGGAGACCTGGGACCATTTTAACCATGATTTGTGAACCCGTTGGACAGTTTGACTTGTACTCAATTTGTGCAGCCTACCCGGTAATTATACATACCATTTTTACGCATACCTCTCAAACCAATGAATTTAGGTCCAGAAATTTAGGTAATAAGCAAAACACATTTAAATGGACAGACTACGCCTCTGTTTTGGTAGCAGCCGATTTACACCCACGGCTTCAACCCAACTATCGTGAAAATTCTCATTGTCCATGTCTGTGTTCAACAAGTCAACATCCTCGCCTGTCTCCTTCATGTCTAAAACGTACGTTTGCTGCACTGTCCCCGTGCTGGCCACACACTGATCCGCAGGGGAAAAAAACTGAGGATCGCACGTTCGTGCACATGCATCGTCGGTTCACGGGAGTCCCTAATTTCATACTGCACACATGCAGTGGTCCGGTGCGATATTTATAGGTCCTAATGTATATCATACATGTATATATTTTCACCCTCTCCATGCCTCACGTACTGTAAAAACAAACCAAGGCACATGACTTTTCACGTGGTTACAGTGCATTCTGGGAATTTTTAGACAAACATTGATAGAGACTAAATCGTTTCCTCTTCTACTCCATCACAGGGCCTAGTTGATCGAGACTACTCCCCTAGCGGCCAAAACGGGTACTACGATCTCACCCTTGAACATTATTCTAATATTTCTACTTGCGAACTGGTGTATAGTCACCACATATACCTGTTCTATATATGGTTGATATTATACAGGAGAGAACTATTTTCCGCAGTCCACGACTACAAAGATATATATATGGTCCAGATTCATTAACCAATCAGCGCGCACTTCGCACGTGACTTGCGATGAATTATTCACGTGGACGAGAGATTATGATAAATCCTAGGGATTACCACAGCGCTACGTCTGATTATATTCGGCATTAGCACGCTGGTGGTTATTTACTACAGCAAAACCTCCTTGAAAGGACCGCCTTTGTAAGTGTACGTGATTGTATAAATCCAGATATAGCCGCATAGACTGCGTATATATAGCACTAGGAGTAAGATATGTGTGTTTTCTCACCGATTATTGCAAAACTAAGGATGTCTTATAACCAAATGTTTTGTGGAGAGTTGACTGATATGGCATTGAGAAAGTTATTGCCGTAAATATACAGTCATATATTTATGAGCATAGACCATGAAGTATTCCGGAAGCGGATTGCTAATGGTTCGTATGGGCTAATAGGCCTATTTCTGAAGAATGTTTTTTTTCTACATACGCGCAATTTACTTTCCACCTACATGTATGTTGTTATGAGTAATATTCATCTTCCCTCTACAATCTAATGCAAAATGCTTGGATCAGTGTCAAACTATACATGGTTTATTAAATACAGAAGAATGAATGTTAAAAGGTAATATGTTAAGCACAAAATTGTTTCATTGTGACACGACTGACGAAACAGCGATTTTCCACAAATTCGCGATAGTAAAACTTTACCCCCTTTTTATTGCATTATGTATATATGTATAAATGTATATATGTTACTATGTACGAGCGGCACAAAGAACCATAGGCCTCATAATAGCAAAAATAGTCATTTAACAGGAATAAAGATAGTATTTCCTTTGAAGGACCATACAGTAGCTATAAGGGGCAGGGCATTTATAGATGAGTGTGCGTCACTCGGGCGTTCATTTTAGTGAGCGTGGGCGGTTTAACGTCTATGAACAATACCAGATCGCTATGTAATAACGTTCTCACTAATGGTGTGCAATAGTGTGAATGATAAGACTTCCTGTCTGCTATGTTAATAGACTATCTAATTAGCAATACGTCCACTTGTTTAATTACTTCTGTCAGTATTACAATAAGGTAAATCCTTGTGTTCTAGAAAATCTGAACTTATTTAGGTGTTGCCTGTTTGAGCTGGTTAGGTCTGGTGCTAGTGGTTCGAGGGTGGCGGCGTGTCGGTTATAGCACACTCGCGTGCACACTCTGGTAATTTTAGCGAAATGATGATTTGAGCTGACATGTCATGTAAGCAGATTGACACTTTAGCGATGTTGACACACCACAAGTGTGTCACGCATAGCCAGGTTACCTGACCCCACCCCCACCCCACCCCCACCCCAAAAATAGAAAAGAAAAAAAAGTATGAGATACTCTAAGTGCGCCCCCAACCCCCTTTCTGAAAACCTCTATCTGCCAGCATCACGTGCTGTTAATCTCGTGTCTCGTGCTGTTGTACCGCGAGGCACGCGGCAGTGTGTCGGTGTTGTGAGTGGTTGACGGGTACTGTCCTGATAGTGATAACACCGAGTCCCCTCTCGCCTCCTGGCGACCATGTCACCTGCTAATTGTACGTCCAGTACACATGCACTGGGACATACCGACCATCTACTGCAATCCTATTTATACGTTTATGGATGGTGGTAGATCATCCCAATACGTTTCACCTCAAATATTCGACAAGGATTTTAATCTTTAACATCCTCTGTTGTAAACCAAGATATAGTAAGCAGCGTGGTAATTTTTGCACTAGCAAATTCATGCTTTCAGAAATAGGGGTGGGGCACTTAAGAGATCTCCTGGGTCTCGTACGCGTGTTCAACATGAAAATTTGGTATGTTGGTAGGGAAAGGGGGGAGCATTTGCGCCCCAGCCCCGTATCTGCCTATGATTTGTGCTGGGTCATATGAAATATCAATCAAACATGTCAATGTAACCATTTAATCTAGAACCTAACAAGCGTCATCGTCGGTCTACGGCAATCCCTTTCACACTGCATATTAAGGTGGTGTTTGGGGGAATCTGATGTGGTGAAGCATGCGTCGCAAGAGGAATCATTAACGAGTAGGAAGGTATTATTGAAATGTAGTGTGGGCGTTCTGGCCTTCTGATTGATTCATATCTTGTGAAACTTCCAACAAAACTTAAGAGTTGAATGAACGGTATGTATTTTTTTTAAAGAATTTGTGGAATGAATAAAAAATCCGAAACATAAAAGGATAAGAAGTCACCTTCACCAGATTCTTTTGTATAGTTATTTTATAACGGTATTCGTACGAGCACAAAGAATGAGCTGGTTTATGCGTGTGCTAAGTGCCATAAGATGTTTGTCCTTGATTGATATTTCTACTTGGTTTGTTAATCATAACATCCGGAAATGGTTGTTATTGTCATAAACCCAAGTGTCCGTGCACCTGGCTCATCTATAATGGCGGACTCGCGGAGCACTGTAGTAAAAAATAGCTACAATGTAATTGATTGTACACGATCTGCAATAGAGCATGCAAAATTGTTCAAAAGTTCTGAAAAACATATAATACATAAATAAATATATTTTCATGAATCTCTGGCAGATCCAGGTTCTCAGATGGGGGGGGCGCACTTTAGGCATCTGATGGGTTTCGTACGTGCGATCGATAGCAGATATGATAAAAAAACTGTAAACATAAGGTATTTTTGTGCCCCCCCCCCATTGCCCCCCCCCCCGGCCGGTCCTGCCTATACGAATTAGATACAAACTCCATACGTGAGAATGGTTGCTATTGCAGCTTCCGGTTCTCCTGCTATTGTTTGGGGAGTTGTTGTAGAAAACAACACCATTTCAATAGAGGTCGTTTGGCTGCTGTGTTTATTTTTCACCTTATCTATCTATAATCTTACACCGGGTAGTTTGGCGTGGGAGGACCATAGCTAGGAAGTGTGACGTCATATCCTGAGAGTTTTCCGTTTGACTGTAGCTGAAGACTGGGATTGGGCGACTTTTCGCACTTGAACAAGACCTTGTGATATGGGATCCTACAACCAGACTAAAGTACGCATCATTGAAAACCCAGATCATCCAGGTTTCAACCATATCCATCAAATTGACCATAGATCCAGTCATTGTGAATATGTAATCGGCAATACAATAACACTAAGACACAAAGGCTTTCTCACGTTCGCGGTTCACATTACAAGCATTGCTCAACACAACCTTTAAAAGAGGAAACTAAGAATGTAATCTAAAAGATAAAATTAGCTAATACCCTGGTTAAAAATACCAGGCACGCAAAGTTATATGTCGCCTGGATTGAAAACAAATGCTGTGATATTTAAAACGCAGTACGAGTTAGAAAAGTAATTGGTGAAAAAAGTAACTCCGTGCTCCTGCAAGGTATACCGGATTTAGGTACTCATTAATAATGTGAACAACGCATTCTAGAAAATACCTATTTGTATTTTAAATATAATATGCGTATACTGAGAAGTGATTAGACAATCGTATTCATCGTACTTGCAATCGGTACTTGAACTTAAACTACAGTACTGATCTTATTTACAATAATATTAATCAGACGACAAAGAACAACTGTGCAAAAATCTGAGGTCCTCGCACGAGGCCACTCAAGTCCGTAACTTGCCATTTTAGTAAAGAAGCAGGTTCTGAGGCTCGTCATTGAAGATCTTCCTGTCAGGTTTACAGTTATAAGCAGTATACACGCAATAGTTTCTCTACTTCATATAAGACACCGGGTCTCTCACGTTGAGGCCCATTTTGTTTAGTATATTTAATTATATGTATAATATCATTACATGTTTTGTTTTGTTTTTTTTTTCATTTTTCTAAAAACGTGGCACGTACCGTTGTATTTGTGCTCGATCTATGCTCATCAATTAGAAAAATCATGATTAATAGAAAATATATATTAAAAAAATCATTGTAACATTTTACATCACAACTATCAAAATTAATTATAAGATACGATCATACAAAATATTATTCGCGTATATTTTTAAAGGGTCGATCTCCTGTAGAGAGAGCTACTACATACTGCACGCGCAACTGTTACTCGTAAGACACCGTTATTATGTACCGTATCTATTCTACGTGTTGTATACCCATACACAAGCTCACTTGCATAACAAAACCACACACAGGCAGCAATACCCAGCAGTAACTCACACCCTCCGAAAATACACACCAGCTTGATAAACGAACGCACGCACACGCCCGAAATTTATGACTTCTTAAAAACGTCCCAAAAACCTCGTTTAGGCAAAGAAAACACAAGTGTCCGCTGCAATTTGAGGTTTCGTCATTTAAACAGAGTCAGAGGTGGTAAACGACTTCGCCAGGTAAGTGTGAATAATCTGCCGATGTGGCCTCCTGAGAATGGTTAAGAGGACAGCAGTTTGGTTATTTACACCGATGCTATAATGATTGCGTTATTGTATGCATATATTTATCGCATATTAAACGGTTGACGTAAAAGAGCGCTGTGTTAGTTTAGAAAAAAGTAGCAGTGCAAAGCAAATTTTCAATAACGGTATTTAATTTCACCTAAAACTTTTTCACATGCAGCTAATACTAGTGGTGTTATTTTGCCCTTCACTTTTACTTTTTATAGAATGCTACTGAAATAGCAGATATAGGATGCGGTAACTGAAACCCTCCATTTCACATAGATTATGGTAGTTGCAAATGCTCAAAAATACGCCAGAAGCTTGGTATCATTTCGAGGTGGGTTGTGTGTGGGTTGTGTCTGACCTCAAATTTGGAGTTATTTGGCTGGTTCGATTGTGAATGACACTTCTAGCTGGTTCTGGGTCTATCTGCTCAACTGTGGCCTCGTCTGCTGCATTGGGAGGATGTACGGCCGACAGTTGAAACTGCAAGTGCCGCACTACCGTTAAAATCTGAGCCAATGGAACCATGAAACAGAAGCATCTGTTCCAACAGTTGAGATGGTCACGATGCTCCATGATTAATGCTGTATTCCTGGAAGAAATGTCACACTTCTGCCGCGTTCCGGCCCAAAAAACGTTATCGCTTTGATTTTTCCGGCCTGTGGGCTCCCGATTTGGATTATTGAGTTGTTGATTTAGATCATCTTTTTTGTTTTTCTGGGTTATCTGGATTGGCAACTTAATCATCGTACAGTCTTTCTGCTTAAAGGTGGCCTTGCTGGCGATGTTCATAAAGATGTTCCCGTGTTAATATTCCAGACGATCCCATACGTTGTGGCATCTGGAGCTATCATTGGCTATGTGAAATTGGGGGGTTACACGTTGTTTACGTGATGGGATTTTAATTATAGCACAGCGCTATATTGGTAACACACGTGGTCAATCTCGTGGACTTCGCATGAAATGACTTTGTACGCAATTATCATATATAGCAATATATATAAATAGCAACTTGATTGTAAGATCAAAGTCATGAACGTAGCATGATTAAAGAATTTCTGTGCGTCATTGGTGTATACCGATGAAAAGGTAAATATTCATAAGGTGTAACAATATTGAGTATGCAAAGGTGCACACAGGCCACAATGGTCATTAACACATGTACATCAGCGAAATACAATAAGGTAATTAAATACATAATAGAATAGGCAAATATCATGCATCTGCCTTATGTAAGTGTATCAAAGGCAAACCCATGAAAGATGGGTATGAAAGCATGTAATTATACAGGTGTTAGTTTGCTTCCTGAGGTAAAGACAGAACTGTGTGATGGTGACATGTATGAGGAATGATAGTGGTGAGGGCGTGCTCTCATGTCAGCGGCATGCCTCTAATTAGTTATGGTTCACACATGAATTCCGACGCTTGGAAAGTAACAAGACTTTTGGACAGGGTGTTATGCATATATACCGAGTGTTTTCACAACCAATGGCTATTTTTACTTTTTTGCAGGAAACACCTGAAAATAAATCACCCGTGGTCATCATTTTGACTAGTATATGACTAACAGATCCAGCAGGTGTTGAGATGTTGCATATTACATGTAGGCCTATTTCCCTTATTTGGGAAATAGATAAAATCGGGTGAGTGTAAATGTAAATGTGAATGTGGTGGAATATAGTCCTGATCCAAGTCTTGCTCTCACGACTCATATTTTTTATACCAGGTCATAGGCCCACTCATTGATCATCATATGCTGAGTGTGTAACATGAATTATTTCATCAGGTGAGTTCTTGGGGTGTATCCTACCAAGCTCGAAGGGCTAGCCGCGATAGGATAAAAGAACAAATCTTGTTAAAACAATTCATGTTACACTTCGAACCCGGTTTTGTATTTACCTTTTTTTCTAAACAATTACAACAACGTTTTTTAAAAATGTGAAAAAGTAGTCCGGCTAGGTATAAGCATGATAACCATAATATCAAGACTTTCAGCTCCACAGGACCACACTTACCATACTCGATAAACTCCACAATTAAGAACAATTAAAGATCTCGAACATCTAAGAGAAATTGTACAAGACAAGAAATATTGGAAAAGCTTAACAGAAGAGATTGTGAAAGTGAGGCAGGCAGAGGTGGCCATTGTCAACTCAGCGAACGCTTAATGAATGAATGAACCATAATATCGCCCCCGTTCGAACAGGGTTGATAACACTCTGCGATTCATCGGATACTTCTGGATCATAATAACCAATGAAATTACATGAAAAAGAATGATAAATGTTTTAACGTCGTCTTTCCCCACAGACGCACCACGCATCACCATAAAGCCACACCCCCTCTTTGTGTGCTTTCGGTGCTCAGGTGGCAGTAGAAAATCATTTACAATGTCCACTAAACCTCCAAATAGTTCGTGCTTAATACAATAATCTAACGTCTATTGTATTACAATTGTGATTTTGTTTGAGATTTTCTTTAGGAGAAAAAGGGGGCAAAAAAGCATCAAGTTAGTTTTTTATCAGTTTGATATGAACTCACTCAGATCATACCAACCACCTTCTCTTTACAATACTGAAAACAGTAAGTCCTCATCAACACCCGTACCCACGATAGTCATGCTGCAATAGGCAGATCAAGAGGGGTGTGCTCTTTCCCTTTTCCCCACCAAAATACATAATTTTCATGTGGATTTTGGCATGTCCGCTATCGATCACAACCATGAGATCCCTTAAGCTCGCTCAACTTTTCCCCAAAAAACCTGGATATGCCAGTGCATGCTGTAACGGTCGACTGCACTAACCACCGCCCGGCTCATACGCCACTACCACCACCGCCAACAGAGCCGCTGTCCAGCCCTCGAGTGACCACCGGCAGCAGACAATTAGCCCAACAGACTGAGATGTGATACATCATTCGTACTCGCTCCATCTTCCTGTAAACAAACACCACTCCAAAAATAGACCTGCCGAACACGCCGGCGGTTGCTGCCAACTGGTCCCCGGGAGGGCTGAATGGGGGCGGCGGAGACGCGGGCGGTCATCGGTCATTGTGGCTGGTCAGTTTGTGTTTATCTCAGTCAAAGTGAAGAAGGAATGCTGTGCGTCATTTGTGGTTAGAGGAATCATCATGTTATATCACAGTTATGTGTATATACACAGTGAATAGCCGTGTAGATGTTGTAACACTGAATGTACATAGCTTATGTAAAGAGTAAAGAGATTCCCGTAGACCGTCATGGGTGAGTGGTATCGAGTGGTAATTACTTTCAAGGGCCACTTACAATCCATTAAAAGTCATGTATGGTTTAAACACAAATATTCTGAACACGATTAACCTCTGGGATTTCGTACAAGCTACAACTAGATCAAAAGTGTTCAAAGAACACTGCGTCGCTAGAACACACACACACACACACACACACACACACACACACACACACACACACACACACACACACACACACACACACACACACACACACACACACACACACACACACACACACACACACACACACACACACACACACACACACACACACACACACACACACACACACACACACACACACACACACACACACACACACACACACACACACACACATACATACATACATACATACATACATACATACATACATACATACATACATACATACATACATACATACATACATACATACATACATACACACATAGTTAGTTAGTTACAAACGAACGAAACACAATGCTTGCTTCAGCAGCTGAGCTGAAGCGACGCAAAAAGCGACTTACGGCATGGTCGTTTTATTGCATTTTATTGACTTCAACAATTCTATTTCCTGAAGAATAAACATGTCCTTAAGTCTAATCTCTCTGACGTAAATTGCTATAGAGGAAAAAAATACTGACTTCAAAATTACACTGATACACAATACGTGTACAGCGCAGAATTTTCAAATTAGACATAATGTACCCTTTGCTTAGCTGTACCTACTGTGTTTTGATAATTAGATAATCAATCATTAGGTAATTTAGATAGTTTTGTGCCATTAGACTCTCAATAGATACATTTACTAATATTACAAGGTATTCTTCTCATTAATCAATTGTACTGTTGTTTACTTTTAGACTGGATGAAATCATCCAAACTGCTCACAGAGAACATAATTACCACTAATCAAGTAATCTTTGCATGTCACGATTCTATAAACCCACGTTGATTGGCATTAATATTTTAAAGCCTCGCAGGACATTCCAGCCGGCCAGTCAGTAATCCAGGCGACTCTAAATAATGAATGTGACATGTGTAAACCAGTTTTGCACAGTCGTCATGGTGCAGTTCTTTAATAGAACAGTCGTGTTGCAGGAAAGTATATTTTACCCGTTTATGAATTTGGTACCATCATACACGTCATCAAGTCGGACTGGTGACCAGAAGGTCGTGAGTTCGATTCCTTGTCGGCTCCGGTGGTAGTTACTGAGTAAGCAGATTGCACATTGATTTCCCACTTATTCTTGGCATCTACATGTTAAATAGGTATAGGTCAGGTATGAAAACGTTAATGTGAGTAGTCGGCACAGTTCCAATTGAGCTCTATGCTCCTCAGATAGTTGAGAAAAGCAACATACGTTGACAAGGATGCCAATGGCCTCGCGGCAATGATGTAAAGTGGACTGAATAGGAGACTGTATCTCCTACATTTGCATTTGCAGTTTATCCCTTTGTAATTTTGGTACCAACATATACATGTAAGTGACTTAAAGATAATTTCAGTGAAAGGTGCCCTGTTGTTTTGGGGTGATGGTCTAAAGCGAGGGGCACATTCCACCCTGCGGGCGTGTTCGCCACAAGGCGCGTTGAGGTCTGCGGCGTCTACGACGTTTTCCGCAGGCATGGACAAAAGTACAGTTGTGGGCACATACGCACGGGATCCGTACGTTATGGGTGCGTCGGCACTGGGAATGTTTTTATTGAGGTGGCCGTGAGTTCAACACACGCTATACGCACCGTGTGCGTACCAAAGTGCAGCATTCTTACGTGGATGGTACAGAGAAACCGCGGCGCCAATGCTGCATTTGTGCCGACATTGTACGTCTTAGTCTCGCGCAACACAGACCTACGTAAAGCGAGGCTGGCTGGTCGAGTCTACGTACGTCTAAATCCGCTGTGATTATGCCACGATTAGCGTAAGGTCTCCGCACTGCCTCCTTCCGGTCAGACCATGACGTTGGGTGGTCGTAGAAGAAGTTTGGCCACCGTACGGCCTTGTAAATACGTACGTTATCGCACTGCATACGCACGGATCCTCACGTTTTCTATGCGTTTTTGGTCGTAGACTGGCTGTAGACCCACCTTGCGGTGGAATGTGCCCCTCACTTAACGCTCAAACAAATTCAAGTCGCATACATTTATAGTCATTGTGCATGATGAGGTCAGGAATCAGTAACGTTTTTAACAAAATAAAACGCCTAAACGTTTAATTTCACTATAAAACTATGCATTTCTGCTGCATTTTGATATGACTTCCAGAGAAACCTTTATTAGTGTACGATAGAACTACACAGTTAGCATTTTTTGATTAATTTACTGAATGTCAGTGTCTAGACGCCTTTCTAGGTGTGGCCTTGTTTGGCAGTCGTGTGAAATCATTTTAGATGTTGGGTATATATAATGGTATAAAATACATGTGTATACATTTTACATTAAAATCCCTTGCGACTCAATTTATCGTTAAACCTGTGGAAAGATCTAACGAGAAACTATGACTGCATTTGAATCATCCACGAGACAGAATTAATCAGTGAGACAATGTAGGCCTACTGTTGATATCATCAACTTGATTTACTCATTAGCTAGTATGGCAGTTTTACAAGTGGCAACATTTTCTGATCATTGTCATTAGTTGTCATGGACATGCTCCAATAGTAGTATTCGACTTGTAGATCTGCGCGTGAATAAGTCACTTTGAGCAATGACACAAACAAACATCTGTAATCGAGGAACTGTCGCTTGTGCGCCGAGATACATTGGGTTTGCATACAAAGCTCATTCCTACAAAACACAGCTTTTCTCTTTCCACTTAGAGCCATTTCTCTTGCATAATGATTCGAATTATCGTCAGTCCATATATATCGGCGCTTCTTAATTCACCCTTGATAAATATCATGCCAAATTATTTATTTTTATCGATTGTTTATCAACAGCAGACTAAAGGCTATTTGTAATATTACCCATCATGGTTGCTTGTATGCTACACATATGATTTTGAAAAGAAGAATATATTTATATCCTTCACCACCCATGTAGAGCGTTGCCTTAACCCTGATTCTCGTTAATTACTTAGAGGAAAACCTCTAGGGACAGGCCACGCCATGTTAACATTTTCCTAACAATGCAATGCTAAAATTAAAGGCCTCATCAAGAGCTTGTAGGACACACATGTATCTTGTTGCTAACGTACACCACTGTAAACGACGTTCAGGGCACCCACACATTTACGTGATCCATCCCTTAAATTAAGCACAACTGACTTTGTATAGAAATGTCTATTTATTTGATTAATCGTGAATGATTGAACAGTTAGTATGTTATCAATAACTAGATTTGTGTATATCCGGAAAATTTTGCACTCTCAATATGGATTTGTGTATATTGTTTTAACGGGACGCAATATTTGCCATGTAAACAAATTATTGGAATGACAAACGATTTAATCACAAGATCACTCACTTTATTGATATACCAATCTCACGGTTAGAAAATACTGTGTGTTTTTTTCAGACAATCAAAAGTGCCCTCATTTGCATATACTATAAACTCAAGTGATAGCAGTGGATCTCCTAAACATATGATCATTGCACCCAACCAAAGGCTAGCTTGTCACATCACTTTGTTCTGCTCACTACCTGACCATTTAAAGTAACATCAAGTGTTCAGTCTATGAACCAGTGACAGGTGAAACACCCGGGGAGGAATACAAACACTTTTTAGAAGACAAATATGCAAAATACTTTTAAGGTTTTGACTGTGGCATTGATGAATTTCACAGGGAGGTAACCAGACACTGTTCAAGGTACGTACTAGTTGCATTCTAAGAAATGGACGAACGTAGGGACGTTGGCGTTTGTTCCCCTTTACTTAAAATGTACATATTACCAGTTCAAGGTACATTACCAGAATATACGGTGATGTGATTGAGGCTATTTGTCTCTGGGTCTGAAACTGCGATGCCTCTAGACGTGTGGGATGGTTAGTGTAAAGGTTAAGCACGCCTGACTTCACGAGTGTTCTACAACTTGCATCACAAACACTTCATGAATACCCTTCGTTGGCGTCAAGAAGTCAGAAAGTAATGTACATAAACACGCTACCTAGCTCCGAAAAATAAACTGCAATCAATCGTATGAAAAACTCATCTGCAATGATGTACACTCATCAACTGAACATGCATTCAAACATCTAACTCACGGAGGAGTTTCATATTCGCCATCGTTAACACCCAGCCTCGTTGACTCGAGACCAGACGCATTCGAAAGGTAGGAACACGAGGACAAGTGGCGCCCCTGGTGGCCAACAGACTAACTCCTCGCTACACGCCGTCTGTCGACATCAGCATCGGGCGCTACCTATAAATGCGCGAACTTTCCTCAAACTTCGCCTTTCCTGGAGTTAACGCAAGTGAAGAGACGTCGCCTTTTGCAACCTGGTGTAGTCAACAGACTAAGAGATTTTACTTTTAGCAGTCCAGAGACTAAAAGAGATATTACCTGCAGCAGTGAGTTTGAGACGTAAAAGAGTTGGGGTTTGACTGACAATTTTTGTCCAGCTGCATATTACCTATTGTAAGATTAACGCTATAGGATTACACAGGATTAAGGAAGGCGCTTACTCCAGCCAGGGAAGTAGGTCGAAGGCTCCGGGTGGAGGCCTTGGGTCATGCATTTGAACATGCTGCCGTGGCTAGTTCTGCTTGGACTTCTGCAAGTGTTTGCTGCAACGGTAAGTTCTTTAATCCTGAGACAGTGACTTATCATATTTTCTATCATTTCAGTTTATGTTTATGTTAATGCCTTTCTATAACTGGAGTTGGACTTTAAATTGTAAAACATTTGGGTTATTGAAATGAATGATACAATAAACTTTGGCAGAGTCTGGATGAGACATTGCATGTGAACTGTAAATAGACCAACCAAACAGTCGTGTGTATCTGCTAGAACATCATGCTACTGTCATAATCGTGTAAGATCATCAGAATACATGTTTTGAAGTATCTATTTACAGTCTAAAATATTAATCTTTTAATATTCAATGACTATCTGTTTAACTATCATGCTTATATAAAAGCCTGCTCGGGATTTAACTTTGTTCGTGCTTTTGCTCTTGTTAAGCAAAAGTAAAGTACAGCTATTAGCTTTAACAACACATAGCTGAGCAATTCCTGCTCTTTTCTTAAATCTGGTTATTACGATTGTGATGTAATCTCAAAGAGAGTTAATGTCAACTAAGAAACTTTCTAATTCCCATACTTGGTTCGCCGTCATTCATAATGCCATTGGAAACGTTTATTCTTTGTAGCAAAATATGGTCTTCAGATTATGCCTACCTCATTCTAATCATGTCCGCTATTATTATTCAATTCACAGGTAAATATACAATTGGGACATAATGAATGCAAAGCCGTGAAACCGACAAAGCGCCGAGAGGGGGAAAAACACGTGTACTAGTAAAACAAAACAGTATTATTTCAGCATTTATTTCAAATAATTTCAATGCATTATATTGAAAGCCGAAACTATATATATTCACTAAATACATGTTAAATTATATCTATATTATTTTCTTCATGGCTGTTCAAAGGGCCAAAAAGGGCCAAAAAGAGTCCAAAAATGTTATTAACAGCCCTGTGTTTTGACCTTTTGATTATTATTTATACATTTTGGACTCTTTTGTCCCCTTTTGAACCTTTGAACAGCCATGAAAAAATAAAACCAATATAGTCTAACCTGAGATATGAAGATATATGCCAATTCTCAGGTATTACATATTCTAAATACATGCAGATAAGTCATAATCTATAATGGTGTCGTGTGGTTACGGATGAGTCTTGGAACTCATTACAACCATAGAACCATTTTCTCTTAGTGAATTAACACATGTCCACTGAGAACAGACAACTACCTGACAATAAACTACACGGAAGTGGGTCTCAACCTTACATAGTGAGTTATTATATGTGTGAAAGTGTTGCAATTAGCATATAATAGGGCGAATACGTATTTCGTGGTGCATAATGAGTAACGGTGGTTATTCATTTCACGGTTTCATTTCGATCAGTGTGTATTATCATGTTGTTTAATCTTAAAAAGTATATAAGATTCTTGAATCTTATGAATCTTGAAAAGGAACATGTAGTGTTCGAAATCGATCATAAATTGTATTTAAAGTTTGAAGTTGGGAGTTGTGTTTGGAACAAAAGGAGGTAATAGCATTGAGTAATAGAGTCGTGATATATCATATTGACAATATTAAAGCGCTCACGTTATACACATGGTTACCAATGAGTTAACATGCACAACAAATCGCCTCAGAGTATCAACCTGGCCATTCCTGTGCCATCAATTAGTTCTTTCACTTGACCCATTAAAATGTTTAAGCATAAAAACCAACTTTTTCATATATTTTTTCCTTTATCTCAGGCATATGATTACTAGAAATAAGTAAATGAAACATTACAGATAGGTAATACCCAAGTCAGCTGTGATTTGGCCAATAGAGCATGCTGTAGTCACCGGATCACAGTGTCACACGGTGTCACGTGGAACTATTGAGTCTAGCGCCGACGATAACTTTTCAGTAATGCACGCACAAATGCGGCATTGGGGAATCCTAGTGTACGAATCCCCCCCCCCCCCAGCACCGTTATAAACACCAAACAGGTTCAGCGCCCGAAGTCTATGTAGACAACACACGCACGTGGTAGAACTGGAACATGTATGCCGATCCTGAACTTGCAACGATTCATGTAACCATCTACGGCTATCTATGAATTGTGGGTTACCTTCAGGCAAATAAATCAAACCACGTCGCTATTAATGCATTGTGTCTAGGTCTGCTGTATTTTTAGTCAACTATTGATCAATCTCTATCATTTTCCTCGCATTTTGCCATCACAAGGGTTGGTTGATCGAAACTAGCAGATTTGTATCCACCTAGCGGCGAAAACAGTACTACGATAGTACTCTGATATGTTGATAGGCGAACAAGTCTATTTTGACCACTGATAGACTGGACACCCACCTCAACCAATTAAATCCCCCTATACAGCGACTATGCTTGCGCGGTTTAGAACATCAGACCTTCATTGAACACACGCATCACAGTGAAAGCTGATGGCCTCCTCAAGACCGAAGTACATAGAAGAATGTATTTTTTCCCGATTTTTCACTGGCACCATGGCATCCACCATCACCGTTCCAGTAGTGAGCGCATTGTGAAATGCTACTCGTCCTCTGAGATCACTGGTAAAGAGGAAAATCACATAAAACCAGTCTCAACACGTCCCGATTATGGGCCTGAGCGTGGGAGGATCAGAATTAAGAAGCCAAGCCTCGTGAAGTGTACCAGGATTAGCATTATTATCCATCACTCCGTGTTGTGTTGCTGGTGGAGTGTGGTTGCTGGGCGCCCCAACACAGCCTTGTAGAGGCTTATGCACCTCGGGTTTTGTTGTCATTTCCCTTTATTTACACAGTTGATTTTCAATCAAGATTTTTGCACAAATTGTTGGTGGTAAAAGTTTAGATACATTATGCTGAAACTTGTTTACGGGGGTATTTTGATCTTCATTTAGCTTAAAACTATTTATGGCGTACTTGTGTCAAATGGGAAGGTGGCAAGCTTCATAGTGTGTAAAGAAAAACTAAAATTGGCCCTGAAGATATCTGATTCCAGGGAATTTATATCTATCGCACAAATGATAGGTTTTATCCCCAACCCCATGGGCCCCAGGTTCGTTAGAAGTGAGGTAGTAGTAATGGTGGTAGTATTTACTACACGAACACCATTCGTACTCATATAGTATTACATAGAATGTTCTTAGAGTGTATGCATAAGAATGTTATTTGAATTCCTACCCCATCTAACGATGCTGGGGGCCATGACCCAGCCCCACCTGTTTCTCGATCAACATACGACAGGGTAGTATTAAATTCTTGGTTTATAAATGCATAGATTCTCTTATTGGTTCGTCTTACGTACAATGCACTTTATCATAATCCTGCTCAAAAGGAAAGAGAAATTGTTACATTTCAATGAAACAATAAACAATAAACTACACTTGGGAACCTTTTATTCATCACCACAAAAGCCTCATCAATCAGAACAGACACAAAGGCGCATTTATTATCACCTTATTGTATGATTTAACGTGGTATTTATAGTGGATGTGTTATATTTTCACTCCAATATGGTGCTTACACGCGATGATTTGATAGCAGTCCAATTCATCACTTTTATTGCGATCATGTGTTTAATGACGATTTATCCATCCAGTCAAGGTGAAAGCCAAATTGAGAAAGAATTTCCTGTTTTCATCAATTTAAACCAAAAAAGGCCTTTCTTCGTGTATAATGAGGTAGATTATGCATGCCAGTGATATTTTTTTTATTCCTGGGAAGCCGGTGCTACCGACTGTAGGGCTTCCTATACCTCACATTGAGTCAGCTGAACGCACTAGATTCTAGGAACTATCAAAACTACCGGGAAATCGGCGAACCTGGCTGGAAGGCCTCATATATTCAGCAAAGGAAATCTTCGAGGCTACAAACCAATACAAATATCTGCAAACTGTCTGTAAACCGTAGAAAACCTGATAAATGTTGTCAGGGCCCGAGGACCGTCAATAGCATGATGCGAGATGGATTAGTGGCAGCAGCCACCGGGGATTAAATGGATTAGACTTCAAATCCGTCGGAAGTATATGTTGACTTTGTTGCGCTGCTTAGTTTACCATCCAGGTTGTGTTTGTGGAGTTAAAAATAGTCTTCAGCCTTTGCTAGATATGTTGTGGATTAGGGATACTTTCGCAATCAGTGTCCACACAAGACAAGTGGCCGTTATATGCAGGTGTCCACACACATACAAGCTCCATTTTCCATGTACTTACGGGAGGTAAAGTAAAGGATATTTGGCCGCCTTCGCGCGAATGGTAAGATGATGTCTGTCTAGACCTTGTGGAAATTGAATATCACCAGAAATTGCAATAAGAGATGGGATCAAGATTTCAAAGCTTAACACATATGATCCAATATTGTGTCTGTAATGGCGTCTTGTTCCGTGGGCTACATACATGTGTAGAAAAGCTGTGATGTCTTCAGGTTTTGGGTTAAAAAAGGATGGAATGAACTATTGCATTATCTATAGCCATCAATCTAATTATAGAGGCGCTACTGATATTATCACGTGTATGATTTAAATAAGAATGCTAGAAAAATCTCTATTCTTTTTTCTATTCAACCTACGCATTGGTTTATATGTTTGTGGGTTTTTTCATCAAAACAGCACCATTCACAGGATCAACATTTTTACTTATTTAATTTTATCTAAGTTCTTTTTAGTTTGTTATTATCGAGTAAACTGTGGGCGATACCTTTAGAAGAAATTCATTTTAATCCTCACTTGGCATAATGTTCGTGTTTCTCAATTCATGGCAACTCTCTCAAGGCAAATTGCCTCAACTGATTTTGTTTAATGGCTACCGGTGGGTGGTGTGTACAAGATTCTATTTTCAACAGTTTTATTTTCTCCAAACTATTCATTTCTTCATTTTCTTTTATTTCTTTTCCATTCACTAATACGCTGCTTACAAAATTTACCGACGAGACTATCAAAATGTTGTTTGCAACTGGAGATTTGAAGACATTTCAACTAGCATTCGCCATATTTCATTAGTGCCATATGATTAGTGCCATATAAATAGCATAATTAACAATCGTTTACGGCATTAATTTATATTTTTGTAGGATTATAAAAAAGGGCACATTATGCAAAAACACGAGATCGCTGTGGATGCAAGATTATTAAACCATGTTATCTTTCAATATTTATGGTGTGCATATAAATATGGGATATATACTATATGCTGATTGATATATCATTAAAAGGATTTGAATAACATAATCTGGTATTACCCCGTAAACGAACATTCAGAAATAACTAATTTAGTCAGACTTGTATACATGGCCATTACTATTTTGTAAATTTGATTCATTTAATTAACAACTTTACGTGAAAATAATCAATCTGAGTGGATGAATATTGAACACTCCCACTCAGTCCATATTTGCTACAATAATCCCGGATTAACAGAAATCTTTACCCAGCAGCTACTTGTACTACAGTCAATATCTATGCGAGTGTCGTATAACTAGGCCAATTAATGCATATGATAATTAACAGCTGGACAAGCTCTCATCAAGTCGAGTATCGGCAAATTTATTGTCGGGGTGGGGGAAAGTCAGATCAAGCTGAGGGTGGCACATTAATGTTGCAGACAGGTGCAATAAAATCGACTTTGCCTTATATTACTAGCAATCTTGAAATAGTATAGCAGGCTTTATATTGGTCTAGCAATGTTTAGATGAGTGGAATAAGACTTGGTTCGAATGGGAATAATGCATTTGTTCGCAAGTTACAGATTATGACACTCTGCCCATTTAGCTCTACCTTTTTGCTTATGTTTTTTCCTCTCTAGCATGTATGGTGTTTTGCCTTCCTGTCCTTATAAGTATTTTTGCCTCTTGTTTTTTCCTCAATGCCTCTTATAATTTGACATGTTTCTTATTTGGCTCTTGGCAAAATATCTTTTTGTCTGAATTGCTTTCTCTTTGATTGATGTCTTTTTATATTCTCTCTATTTTATCTAATTTCTGGTGCATCTTACTTGCTCTGCAACTATTCTATTATTGTCTGTATGTGTTATATATCTGACAGATATCCCAATTAACAAGTGCTACCTACGGCCATGGCGTGACATAGTTCTTGGTACTGGGAATTGCATTATTTGGCGTACAAATCTGACACGTGCAGGTTATGTTTGCGTCCTTGTCTTTGCTCACAAGGTGATGATAGTTTTAGGAACCATCGCCCGTATTCAGCCCTAAATGCCATTAATTTGTCATTGCATTGTCTACGTGTATTAAGATATTGCCTGTTTCTAGGGAAATACGTTAGGGTTGATAATTGGGCTATGATTCTTACTAATGACATGCACAAAAATGGTTACTGCAAATATTTCGTTTCAGAATTTACTGTCTCACACAGGGCATGAAAAGTGCATTTTAATCATCTGCTAAGCACTGTTCTCATCCGTAATGCATTTTGGGGCACCGTATAGGGAATCTTTACTGTACCGTAATGATTACATTACTACTTCTTTTAAACATATTATATCGTAAATATTGTAAACAGTTTCCAGGTACGATAAAAGTATATGTACAATGTAATTGGTGTTTTATGTAACGGAGGTAGCTGGAAACATCAATGAGTGATTTTCAGATTAGGAATAAGTGTTTCTAGGTGATAATGAGAATAATATTTTTTCTATGCAATACATTATCACTTGTTTAAAGTGATGAATTACTATGTTATTACAGCCAACATTAGTAAAGTGACAACAACATAATTATCTTCTTATGGACTGGTGTCTGTAAAATGACTGGGGTAATGGTAACCCACAATTTAAAAATTACAAACATACTATCAGCATGACATTAACGTATATGACATTAGAGAAGGTAGAATGGTCTGGCATCAGGTCACATTAAAATCCATGGAAACTATGCGTCAGAACGAGTATGCAGGGCACCATGCTGACTGTAGGCTGTTTCACCTGCCCACGTGGCTTGTTATGCATATATTATAAAAGCTGATTCTTTTAGTGTAAATACACCTGGTGGTAAGATTCATGAAACATGTTATGATCACCTCTGCAATAACACCTATTTCTTACAGTCCCTCCGTGGCCCAGGTGCACATCACTGCTTCCATAGAACCGCATGGCTTTGTGTTCTCTTGCGAGACAATCATATATATGTATATATATATTTATATATATAACATGCATATATTGTATAAAAGTCCATGGGCAAGTGGCGTGTATCACCAAACATAGGTGCGTGCCAGATTCGAAGGCTTGACACGCAAAACTGGGAAGTAACCTATAAGGCAATTTGTACATCAATCTTATCATCAAAATAGCATAGATACAGTGACGTCCACAAAATGAGCACCTCTCTATTATAACCACGTGCATTGACTGATACTCTACCCGTGGCAACTTCTATAAAGGAACGAGTTCAGCAAGGGAGTTTGTCTACACGGACAATTTAACATTGGCTCTCTCATAGGTGGTCCTCTGACAGAGGTTGTATAATTGCCACACACAAAATGTCAGGACGGTTTATTCCCACTTGGTCTATTAGGGCCTTGGCACGTAAAATGGCTCCTTTAAGTTAGAGCAGACTCCACTTTCGCCTGTAGGTCATTAGAATAGGAAAACGCGTACTGTAGAAATCCGTCGGACCTACTACTTAGCTTACGTTTAGGTATAGCTTCTGACACATTATTGTAAAGCCCTGAGCGGGTGCCTCAGGTGCTTAGGTATAACTGAATTTTTATGTATTACTGGGGCAATTGGAGGTGACAGGGTCTGTTTTCCCCCGTGGTCATGATTCATGGTGCGAAATGAGAACAGCCCAGCAAACCTGCAGATCCAGATTTTCAGAAAAGGGGGGTCTTTTTGTGGGAAGGGGGTGGCCCCTGTGCACCCCCACCACCCCCGCCTTGGTGTGGCTATGGCCCGACGGCACTCGCTGTGCACATTTCAACAAAGTCTTGGCAAGGTTCCAAAGTTTAGTCTCATGGGCAAATTATTGTAAGGGCTGTCACATCTACATAGTAAGGAACCTTTTGCTAGAGGACCGGCTAGTTTTCATATATGCCAGCAGTGTTGTTGGTGGCAAAGTTTTATGAGTTTCATACCCTGAATTATGATACATTACCATCGTTTTTTGTGCAAATGATATGCACACATTATATGTCTACTCAGATACGTAAGTTCTTAAATTACCTATGCATTATTGATACATGTATTAAACATTGTAAACTATATAGTTCCCTTTCCTCGACTCTCGCACACGCTAGACTTGTAGGGAATACATGTACAGCTTGGAATGGTTTTCAAATCAAGTCAGGCAACAAGAACCTAGTATTTACATATATATTTTTATTCACACTTACTGTGATATCTAAATTACCTAGAAGATGAGACGTATAAATAAAAGCAGATTTCCAGAAAATAAATTTGAAATTTGTACGCACAACTTAACAGTGTAAATCAAATTTGCAGTTTTGCAGACGTTGTGAACGTATCCTCGTTTTTAGAAGACATTATTTACACACATTGTGTACTTTTTTTCATTTCCTTTGTAACTACATGTAATTCAATTTTCTGCTTTACGATGTTAAAGCAAATCGCTGCGTATTAGTATTTCACGGCAAACTGGCATGCAACGTGTGTTCTTTGTATACGAACACATTGGATTTTGAAGCAATCTATAAATATAACATTTCTAACACATTGACTAACACGAAGATGAAAAGCACATTACATCTTATTCGAGTTATTTCTAGTAAGTATTTTCTTTAGTGAAGTTATTTTTCATATTATATATAATTAACCATGCATATCTAAGCTAGAGTTGTTTGGATTAGCTTTTGCTTTTTTATAATTTTATAAGATTATATCTAAAAACAACAGTGAAGCATAAAAAGTTAATAAATCTTCATAACCAATATAATCGAGAACAGGTGTCATCAGGACAGAGTTGATATGTGAGTAGCAAAATTGACAAAATTCGAACACTGGGTGCAAATGTTTTAACTGTTTTTTCCAGAAGGGGGGGTATAAGAGAATCCAGAATACAGATTCATCCCAATAAACAATAGTCTTTATGAGATAACTCTTCAATAGTATGATAAATGACATGACTTTAGCACATAGTGTGGACAATAGACAATCCAATACACAAACACGAGCACAGCTCACTTTTTGTGTCACAGACACAGACCACGTCAGGCACAGATGCGCACGTCACACGTGCCACACATACACGCGCACGCACACTGAACGTAGACACAATTGATAGAAGCTTGCATCACTCTTTATTTGTCTGTGTTTCAAGTTGAGTACAGGAGGGTCAACAGCATTATACATATCATGATATAGCAATTCTGTGCGCACATTCATTTTTTGGTTGAACTGGCAATTTGACATTAAGCCCAGTGATTGTGACTGCATTGTAACGACCATCCTCCTGGACAGTTCTCATTAATATCAACGGAGAACAGCAAAACAAAATCACTGCCACAATGAAATGTCTTCACTTTGTTTCATGCTTCAAAAGGGCAGTATGATGTCACACTGCAAGTTATTGTGATTATAATTACAGGAACGTTGCATCCATCATGTGGAATAAATTACCAGGTCGCATCAGGTTATATGAGGATATTGACATTTCCCAAATATTACTGAAGTCTCATCTATTCAAAATTGCATATGGTTAATGTTTATTTTTGCTCAGAATTCATGTTAATCTCTCAGTGCCGGTGAGCTGTGGGATACCAGCACTTTAAATATTTTAATTTCGCCGCTGAAGCAGCTCAAAACGCTGAAACGAAGACCTTGTGATCACTTCATTTCTAACTATGTATGTATGTATCTATGTATGTCTCTAGACAACCTAGATCTTTAACTGATGAACCCATTTTTTCTAACTTAACACAACTGTGAGGCATGAGGTGACACCGAAGTAATTCGATTTTGGACACTCTGACAGTTAAATTGTGCTTTCGTAAAAGCCATTTATGACACTTTTACTAGTATTCAATGCACTTAAGCCAGAAAGAAAAGAAACCAAATATTCAACCCAGCAGCAAATTCTACTTGGTGCGGTTGGTGCGGTTTGCTGTTTGCTGCTATATAGCAGGAGGAGCCAATATTGATTAGACAATGGTTAATTCTGGCCGATAACATACATTCTAAGTGTGTACTTTTAATCCAGATTTCCTTAATATTTTAGTAAACATCTGAATATGAACAGTGAATATGAACAATGACACAATACTTTTATTTTAATCCACTGTACTTAAATACATAGCTTTGAAACTATTATTGATTATTATGGAGAGCAATATGTTTCGCTGAATATTGATCACTGCTGTGAATCCATTCTGCAGTTTTATCCTCAAATTCATAAAGTTCTTAATTGCCCATAAGTCAACTTTGTTCTGGCGACGCCGTGTTCTTTGAACAATTTTGATCTGGTTATTATTTTTACTTTGTACAGTGGTAATTATTTGTTGCAATTTCTATTCGCCGCATCAGCGATAGTGTCAGCTAAGCGGTTGTAGCCATAAGCAAGGTATTAAATGTATCAAGCAGATTGGGACTGTCCTAAGTAAATGTCTCCACTGATTTAAAGTGACAGCTCTGCCAACAGTGGGACAGGTTGTTAAGTGTGTGAGTCCTCAGGGTCTTAGATAAAGATAGAACAAGGACGCTCTTTTTGGTTAGGCTCAAATAAGATCATTGGCAGATCCATGTTTTTGAAAAAGGAGGGATGGCCGTGTACAGTATTTCACGGGTTTTGTATGCCCAGTGTGCTCTCGGATATGTCAATAACAACATAAAAATATAATTTGGGGGTTGAAATGGTGGGGGGGATGCATGCCCCCTGCACTACCATCTTGATGTGTCTATGTAAGATTATGCATAATATTGAAAATATTGATGTTGGTGATGTCGAACATGAGCATGTCGTCGATGTATATCAGATATAAGGCTATACAAAGGTCGGAGTGGACTTTACAAAGATAAAGTGCAAACAGAACAAAACAGAAGATTGTTCATAAACAAATAAACTCTCATTTCAAAGCATCAGCCTTTGAGCGCGCTCACTCTCTTCCTTCTATAAACTATGTGATATCTTTTCCACTTTATGATGCTAGGTTGCAATGGCCCACTTTTAGATTCACTTAATACACATTTCGCTTTTTAGCAATTCTTAAGAAGGGTTAAAAACATGAAGAGGCAAACTGTTGAAATGGCATTCATAGCGTGTTTTCAAACTATGTTCTGAAATTTAACTCACATTGTATATGGTAAAACGTTCCAAAATATCCAGTGTATTGGTCTACATGTATACATATTATACGTGAAAAAATGTATGAGACGGAAATGGAACTACCTCGTGTTCCTATGTGGAATAAGTCATCATCACCCATTAATTTTATTTCAAACTATATATTCTATTTCGCAACATTACAACCGAATATGACACAGGGTACATGAACATTTATGAGTTTTATAGTCTACTATAGGGAGAAATAATACCCACATTTGGTGACAGATCCGTGATTTTCCTATAATTTGTACATGATGCGGACACTTCATGAGCCCCTTGTCCGGAACCACCTAGCTCCCCACCCCACGCAGAACCGCTCACCGGGTTTTGTCTCTCTCTGGTCTATAGCCAGCAAGTTTCACTGTATTGACATAGCTGCTAACTCGTTTTACAACCATAAGCCCGCTGTTTGGACGATGGTACCATTCTGGACTGACAACATTGGGGTCGTGAGTTCAAATCCCGTTAGGGTCACTTGATGTAGTAAAATGGAAACTTAGGTTTGTAAAACCTGTCTTCAGATATGTCAATGCAGTTGTCGAAACTTGTTTTCTAGACCACAATGGGAGAGAGAAGATTAGAATTACATGAGTATAATAGTGTACTGTTTAGACAAACTTGTAATGTCGACTATGGAGCAGCTAATAAAATCATTATTAGTTTTGCGGCAGGAGTGATTGCAGGAATAGACACTCTATAAGCAGAGATGTCATGTATATCGTGACAGTCACTCTGTCTGGAGTGTGTATCAACAACTGCAGGGATGTGGGCAAACAAAGAAAAAATGTTCTACTCGTCTTCTAGTGGATTAATATTGATTTTCCTGGGGGATCGTCCTTGGATGAAAGTGTAAGGGTTACGAATGAGATGTAATAAGTTTGCATAGAAATATTCACTAGAACCTATCCAGATTATTATATATTCCCACTAATTCTTCTATGAACTCGTTTTTGCATTATAAAACAGGTAGATTTACAGCTTAAATTTCTGGACAGTAGATGTAATACTAAGGTTGTCCCTGTTAAAGGTCACAAAAAATGCACTCGACAATTAACCTCGACTGGATTCACTAAATAGGATTGTCATAAACGTAACAGAAATAAGTTGATCCTGTCTATCCTAGAAGATGAACTCGTTTATAAATCTATAAAATCACTTATATGTTACATTCATATTTCCATAGTCCTTTTTTGTAATTTCCTTGGGGATGTGTACAAGAGGAAGAAGCAAAATGGTAAATTGAACAATTTTGCCCAAAATTGATTGCATACACGTGGTCTTTCTCATTACATGAATTGGTCCATTTATATTTTTCTTTGAGAAAAGTGCCTTTCTAACTCAGAGCTTTCTAACTAAACGCCCGACTTCTGTCGTAATAGTGAAAGTTACTATGAATAACTCATTTTACAATGTAAAAAATCAGCCACAAGTAACGTTTCATAGCGTTTATGAAGTATTTCATCACATTTTCTGCCAATCAATACAAAAGTAATCACAATTTACGAACAAAATAAAAAAAATCCCAACATATTTTTTTAGTTTTGAGATGTAGGCCTTTAGATATGGAATGCCTCTTTATCATATGTTACTACTAGTTGGTGTCCATAACATTCATATTAATAGGGAAACTATTGACGATATAAGGCTCACTTAAAGATATGATTCTCTTTACTATTTATAGTAACTAACTAACTAACTAACTCTCTATTTGATCCAATGCGTTGGTGTCCACGAATTGTGTCGTAATAAGAAAACTATAATGTTCATTTCAAAACATATTGTTCTTCATTGTGTGCTTAAGCATAATAAACATAAAACCAAGTAAAAGTAATTATCTTTTCCTTATAACCTTTCCTAGACATTTGAGTGGTCCGCAGTGGTTCAGTGGTTAGAGCGCATGACACAATACCATGATTTGCCTGCGTCGCAAGTTCGCGCCCCGGTCATGACAGACTCAGTGTCGCCAAAATCGTTACGTCGTAGGCCTACGTCTGCTACTGAGTTGCCGATATCAACCGAGCGTGTCGCCACAGTACAGTGTTACTACTAGACGGTGGAGACGCCGAGCATTAAGTTCGGAAGCCTCGTTAAAAGGCGTCCCCCGTATAGAGGAGAGCCACCCCTTTGCACGTAAAAGACCTCACCTAGTTGGACTACAATAGCTAGTGCGATCCCTCCACCCCGAGGCTCAGTTGGTTAACTAACCTACCTCTGTAGGTCCATGTACCAACACCATGTAGCCTCCATCTGCACATATGCTGATAAAGCCCTGCAGATTAACATACAGATACAGATACAGATACAGAGTAATCCTACCCAACATCAAACTTTTGATGTCACAAATATTGAGTTTTTTCTGACGCAATTTTAAAAAGTCATTCATTTGAGTAGCAAGTTTCATTTTCTTATCATAGGTGTTCACTTAAATGAGCATAAGTTGTTCTTATCATTGTTATACTCTAGCAAAAACAATTGGAGATGGTTTACAATCACTCATTCATCGCTGTGAAGGCTACATTCCCTGTAGAAAGTACATATACTGGTGTATTTTGCATGAAATGTAAGATACACGTCCTGCATAAAATGAGTTTTAACTACTATTCTGACAGGTGTTATAAGCTTGTGGGTGTTGACATGATTATTTTTAGACACAATTATTTTATTGGGTGATGTCTAGGTCAGATGAGCTATGTAAATTTGCTTTTAATAACTCAGAAGATAAGTTGCTTATGCAACATCCGTTAATGAGGGCTAATACAAGTTCAATTCATCTTATTTGCAAAGCATAGAATGAAACTTCTATAAAAATGTATTCATTGTAAATCTGTCTTTGCATAGCCTACATTATTTGCTCATGCACATTGAAGTTTCAGGAAATGTGGCAAAGTAGACTCCATGGGAACCCTCTCTGTCTAATATCAATCTACATTCTGTCAAAATTTGAGGCTTAAAAAGGTCAACCTGAATCTTAAACAGGTTATTTTCTCGTTTCGAATCCCGTCAGGGCCACTTGATATTGTCAAAATGGACGCTTAGGGTTGTAAAACCTGTCTTCAACTATCTCTATCGTGGTATGAATATGCTTGCTAAAAATGATGTGCGAGACAAAGGGAGAGAGAAGCTTGAAAATATTTTCTTGTGATATATTGCTGTATTTTCAAGCATATTTGCATTATATGAAAACATAAACAAGAATTGAAGCTACCTCATAATTGTAAGTTCATTTCCTCCAAATGACTTTTACGTATTTGGCCTTTAGAAATGGCCGCTTCTCACACGACAAGGGGCCCACACGACGGCAGCATGTGGCCAAAAATGCCCATATACTCTTTTACAACCGGATGTACACGTCAGTGGTCTTTCCCCATAATGTACTATTTTTGCCTATTTGCACATGCACAGTGACTGTGAACTAAAAATTATGCGACACGTACCTATATATTTAACATTTTGTTAACTATGTATTTACTTAAAGAAGCTTAGCCAATCTGTATGTAGACCTGCAGTATGTGTACGTTGTACGTGAAGGGAAAGGCGGAAGTACGTTTATATGTATGCATATGTATGATTGGGCATGTATAAGCAGCTGATTACACGTTGTGACACTCCGGTTTGTCACTGGCTGGTGATGCTTTTCATAGAAACGAACACTGGAAAACAAACTAGTCCTTCTGTCAAGAGTGAGAGACATAATGAATTAGCACATTAGGCTAGGTTTAGATGGTTGACTTTAGAATCACTCTATCAATGTCTTCAATAAAGAAGGGCCCTAAAAGTGCATTCATTATCATTATGCCATTGGAATCTTTTAGCCACATACTTGACAGATTCTTCCCTCTACCATGAAATTTTGCGTAATGTGTGATACTTTGTTGTGCATTCTAGGGTATACACTGGCTTATGCTCCATTAATTACCCCCCCCCCCAAACCATCACCACCACCACCACAACCCACCAACCATCCGTCCGTGGTTTGTTACCCTTCCATAGGTCACATCGTTTAGCATTGGTGCTCAAATTTAACTACGCGGCGTATTTTTCAAATTGACAACTTGTGTCCTCGTGGGTCCATGGAAGTTAATAATTTGTCGTCCCTGCATGCAGTAAACATCAGTTTGTTACCTACGGTGACGTTTTCATTGCAGTAACAAAACTAATACCATGAATAAAATGCGTTACTGTGCAATGTCTTCATTAACTTAATTAAATGAAGACAAAAACACGAAAGTGTAGGAAGTTAATTCATTTTACATCACGACCTGGAATTATAAACTACTACTCTATGGCATGTATTAAAACATCAATAACCTTATGATGTAGATTTTAAGACGTTTATTTATACCTCAAAACGTATTATCTTTAAAGTCGATGTTGAACGAGTCTGTCGCATCTGTTCATCTTAGAAACAGGGTCGTGGCAAAACTAAACTCGTGGGTTGATGCCATGACAGATGATTTGAAAACCTATTATGTACCATTATTCTTTCTATAATACAGAACCTTTTTCGCATACAATAGACGTCACCATCAGGAGACACATCCCTCGGGGTTTTAAGTAAGAAATACTATGGTGTTAAGAAACTAATAGGTCTGTCAGAATAGTGCATGATAAGAAGAAAAATGTATATTTACAATACTTTGTCTCTATTTTCAGGGTGATGCTCAGAAAGGTCACAAACTCCAGAAGCGAGCATTTGACTCGATCGCCCATCAGTCTGCATTTGGGTCATTTAGTAAGAGAAAGTTTGATTCTATAGGTATGTTGTTAGTTTTTGTAGCACTCAATATAAAGTGGAAAGTATTGCCTTTAGAATGGCACGTAGGGAAATATATTTCAACGGCCGTCAAACATTTTTGTTTTCGCTTTTCATATAAGAATGGAAAATTGAAATTCATTTATTTTCATCGAATATTTTGTTATTTGTTAACAAAGGTGGAGACTTGTTTTTTTTTTCCTGATTTGGTTGGACAGTGTTTCTTGAACACAAATCAAAATATTTATAGGGGGGTTGTTTTAATATCGGGCATTTTATATTAACTTCAAATAATAACGAGGTTATAACATTGTTAGCAATTGTTATTGACAAATTAAAAAAACAAACAAGAGTCCACTCAGCCCATCCATACACATATTTTAAAGGTGAAATGAAAAGGCGGTGAACTTACTTTCCACTTTAAATTTTTACCCTGGTGTTAGCCAGCACATGAGTTTGCACTAATGCACATTTGTATTGGTCAGTGATTATATTTACTTACCATGTGATTGTTAAACTATGTGAGAGTATATGACCGTTATTGTATTGTGAGCACAAGTACACTTAGATGCACTTTCAGTCTTTGCGTGTATTGTATTAGCCATGGTTTTATGAATGCAGCTTGTGTCAACCAACATCAACATATAAGCTGTGAAAGTAAAGATAATCTATCACAAGATATTCTTTTAATAATTCAAAAGACTATGAAGAATTATATGACGTTAGATATGTGAAAATGATCCTAAAATTATATTATGTGTTATACATACATTGTAAAAAAATAATTTTATGATGAATCAAAATAAGGAATTATATTGAAAAATCTCTTGCGTTTTCGCACCTATGGTCTAAAGGTTTAAAGAAGACTGTGACTAATTAATGATGTTCCACCAAACTTTATGACAACACTTAGATTGACGCATTAACAAGAGTTGATTTTTGGGGTTTTGTAAAAACCATAGTAAACTATTATCCTATATATGAAATGTATATATACAAGAAAGTTAGATATCCTTGAATGTGTTCATCGTGTTTGAATCCATATATATTTACAAAGTTCATCTTGACACAACACAATAAAATCTTACGTTGATTGACAGTTTCAACAACTACTGTTGCCATTTTCAAAATCTCTCTGCGCATGACAGGTCAATCTGCACGACTTCCGATACTGAAAATCGGTTCGTACACACGAGATAGACTGGGAGGAAGTCCGTGTGTTGGACAGAGAAAGATTGGAGGATAAGAACAATGAAGGAAGCGATCAAGATAAGAGGACAGAGACAGGTCATGAACAGGGACGAGGGGGGCTTTCAACTCTCTCATGTGTACGACCCGATTTTCAGTATCGGAAGTCATGCAGATTGACCTGTCATGCGCAGAGAGATTTTGAAAATGGCAACAGTAGTTGTTGAAACTCTCAATCAATATAAGCATTTTGTTGTGTTGTGACACTGTGTCAAGATGAACTTTGTAAATATAAAGAAAGTTAGATGTCAAACCCAAGCTGTGGTTGTTCTCATTGGTATGGTCAACATTAATGGCAGTAATGACGCATATTTCCAAGTTCCATGTCTTAACATAGTCAGAGAAAACAATTTCAACAGTCAATTATTAATTGTGAAGTGAATGTTAATAAATGTTTTGGTTGTTGACCGCAGCATGGTCATGACCATAGCTAGGGTTAGACGTCTATTCTATGCTACGTCCACTTTCCTCATATATTTTTATGCCAATAATAAGTCTCTTTGATATTCATTGCTATTCCCACAGGTGATTATGGTTACTTTCATCCCTTCAAGAGATCATTCGACACCATTGGACACACGTCTAACTTTGGAGACTGGAAAAGGGCAATCTATGGTCTTGATGATCTCAATGAAAATGGACTAGGTACTGAGAAACGACTTGACTCGATTGATGCCTATTCGCCTTTTGGCGGCTTTTCCAAGAGAGCGTTCGACTCCATTTCGCACCAGTCTGCATTTGGCGGCTTGAAGAGAAAAAAGAGAGCAAGTGAAGAAACAAAAGAGAAAAAGGCATTTGATTCTATTGGCGATCAAAGTGCATTTGCTGGACTAGATAAAAAAGCATTTGATTCAATTGGAAGCCAAAGTTCTTTTGCAGGCTTGGGCAAAAGAAGGTTTGATTCTATTGGAGATAATAGTGCATTTGCTGGACTAGACAAGAAAGCGTTTGATTCAATTGGAAGCCAGAGTTCTTTCGCAGGCTTGGGCAAAAGAAGGTTTGATTCTATTGGAGATAATAGTGCATTTGCTGGACTAGACAAGAAAGCGTTTGATTCAATTGGAAGCCAGAGTTCTTTCGCAGGCTTGGGCAAAAGGAGATTTGATTCTATTGGAGATAATAGTGCATTTGCTGGACTAGATAAGAAAGCATTTGATTCAATTGGAAGTCAAAGTTCTTTTGCAGGCTTGGGCAAAAGGAGATTTGATTCAATTGGAGATAATAGTGCATTTGCGGGACTAGACAAGAAAGCATTTGATTCAATTGGAAGCCAGAGTTCTTTTGCAGGCTTGGGCAAAAGAAGGTTTGATTCTATCAGTGATAACAGTGCATTTGCAGGACTAGATAAGAAGGCATTTGATTCGATTGGAGATCAAAGTTCATTTGCAGGGCTCCATAAAAGAAAATTCGATTCGATTGGTGACCTGTCAACCTTTACTGGATTTGATAAGAAAACGTTTGATGGGTTTGGTAAAAGGGCATTTGATTCAATCAATGGACAGAGTGCATTTGGAGGGTTTGGAGGCAAAAGGGCATTTGATTCCATAAATGGACAGAGTGCATTCGGAGGCTTTGGAGGCAAAAGAGCTTTCGATTCCATCAATGGACAGAGTGCATTCGGAGGGTTTGGGGGCAAAAGAGCTTTCGATTCCATCAATGGACAGAGTGCATTTGGAGGGTTTGGGGGCAAAAGGGCATTTGATTCAATCAATGGACAGAGTGCATTTGGAGGGTTTGGGGGCAAAAGGGCATTTGATTCAATCAATGGACAGAGTGCATTTGGGGGCTTTGGGGGCAAAAGAGCTTTCGATTCCATCAATGGGCAGAGTGCATTTGGAGGTTTCCAAAAGAAGGACCAAGCATCAATGGAAAGTGCTGAACGCGAACTAGCCAATGGTGTAAAGAGTGTTGAAAATACTGAATCATCAGGTAATTATATAGACATTGTATATTTATTTGATAGCAAAATGTATTGAGGCACTATTGCAACTATTTTATCTATATAACAAAGTTGTGTAACTTGCCAAACAAACAAGAAATGTAACTTTGATCAGGTAGAATATAATATTATCACAATACATGGATGCCTCATATGGAAATAAGATGGATTCCAAGTACTTTTTCATATTCTCCCATCGTACGATTTCTCCCTTATATTTTTGCAATGGTGAGAATGATGGCAGCTTACACTCAAAGAATAACTGTGAGACTAATGTGTCCTCTAGCATATACATTTATAGATAGCCAAAGAACATAGGCCGTTATTTATTTTATAAAAGTTATAATGTATTGCGCACACATTTATAGTGCGATAGCAGAACATAATGAAATGATTTTAACCACTTGGAAGGTCTTCGTCTACATATATACGATCAAATATTATTCCAGTAAATATGAAAACAACATATTGAGGGCTAATACTAGACGATTGTAATTACATAATACAAATGTTGATGTTAAAACTGATCATTTGAAATAATTTGCTGATACTTAAAATTAAAACACTCTGATATAATGATGATTATTTGTCTCATAGTTTTTAGAAAAAAACAGTAAGACTCCCAGGAATCAACTAAACACCAAACAAAAGGTAAGATTTGAACAAGTGGAATATATTCATGTGCTGAAATATGGTATCTATAGCAAAATAAATATTATATGGACTTTTCTAAGCATCCAGACTGCGCAATTTATTTGAAAATATATATTAAATCAATTTATATTTTTTACAAACTGTTCATTTTTGATTTACTCATTTTGATAAATATATGTATATAATTATGTTCTTATATACACAAATAACTTCTGGGCATCTATTTGTTTTCTTAAGATATTCATTTTTAAAGGTAGTTTAGAAGTGATGGTCATGTTGTCTATATGGTATATCTGATGCTATCTACAGATATGCCGGGGAAATTTAATATATAGCACTTCATCATATTACAAAGTATTGCATTAAATATGTGTTGTTGTTTTTTTCTTTCAGATTGCTCCAGCTACATACCATTCAATCATTACTGGATAGTAGAAATAAGGAGAGTTACATCCTTATGGCAGCCATTTCGACATTCATACATCATAGAAAGAATATTATGACGATGTTTCAAATTTTTAAGCAAATTGTAGTCCTAACACAAATTGGTAATACATGGAGATTACGAACTCTTGATATGAGAATAACAACAAATCATTACCATTGAAAAGATACCAGCTTCAAGTGCCGTGTGGTATACACGATTATTCAAATATTACGTCCTAAAGTTCATGCAACGACGAAGAACATATATATGGGTTCCAAGTATAAAAAAACAAGCCAATGAAGTTTGTAATGATGGAGTTGTTGTGGACTACTTGTAACAACTTCAATCCTTAACCAGCTAAAATATTGGAGATGTTGCAGCTATTTTATCAATGGCAGTGATAAATAACATTAACTATTCAAATCCTTTGTTTCTGTTAGAAAACCCAAAAGGTTATTTGAGTGTAAACCATTAAAACGTGTGATTTGCGATTTTTTATTTTATCTATTTATTTGGGAACGTGAAATAAATTAAATTGTATGTGATAAGGTGGGCATGTATCGTATACACCTAACTACATTCCAGAGTCGTCAAGTTTTGGACGCTGAGTGAAATTTTATTCTCATTTTATTACATGGCCCACTTTGAATTCAGAATTCAAAAAAATCTATTTTCTGTTCACTTCAACAAACTCTAATTGTCCTATACAGTCATGTAAATTGGAACTAAGATTCATATTATATTCTAGTCAAAAATGTTCGTGGAAAATGGGCAAGTTGTTTTTCTGTCACAACTAAATGGAATATATGGAAAGAAATTCATGTGGGAACGTAATTGATTATATGTACTTAATTACCATCGTGATCGGCACAGCCCTGCATTGAGAAGACTTGTTTCAGCCACTGCTTTCCCTGTACGTGTTTGCAAATCACACTGCAATTTTGACAAATCATAGGGAATAGTATATGGGATTGTGTAAATACATATGGAGACAATATGTAAATATAAAATAGATAAATCAAGCACGATGGATAAATTGAATATCATGCCAAATATACACCTTGACCTTTTTATGTAATCTCTAAATCTTGTTTCGTTAGGATAAATTGTCTGTAGGTGTAGTCAAATTGAATCAAAATTATTGTTTGTTATAAAAAGAAATAACCCTGATTATATTAAGGACGTTGGGAAATCTTGTAAAACCACTAATTTCCTTTATGTAATCTGTTTTGCGAAAGCCTTGGCAATAAATGATTTTGTTGCCAATTCCAAAGCTTGAAAGAGGACACGCAGTGGGTCAAAAACGTTTCCAAGTCCTCGGTCGATCACTGTAACTGAAGTTATTCTATATACAGGAAGTGGCAAAGTGAGCTAAGGACAATGTCATTGCGTTTAGCTTTGTACCAATTAATTTATTTTCAAACGTGCAAAATGTGATAAAAGAGGCAACTAAGAGATTGGTGGAGGTTTGGGCTAGATGACTATATGTTAAGAAGTGTGAGTGTGCTGTTGCGCAATAAATTACTTTTGATAGAGTCATGCAATGTAATGAATCGATTTCCTGGCTACTGGGATGATATTATCTTTGTATAAACCGGTATGTTACTTATATGAAAAAAGGTAAAGAAACTACTAAGATGCCTCTTTCCTCGTCTAGAAGCTTCAGTCTTCAATGGCAAAGTGCGCCGGTTGTTGTTGTGACCCTCTCTTCTGGGTGGAGTCACGTGATCGGTGGAATTTCCAGTCACGTGTAGAAGTTTGATCAATACTATGGGGACCTTGTTATTGGTCTTAGGCGATAAAAGAAACACCTGAGTAGGCTCTTTACCTGCTTATATGATGAATACAGATGCTAAGAAATCATGAATTTATGATATGGTGCATTTCAACTCCTTGTATTGTGAACATTTTTTTCGGTCAGATGAAGTTTAAGCCTGAAAATAAAGAAGTGACTACAGAAGGCGGCATTGGCACCTTTTTATTATATCTGAGAAATAAGCTTAAGAGTTGTAAGTCTTTACTCAATATTGTATGCTACAAGTCACTAAATCAAACTTTAAATCTTTTGCAAGCAGCTGTTAGCGAACGTTAGTGAATCATTTTAGTAATGCATTGATGATGGTAGAGTACGTAAATAGTTTAAATATGTATAGAGGACTTAATATAGAGTTTAAATGGTAACCTGCATGTGGTCTCATATTAAATATAATTTAATATGATATATAGAGGAGTTTTATATGTAAAACATTACTTTAAATGGGCAATTATAAAACGAGCATTCTGCTCATAATGATGCAGGTGGTCAATTTGTAAACTCTGCAACCCTCTCTACTATGTACTAGTCATGCACCTAAAAAGACAGTTGTATGTGATATTGTAATGGCATTTGTTGTTTACTGATGGCGAAAACTGTATATGTATATATATTTGGTTAACATTGCTTGGTATAGATTATCTTACAGAACGGTGAAACTGCTATGGATTCGTTTGTTCATGCTGTAAATACTAAATGAAAACAAAACTATGTTGTGCATGTTAGATGTGACGAATGTATACATGTCATCAAGAATATAGACTCGTCATATAAAGCAATGACGACTATACCAACATAACTCGATGTACAATGTTTCACTGTAACATATAGTTCCTTCGCTGTGGTTGTGAGTGCAGGTGGGTTCCTTCGCCTTCTCAGAAATATCTTGACATTATGTGTCAGTGATAAAATCTCAAATTCAAATTCCGCTGTTCAGGAGACAGTCCCTTGTGATATGCACTACTTTATTCAGTGCAAAGACACTTAACCTGTTAACAGAAACAAACATTAGTCGTGTTTATATCCTCAATTATATTATAATTATTTAACTTCTAATCATAGCAATTCAGTTTATGTCCGCTTCAGAAGTTACTGATAAAGCAAACATAACTTGATAAGTATGCAATATGTCTACTTTTATGATATCATCATAAACTTAGGCCATACTTACATGTAATTACCTAAGAATTAAGAGTTCCATGTGTAAATTGATTAAATGATGAACACTTGATTTGTATGTTCACAGTTGTTAAACATTAAAACACCTACGTGTGTTTTCAATAATTCATTCTTTGAAATCCTATTTTGAAACCTCATTTCCATGAATATGTAAAGGTTGCATTAGATGGCTTATATTATATATTTCATGTACAAGTATGAAGTTATATAATCTTGTAGTGAGTAATTATACAGTAGGCTCTCCAGAAAATGACCACTGTAAATAATAGATATTTATCATTATAGTCATTTGTGGACGGACTACCGGATTATTGTGATATCCTTCTAAATAAATTGATACTGATATGTTTTGAGGAATAAAATGGTATATATTTGGAGCATTGCATTTATGAGTTGTCTTTCATAATATCCGGTACCTACTGCAATATATCACATTAGGGTGAATTAGTAAATGTGCAGAATTCCATAGGATCTTTCTCTAAATTTGGCCATTTGAGTCCCAATAATAAAGTTAACATGGTATATATTTTACCAACATTTGCAATATTAGACAATGTATGTAAATAAATCATTATTATTATCTATAAAAAACTATTTACATATCAATATCACAATATCATACTAAAATATGCTCAGCACATTTGGAAAGTGCTAATTTATCCGTCAGTGCACAGAGGATTGCCGTGATACGCCCCAAGAACTCACCCGATAAAATAATTCATGTTACAAACTCACCCGGTTTTGTCTATATGTATCAATGATTCTTGTCTCAATGAGACATTGCATAATCTGACTAGTTTAGCGTGTATGAGAGCACCCACCCACCAAGCTAGCGTGATGCACCCTACATCTGGAGGTATAACAAAAAAATGGAACAGTACAGGTGGTTTGCCTAGTAAGCTACACATGCGAAGAAATATGGATATAAGTAGGAATCTTATGAATATGACTTTTAAAAGCTGAATAGCTTCAATAATTCTGAAATATTTTGGATTTCTTTATATTAGGGGGCGTTATAAGGGGTAAAGAAATACAACATCCAATAATTGTTTTGGCCTTATTTCCCACATCCCTAGATTTTTTGGCCTTTTTCCTCACATCCCACAAATTTTCTTGCTTTTTTCCTAATCCCACTTTCTTGAAATCCCACATTCTCTTTTTCACCTTGTCCCCACATCCCTCTTTTGTGGCCTTTTTCCACACATCCCACTTCTTTATAGCCTCCGCCCACAACAACCCCCAAAAAATCAGTCCGATCCGTTGACATTTGGACCCCCCCCCTTACCACCTTGAAGATTCGCCCTCTAGGACCCTTCGAGGGTCCTATATGAAAATTTCAAAATCAGTCTGCAGTGTTCATTTTCATTTTAAATGATAGCTTTTGATTCACAGATCAAAGTTTATAAGATAACTAATACTCTTTAGACAATATTTCATTATGTAATGACCCATTGAACGTTATGCCCTGCACATGTATAATGGCAAATACAAGACTATGGCTTCTGTGATACGGTCAAACATTGTTAGTTTGTAATTTGAACAGTAATGCTACGTTACATTATTGATAAGGATTAGCGGATGCACTGCTGTGTGATGTAGTCATAAAAATCACTATCTGCATTCAGTTAAATCTGTGTAAACTGTAAAGGCACCTAGGTTGCTGGAAGTATTCAGTACGGTATAATTACACTGTCTCTGTACTTCTTCCTCACAAGATTTAGTATGTCCAGAGATAACTTACAGAAATATTCATTCATGAAAAGGGCTTAACACTAGCTAGTGTCCTGGTGTCCTGTGCACATAAAATCTAAGTCAGGGCACATTAAATCTTAGGTTTGTGTGTCATGGTGGCACGTCGTTCAAAATACCAGTTCCTGCCATATTTTCCCCAAAACCAATTCATATGAAATGTGGGTATTCTCTAGGGTCGAACTTCTAAACGAAGTTTTTTTTTCATGTCTGATCTGATAGTTGATAATAGATTTATTAACAAAGAATATAGAATACAAACAACATTGTTAATGCATGTTGTTGAATTGATATTTACAGTACAATTTGGAAAAAGAAATACCTTCTAAATTTTAACTAAAAAGCTTCAGGGCAGCTAACTAATAATTAGATCAGAGCAACTGGATTTGACCCACCACGTGCCCTGCAGGGCACTTGAAAAAATGTTAGTGTCAAGCTATGTGAAAGTGAGTATCTTGAGAAAGTACAGAGACAATGTAATAATAACGTACTGAGTACTTCGAGGAACCTAGGTGCCTTTACACAGATTAAACTGAAAACAAATAGTGAATTTTATGACTACATCACTCAGCAGTGCATCCTTTAATCCTTATCAATAATGTGACGTATCATTATTGTTCAAATTACAAACTAATAATGTTTGACCGTGCCACAAGAGCCATAAAGCCTCATATTTGTAGAATACCCGTGCAGCGGATAGCGTTCAATGGGTCATTACATAATGAAATCTTGTCTAAAGAGTATTAGTTATCTGATAAAATTTGATCTGTAAATCAAGATCTATAATTACTTAAAATGAAAATGAACACTTTAGGCCGATTTTGATTTTTTTTCATATAGGACCCTCGAAGTGTCCCACAGGGCGAATCTTCAAGGTGGTATGGGGGGTGTCCAAACGTCGATGGATCGGACTGAAATTTTTGCGGTTGATGTGGGCTCCTGAGGGGATATTTGGTTTAATTGGCACTGAGATCAGAAAAACGTCCAAGAAATGGGACACCCTAAGTGTCTGCTTATACTTACTGGAAACAACTGAGATATGTTCACACAGTACTAGTTAAGTAATGTGGGAACAGCGAAACGGTATGTGAATGTACTAATGACCTAGTGGCGATGGTATGTGTCACTGGATTATTCACTCAACGGTAATGTCTCTGCTATAAATCTGAAAGTCTCGTGCGTTTTCACTTACACACTGTATAATCTTTAATAGTGATCAATGATCCTGTGTAAATCTCTTATTCACACATGAAAAAGGACACAAATATCGAATCATACAATTGTTTCTCATCCTACGTCATTATACATCTGACTTCCTGTGGCGCACGGTGTCTGTGTGTACGGTTGAGATTGCCTACAGAAGGATCTCTTTTTAAAAGATCATTAATGCATTCTAATCGAGTTGGGTCATAACTGTAAAGTTCGAAACCCTTGATAACGGTACTGAAATTCTAGTCCAATGAAAAGCGACACCGAGAGATTTCTTCACCTTGAAGACGTATTTTAAGCATGCGCCTTCTGCTCTACTGAGAGTACATCATGTAATTTGTAAATGACACCTAGCGACAGGAAGCGGAAACGTCAACAGTGCCCATTGATTGACGGGTTTGTTTCACTCGTTACCCGTAATGCTCGCATTGAACTGCGGAAACATCCGGGGGTGTTTTTTTTAAAGATGCGTTGATGCTTGACACAAATTTGCAGACATGCTGTAACAATGTAAACACATAATGGTAATATAACATTAATTGTGGGGCGGCCATCTGGAACAAGTAAAACTAAGTTTGATGTGTTTCATACATCATTTTGATGGTGTTCTTGCCTTCAAAAACATATATCTTGATATGTTAGGTACAAGTGTTGTGACCATGACATTATGACCATATTAATCAATCATTATGAAATTACGCAATCATATGACAGCCACAATGAATAAGTAGGTAAGTAAGTTTAGCTTTTTTGTGTTTTTAAATTCCTTTGATGGCTTCTGGGTCGGGAAAAGCATACATATTGATATCCCATACACTTTTAGATTCAATATGACCTTATGCATCGATCATCCTAAATTATGCAATGCCACAGCGGCCATCTTGAAAAACTAATTTTACTCAATAGTAACAAAGTGGCATTCGGCAGATTTAAATTCGACACTGGGGGGTCGTCCATTTTTTGTGCATGAAGAAAAAATCAACCGTACCCCCCCCACTTATCAAAGCAGTCATCGTCGGTGTGTGATCAGAATTCCCGTAGACTTCCACCACTATTATATTTCAACATCTCTGTCTCACTGTTACTGTCCATTCTTTTATTTTTATTTTGAAATATTTCCCATTCTGATGAATATGATTATTATACATGGTCGTTGGAGTCCATCGGCGCAAAACTGATTAAAAGACACGCTGACACCAAAATGTTACAAACATGCTGTAATATTCATTGTACAAGTATGTCAGAGTCATGGGCAATTGCATCAGTGGATTTGATCTTCATCTGAAGGTGGCTTTGAAGTGTATGAGTTTTTTTTTTTTTTTCAATTATTATAATACTTATCTTTAATGCTTTTTACTACATAATCTCAAATAATCAAAGGTCAAGGTCTCAAAAAAATGTCAACTTCCTCTTTACCTGAGTACTGTCTTTACTTCCACATAAAATAATGATTTGCTCAGTATTTAGTAACTGCCACAGCAATTGGGCGCTCTTGTATAAAGAGCCTCTGAATGAAGATTGAAATGACTAAACAAATTAGGGTGTGGCTACAGGTTAATAGTTCTTTATTACCTTTTCATTCTTTCATTATTAATTTTCTAAACACTCATATGTTCGATAACTCACATCTATGGATGCAGTTACCTTCGGTCAGAGTGCGCAATGCACTGCGCCATCATCCAGCATCGTTCTGCTAATGAACCGGACGAATGTATGGAGTGTATACGTGATGTTTAACTAATTATACCGTCTACTTCAGGAATGCACATCTTAGATAGATAGCATTTATCAGTTTGACACATTACAGGATGATGTCACTCTGGGAATCAGATGTCAACATCATAATCATCTTGACATCTGATTCTCGCAGTGGATGATGTAAACATGTACAGCTATGCGTAAATCAGCCCTTACCAGGGTGGTTGCTTATACATGTACACTGTTTATTAGCACATATTTCCATCATAAGTCCGGAAAATGAATGTTTGTCTCGGTTCTAGAACATTGTGAACATTTATAAACTTGTAAATCGCCCATTTATATGTGATTATCTGCTGAGACACAATAATTGTAGATTCGGGGTAATGTTATTTTATTGCCTGGAGTCTCATTCTACGCTCGTTTGCTTGCTTCGTACAAAACTGGACATGTATGTTGAGTGAGGGTATAAAAAAGTGAAGGACATTGCGTTTTAGAGAAATGTGTTTACGAACGTATACTCTTTGTACTCATCATTAACAAATCCGGATTGTTTCTGTGATTGGACAATAATATGCAGAAAATGTCGTGTCAATTAATGTAAAAAAAGAGAAAGAAGAAGAAAAAAAGAAGATTTTTTTTAACCTGGACATGTATAAATGTGTCTCAATATTTTTTTATAATCATTTACATGTGCGTGTTTTCTGCCATGCTATAACCACATGCAATGGTTGCACCTGTCACGGGCCTTGTAGGGGAAATGAAGGGAAATCCTTCGCATTCAGGGCCTCTGACCTATGACCACGATCTTATATTATTGCCAATCCTTTATGCGGTTCATTGCTTTAAGATACATGTGTATGGTGAAACCCTGCGCGTAAGCAACATCTTACATTACGATCACACTTGACATATAAATCTACTCCCCTTTTCTATTTCAATGTGCACGCCTAGAAAAATAAGCCGTGTACAGTAGAAACTCGTTATCTCTAATATATGGGAACACAATTAAAATGATCGAGATATCCAATATTCGAGATAACCAGCTACATGTAATAAGTGGTCATAGTGCAGTTGAATGGAAATGAAGCTAACATCAAGCTAACCGAAAATTCGATATAAGCAACATCGATATAACGAGTTTTTACTGTACATACCAGACAAAAATATCATGACAGCTCTTCTAAAGAGCAATCTATCATAGCATAGAATCGATACTAGAGTGGAACACCCCAGCTGCGATAAGCACGTCGCGTCTGTTATTGAGGGGAGCGGGTGTGACGTAACAGGCGGCAGATTTATACTCCTCGCCGGTTCCGTAGCAGCCCGTGTGGCGACGCTATATGGAGACCCCATAAAAGACCTCATTATCCCCGCGTGAATTATGACACGGGACAGCGGGCTGGTGGTCTTCTCGTGGCAACTCAACATGGCCCTTGTCACCGTGATAAACAGACGGCTAAATATCATTGTTTTAATATACATTTGCAATCTGCTTGATTTTTGGACATCGCAGATGGTCTCGCTGTTGGTTATTTACTTCTTATTCTGTGGCAGGAGGCTTAGTTTGGAATTTAAAATTTAGAATGAACTTTGAAGAATAATTTCTGTATATCTAAAAAATGTATGATTTAGAATACTTGACTTATCCATTGAAAGTTAATTAAAAGAATAATTCACCATTTTTTTCTTTTGATATATTGGTCTGTCAGCTTTTTCTTATGTTGTGCCATTTACAACATGTCCACGGTACATACGTATTCATTTTCTGACCCACACATCCCCCGACCCCCACGCCACCCCACCCCGCCATTGAGTCTGCTTGGTGTCTAACTTAAGAAGTTGACGGAAGGGAGCTTTGTGCTTTCCTTGCATAAACGCGTATGCTTCCATAAGATTCCAACATTGTCTCCTAGGCTCAGGGGGTCAAGCGCTTTCAGCCTTTCTAGATAAGGTAAGTCTCTCAACTAAGGCACTAAATTGGCGGCTCTCCTCTGCACACTCTCTCTATAGCAGGTTTACTTCTTTGGAAAATCTAGGGAAGGCAACTGCATTGCATTATTTCAAATATGGCCTAACCAGACTTTTGAAGAGTGTTTTCACAAAATATCTTAGTCAGTCCACTCAAAGGATCATCGTATCTATCCCAGGATCTTATTGGACTCTCGTAGCGATGTGCTAACTGAAGTTCTGTATATTCCGTAATAAAAAAACAAACAAACAAACAAACAAAAACAAAAAAAACCGTTGGAATATAGGAAATAGAAAAAATGGGCCTCGTTGAGAATAGACCTCCTAACCATACAATATGTTTGTTAATCAAATGTGGATACGAGTGTTTTATCACTCAAATGTAATAATCTCAGCATATCATATGTACAGTATTTCTTGAAAGTAGCACGATTTACCTTTTCAAGAATACGTTACATTTGTGCACCAATCTGGGTTTTATTGGACAGATATCCTACCCCATGAGTGTCAAGTTTATAGCCTCTTTACACCCTCAAATGATTCGTGGGCACCGTAATTTACAGCTTATTGGCGCACTGACTTGATACTGAGTAGGCGTTAATCCCGTGACGTTCATTCAGTACTTTTGATATAAAACTATCCTTTTACATAGTCTATCTGTGCTGTATGTATTTCATTCTGATGTAAGACATTGAACGGATATAACCTAATTTGAGGGGTCTGTCTTGAGAATAGACATTATCATTCTTTTCTAAACAATCACAACACAATGTGATCTGCAGATCACATACTGGCTCCCAAGCGCGGCATTCGTACGTTCATGGTACAGAGAACGCACTGCGCCGGCACTTATCTGTACCGACAACATGTGGCTAAATTCTCTGTTATTATACCACGATTACCGCAAGGTCGCCGTACAGCCTCCTTACGGTCAGACCATGACGTAGGGTGGCCGTAGAGGAAGTTCGGCATGCCAAACTTCTTCTGCGGCCACTGTACTACCTTGAAAATACCTACGTTTGCCGCACTGCACGCTCACGGATCGTTACAATCTCCTTGCGTTTTGGTCGTAGTCTGGCTGTAGACTCACCTTGCAGTGAAATATGCCCTAGGAATTATATAGCGCATTCCTTCATCCCAAACGTTCTATCATTGTAAATACATTATTTTCTCTTTAAAAAGTATTGTACCATGTATATAAGTTAGATTGAGCTACCGTGTTTCATGTCATATATTTTGTATGTAACTGTAATATGTATGGTAGTAATAAAGGTTTGATGTTATGGCTGTGTTTGCTTTTATAAAACACTACTTAAAAAGAACTAATAAATATCCTTGAAAGTGGGTTAAAAATGTGAAAAAGTAGTCTGGCTGAGTACAAATATGATATAAACCATAGTGTCACCCCTGTTCGAACAAGAATGATAACCATCTCCAGATTATCGGATACTTCTGGATGATGACAACCAATCAAGTTAGATGAAAAAGAATCATAAGCTTACAACACATTTCATACTCTTGGAGATAATCCCTGATACAACTCAATTAACAAGAACAAGAACCTGATAGATACCAATAGTATATCTTATTCTGCCTTCTACAATCTTTAGACACTGGTTATGTATGTACTGCACATTTTCTATTTCTGCTGGGTTTTTCTCCGGAAAGGTTGATTTGCATCATTAATAGATTTGTTTTAAATTATTCTGTTTACAGGGCATTGTGGATAATGTCAAGTTCTGTGCAAAGAGGCATCAGCAATAATCAACTGATAATAGAGGGTGCTAAGTGGACCCCAGAGAATCCACTCAACAAGCCTGTTGTTGCTCTTTTAATAGCTCCCTATTTTGCGTGTGATGTAATTGGGCTTTCTTTTTGTTTTTTGCTTTAATGGTTATATGCTTGTATGATGGAATACGGTCAGTATGATGCCTGGCCTAGAATTCTTTTATGAACTCCGATGGAGGATCCATGTTTTGTTTTGTTTTAAATGGGCACCCAAAGGATTTCATGGATTTTGTAGGCTTGCGAGGCTTGAAGGTTCATGGCAATACAATACCCTTTGACTTTTTTATTTTTTGTTTGTTTGTTTGTTTTTGTTTTGTTTGTTCGGTTTTTTTGTTTTTTTTTGTTTTTTTTTTTTTTTTTTTTTTTATGGGGCGCACTACGTGTGACCCCCGGATCTGCCTACGATGAAGGAATAAGAGTTACGTACAAACGACTAACAGGCTGCTTGGTCGGTCCTTGCAGCAGTTTATCATACTTTTTAGGCGTGCGGTGAAAATGTATGCTTGCAAATCATCTGTGAAAACAATGTACAGTGGCAGAAGTGGGGAACAAATGTTATGTGTGCGAAAATTTACTATGAATACATTCTGGCTAAAGAATGAGAGACTGAGAGCAGTTTAACTCTAATATCCGAAATGCCGTGACCGTTGTTTTGTTTTGTTTTGTTTATTTTTTATTCACCTTTTGAGTGTACTTTGTTTTCAATTTAAATGTGTATTTAAAAACACGCGAAAATAGAACTGATGTACGTCTACAAATGTAGATGTGTTTGAACGTACACAAAAATAGTGTGTTTGTGTTTCTGTGAGAGCCAGTGGTTACTGCTGGACACCGCTGACACCGCCGGAACGGACACCTCCGGATACATGTTTTCTCATCTATAAATACACAGATTTCCTGTCGACACCGCCCAATGTTTTCTTTGTGTGTCTTTTGTACTTGGTGCTGCTGTAGTCAATACAATGACGAACATGTCTCGGTGAGACTATCCTATTAATATCTATTTACCCCATATGTCTGCAGGTACATGAACTTTTCATTGCACTGTAAGTCATTGAGTAATTATAGCTATATGTAAATATACTATACAGAAACGCATAATGAGCACTTTTAATCTAAAAATGCACCCATATTTTATCGTGAACTGAAGCAATGTGTTCAGTATAATTAACAATTATTACCAAGTTATTTACATTTTAAAAACAAAGGCACGTGTTCAGATATTTCCATTCTATTCTACGTCAGTTGTAAACTGTTCATATCCATTTTCATGTGTTAGTGAAATATGTTTACAATTTTTACTTTCCCCCAACTCAGGTGACTGCAAATGGCACGCTTGGTCATGCTGTGCGACACTTACATGCTACCTCCTTCAGAAAATAATTATTTGCTCGAGAAATACAAGAACGTACAACTAGTCTGTTTTTACCATCTTCTATGGTCATCGCACATAAATCGTACTTCTCTTCATCTGTGTGCCAACTGCAGTGTCCAGGGTTTTGAGACTGCTGACGGCTACTACAGGCACTGACTAGAATGTATGTTGGATGTTTTACATCCCCGTGTTCCGTATCGTATATCCACTCCAAACCACGTGGACCAGAGCGCCGTGCCGCCCACAATATACTGATATACAGAGCTGTTGTCTTGGAGGCACTTAGTTTCATCTAAAGTGTAGAGAAAATATGAACCAGCAGACATAATGATGTTTTTGATTGTGGAGTGTCTAATCAAAGCTTCTATAGTCCACTTACTGGAATAACACAGACGAGTGGCCACTTGTGGCATATAGAACAGTGACTCAAATAGGTCATTATACGAGTGGAATTGAGAGATGGAAACACCCCCACCCACACCCACACCCACACACACACACAACTTATCCAACCCTTCCTAGCCCTTCCAGATATAAACAAACCAACTGCCCATCACTATATTGTACTGTATGCAAACAGAACAACCGGCAAAGTTCATTTCTATGAAATTCAAACTAAAAACCAATCTCGTGGATCCTAAGGCAAAGATGCGTGAATGAAACCACAGCTCTTAACTGTTTAGGTAGATCTTACCTTTGAAGCGGCGGCGCCCTCTGGGGTGCGGTAATATATTATCCGGCTAAAGTGGCTCATTAGGACTTGGAGTGGATCTTCAGTGTCATGGGAGCAACGCCGTTAATGGGAGAGGAAAGATGGGATGAAGATTAACGTGGCTGGGAGAGGGTGCCGGCAGCACGTGTAACACACGTGAGAGCACCACTGCTTTGGCAACATGGCGGTTTGGCGATTACAGCCAAACTCGTAATACTTAAACAGCCTGTTTCTAAGCACACGACCCTGGATATCAAATGCTCACTTTATTGCTCCAATCTTGTTTTATTTCAGTTTTGCATCCTATATATATATATATATTGTGAATTACGCATATAAAGGTGATCTGGAGATGGGGTTTATATTTCTTTGACTTCTCAATTACGCTCTGTTAGTGCAGTATGGCTAGACCATGTGTCACTGCACGTTACTGCACTCACAGAACGATATTGAAACATGGCCGGTGTTTTTATTATGTCGAATGGTGTACCATTTCGCTTCGTATTTGAGCTAGGATATACCCGCGGTATTGATAACAGTGTACAAATTTGCTGCTGTTTCCAGAAAGTGTTAAGATAGATTGGTATCTATCATTGATGTAATGAATTGTCCTCAGCACTGCGCTCTGAGGCACTTTATGTCCAACTCCTGGATGTATAGAAAAGATCTTGATAGATGCTGCATTGATAAATGGTGGCGAGAACTTCCAGATACATTTTCATTATCTTCCAGCTCACTTGATTTGTGTAAATATATGGCTTGTTGTCCTGGTGCAAGACTTATTCTTCCTTTTTTATTGTTTTCTTTTCTATTTATATGGATTCGTTATATCTTTTACATTTAGAAATGCTTTGATATTTACAGTGAAATACCTACCTATGATTATATAACAAGAACTCCATTATGGCATTTACATCACTGTTCATCAATAGTTCAATACATATATCTAATCATAAACCAATGAGCAGTAGGCGTGTTTCTAACCATACGACAAATTGCACAAGGTCACTCAATGCCCACGCTCAATGTGTTTAGCTGCCAACAGACGACAAACCTGATAATCTCACCATCTTCTGTCTGCTGCGCACATGCACAAAACACGTGCTTTTATAAAGGGTTTTCTGTTGGAAATATTCATGTACGATCCAAACCAAAAAAGCCGCCACGTGGCATATATGAACGATGTACAAAGTGTAACAAAATAGTTACTAAAATCTTAGTACCATTGGCTTCGCATGTAGCATGCATACCTGGTAATCAACCAGACCCTGTGATAGTACAGCGTAGCAGAAGGAAATGATAATGACTGATTATTGTTTGTCTAGAATATTCCCAGAATTCAATTGTTCGTAGCCACATGGTAGCTAGATATGATACTACGAAAGTCGTAGTCGTTTATGATGTGAAGGACTGAGAAATACGTCATAGTCAATAACATCAGCATCACCGCAACCCTCACCCCTGTTCCTCGGCGCCGACGGTGGTGCCAATGTCTCAATAGGAACGAACTTTTCAGTAATATAATGTGCTAGCATCGTAAAGTCCGTAATGTCTGTGAAGCTTGAGTAAGTCCAACAGTCCTGGATACTGAATATCACCCCCTCACCCCAGGCGTCAGGCCCCACCCCCCACCCCAGTTTCACAAAGGAAGGGCTCATATCACGTACAAGTATTTCTCTTCTAACTACGGCACCAAAATCAATTGTGATAAAGAGACTGGACATACTTGACATATGTTTAAAATACCGTTTCCATTCGAATATGTAATATCTTTTCTACAGACCAGTTTACCCCTATATTAGACCAAAATGCGTTACCATGCTTTACCACATGTCACCACGTGAGAGGATGGTAAAAAATAAGAAATTTCTGGGTACCAGGAAAAAGTCATGCACCTACAACAGCATGGCAAAAAGCGATTAGACCAAGAGTGCGTCTTTGGAGGCATGGGTCGGCATGTGGTGCCATTTTACATCCCACCGGGTGCCGCCACATGCCGTCTGGTGCCGCGAATTTTTGGCTTGTGGCATTGCGCACCACCAAACGGCACCAGTTTTATGACACACCAGAGATATAATCGTTCTATACTGTTCTCTGCGGCATCATGCTGCGTTGGGGTTCCTAGAAATGCATTTTTTTTGGACTTTCTCGTTTTTTCACCCTAAAATGACCATGACGCAGGGTGCCGCGGGCCAGTCTAATGTAGGGGTTAGAAACCAAAATACGCCTGTGCTGGTGCCTTTATACAGGACAGTTAAATTCGGTTATGAATATCCGTGACTGTGAGACTGGCTTCCAGGAAGTGACCTAGCTGCTTCATAACTATCCTTCTAACACAGTTAATGTACCAAGGCTACCAGAAAGTTACTTACACAACAACATTTGTGGTGTGCGTCAATCTGCATCAATTAATAGTTACCTGGAATGTTTGTGTCGCATCAGCTGCTGAAGCAAAGGCTTGTCTTTTGTTCATTTGTAACCATGTATGCATCTATATCTCCGGACAAGCTATACTGTTTATCGATGAACCAATTTCGTTCAAACTTTACACAACTATGAGGTGCGAAGCAACTCAGAAGTGATTCGATTTTGGGCATTTTGGGATTTAAATGTTGCTTTCCACAGGGCCATTTATGGTCCGTTTTCAACATTCTTACTAGTATTGAATACACAATGACAGATCAGTATTACAGTAACAGCAAAATTCTATTTGTTGGTGTTTGCTGTGCTCCTGCGCCAAAATCAATATGTAACATGACGGAACCAATATCATCAGGCACTGGGACACAGATTATTTCTAGCTGATTACATACATTGTAATTGTGTACTTTTAATCAAGTTTTCCATAAAATTGTAGTGAACATCTTTAGTGTGCATAAGTCACCGTTGTTTTAGCAACGCTGTGCTCTCTGAGCACTTTTGATCTAGTTAATGTTGCGTATTAATCATTTGCAAATACGCTAGTACTTACATATAACGAAAAACAACTTAAAATATAATGATATTTTTCAAGTACATAAAAGCTATTATGTGAAGATAATCATGCTATTTGTGCTTATTTAACTAGATATGTTTGCATTGTCAATGAGAAGTTTTGCGAAAATCCAATATTTCTAGAAATCAAGTGACATAAGAGCATGGGTATTCCAAAATTCTATTGAATGAAATAATGAAGATGATACATGGAAATCCATAAAATTACATTTACATATATTGAATTTTTACGATTAGTCGTTAGGATTGCATATTTATTTTGAATAATGACACGATATTCATGAGATGGACTAGATAGCTACGGGGAATTTTATCTGTAAAATAATCGTGCATTAAAAGTAAAGCCTTGCCATAATTGTACCCATCTGCTCCTCCCACTTTTTTTTTCTTTTTTGTTCAACCAAATCTAAAAGCCACGTCCCACTGGGGCCGGCGCAATCGGAACTTACGCTCAGCTGATAAAAATCGGTGGGAAATCCAGATTTTGACATGTACACCAACTGTCTGCCGGCTACACCGACCCCGCATTCCTTGGCCGTTTTACATCGCCGAACGTTCTCTGAGAGTCCGCCCCAAAAATATTTGGGTCCGCTCTTTTGCGCTTCCGAGATAGTGTGCTGCTCAAAACCTCCTCAGCGTATGCGGCGTACAAAAAATCGATAATCCTTCGTTTTTGTACGTCGACCATACGCCAAACATATGCCAAACAGACGCCAAACAAACGCCAAACATGCGCTGAACATGCGCCAAGCTTGGCGCACCTTTAGTGTACGATGGCGTACATTCGGCAGCTCGTCAACGTATTCTTGACGTATGTTCACAGGGTAGCGGTGCTGACGCCTTTAGGCGGGGTGCGAACAACACGCAGGCGCCTAGTTGCTATTCCCTTCGACTGTCTGCTGACTGTCCACTAATCGTCCGCTGGTTTTGCGATGACTGTGCGTCAATTATGCGCTGACAAAAAAATCAATTAATGCCAAAATGGCTCATCTGTCAGCAGATGACCGATGCAAAACTCGACTAGTCCAGAAGTGTAATGTCTGCGTCGAGCTTACGCCGAGGCTACGTGTCAAGCATAATAGATTTTATCCGTTTTGGTGTTATGTATTGCTAATTTGCTATATAACGTTTCGACTACTTTAATTTATGTTTTCTTTTCCTCAAAATTCTTAAGTCAGTGCACATATTTTTAAAAAACGTTAGAGAAAACTATCTATTTCAAATATTTAGTCTTCGCCTAATGAAAATTTATGTCGCCCTTTAAATCTTGATATTTGATACACATTAAACGTTATGCATGTAGCATGTTGTAATTTTCCATCTTGACATGATTGTGCGTGATACTAAAATATATCAGCAGCGAATTGCATTCAGAGGGTGGACTTTTACTGAATAACTTTTATAGACACTTAAACATGAGCGTTTTAAAGGAGCGGTGAATAAGATAACTGTTTTATTTGATAGATCAAACAGGTGCTTCTACAAAAGCAGGTATGCACTATTTTTTTTTACCTTTTAACTTATGTACATGTACCTAAAGTTTTGTACGCATTTTTTTATTATTATAAAACAATTACATTAACATATTTTTGTGAAATCAGAATCTAACCACTCGTCCATAGATAGGGTGATCTCACTATAGGCCAGTCAATTTCGACGTCATTTTTGGCTGAAATGGAAATTTTGACTAACAAACAAATTTCTGTGTTTTTATAATCTTTATGGTCTTGGGGATGAGGGAAAAAAATTCCCAAAAAATCCGAGTTGGGCAAAGTTCTTTTTTATGTACTTTTCAAAATGGCCGCCAAAATATCGATAAACATGCCCATAACTCTGTTAATATTGGTTTTAGAACCATTATTAGTATTATTCATGTATAGGAAACCATGTATAAGGATTCAGAAAATGTTGTTACATTTGACCTTGAGATCATTTCAAGGTCAAATTGATCAAAATTACCCTTATTCCACTAGTTATTGCGTCATACAAGTTTAAGATTTACTAATTTTAAAGCTTGTCCACAGGAATATTCATTCATCAAATAACCAGATCAAAACTGATACTATAATGTCTTATCTTCATTCTGTTTCTGTGCAAGATACATATATTCCCACGTATTGGATTTTCATTGCACTGGTTAATGCAAATGTGAACGATTTGATCCTTGGTATTCTCCAAAATACTGATGGTGGCAGTTTTTGCCATTGAATTGCTGACAACTTTGATTTAAATGAGGATACAAAAACTGGACATGACTGGACCCATGTTATGGGAATTATTGCATGGCAGTCTGATGAGTCAACAAAGGTGTGCAAGACAATATCAAAGGTGAAAGTACATGCTTCTCAGTTCTTAATAGCGAATGGGAACTTGGGTGAAATTATTTTGCAATATAGACCAAGGGCTCAACCACCATCCTATGTAGACGTGGATATTAGATTGACACCAAAAATAAGGACCTCTGTTGATATAAACTTTAAACATCTTGATATGCTGCCTGTGGTCCATATCAAACCTCTTATGATATGTCGCTATCCACCAAATTGGCAAGGCATTATGTCTAAAGTTGTAAATAGTAAATCAAAAATTCTCAAATGTTCAACTGTGATAATACAAGTCAAGTCAAAATTCATTTATTATACAACCCTATGATTCCCCTCAATCCATGAACTGATGATGCTGTGTATAGGTGTAGGTCTAGATCTAGTTATTTAATCTGCAGGGCACTACACCGGAGTATAATGCAGATGCGAGTGACTGGCTAGATACCCATTGATGTACTGATGCAACCTGGCTCTTGAAATCTGTTATACAGCCAACCTCTGTTACTGAGGTTACTGAGGCAGGTTAAAGTTTCCACTCAAGGATGTTGCAAGTGAAAAACCAGTTACAGTACCGTGTGGTAGAGCTTCATTGGTGTGGTTGCTTCATACTGTGAGCAGCCTATGTTCGTGTGTTACAGAAGGTAATATTGTTGTCTTCTCAGCAATGCCTTAAGGTCAGCCAGGCATTCCTTCTTCTGTTCTCAAGGCACTTAAGTTCAAGGTTGTTTAGCATGTTATTAATGGTAGCACAAGAGTCATAATTGCCGTCATCCATCGGCCAGCCCTTCTATAAATTGCCTCCAATATACATGTAGTCTTCTCCTTTTGGAGGTATGGATCCCAAATAGAGGCACAATACTCTAGGCTAGATTGTATAGGGAAATATAGGCTGTCTTTTTCAGTCTCCGTGGGCAAACTTGCAGGTTCCAGCTAAGGAAACGAAGACAACTGTTAGCCTTCTTGGTTATAGTATTGACATGATCACACCAGTTCAATGTCGCTGAAATCTTTACTCCCAATATTGTTTGTATAGCATTGCGTTGTACTTTTTTCTCAAATATTATAAAGTGAAGCTGGATTGTGCTGTGCAACTGTCACATTTGACCAACCTCTCTTTTTAAATGAAAATGAAACATGATAGTGGAGGGGTTGTCAGGGTTGATGGATTCCACCAGTTATGGTCTTTCCTCGGTGCTGGATGTAAACGTTAAGAGGCATGTTGTCTTGAAGAACTTTGGGGAAAGGTATATCCAAGCGGATCACTTCGAAAGATGATAGATGAAAAGACCTTTGCAAGAACATTAGAGCATGGTTATCAACAGATCCTGCATTGCATTTGTGGTGGCTTACCAATAGCATAGAAGGCAATGATGCAACGAATGATGAGAATGAGAAATGTCTGTCAGTGAAGATATTTAGAGTTAGATGATGAGAAGGAAATTGATGAATTTATTGAAAACATTTATGACGCTGCAAATATTACTGATCAAGATAACTTGATTGACACTATGATAGAAGAATCTAAGGGTGATTTATGAAGCAATGGAAACAGGATTGGTTACAATTAGAAGAAATAATAAAACTTCTGGACTGGGACGTGAACAGATATGACAATAGAGCAGGCCCTTTTGATGTCAGCCAAAACACGAGGAGGTCTGATCAATATTACACATCAAGAGTCTGCAAAGACCAAGTGGTTGTTGTTTGCACACATAAATGTGATAGTCATGAAAACGTACACATGGTGTACACATGAAACCAATCCTAGAGTGCCTAGGAGGAGATTTGTGTAAATTAATTCTAACAGTGAATTGCCACATAATCAATTTTTGGGATGGGAAAAGTTAAAGTTTTCAAACTTTTTGAAATCAACTCAACATTGAAAAACAAGACAGCTGTTTTTGGGACCAATTGTAAAAAGGACAAAATAACTGAAAGTGGAGAGTTAATAGTTTCCTCTTTATATAATAAAACTTCTAGAATTTATCATTAGATGATCTGGGATAGACGAATGCCTTGAACCAAAACTTTGTTGCACCTGAGCGCAGTGAAGCATGTTATTATCACAGTCTAAGAGTACATTATCAGGTTGCTACTTGGAGGATGCTCAAAACACAATTAAATAAATATGAACATGGTTTTTCTAAAAGATCTGTTAAAGGATCTGTTATCCCGATAATTACTGACAAGGCTGTAGCTCCCCCTACACTTCTGAGAGAAATTTAGTGCTTGTGTTAAAACAAAGAAATGTAATGCTTGCATGTGTACCAAAAAATGGCCTGTAGTGCAGCATACATTGCCAATGTAGAGTAGAATATGCAAATACATGTATCTAAATACTATGTAACCTCATTAGCACAACATGGCATTTCCATATCACAAGATATGATATCCTCACTATGTTTCTACAAAATAGGTAAATTGGTAAGTATTTCCAAAAATAAAGACTTCAGTATTTTTACCAAGCTGGTTATTTATTCATTTCAATTCTATTGTATTATGTATTTAGTGATAGAAAATACAAATATTCATAGTTTAATAGCTACCAGGAATGAAGAACAGTTTTTACTATAATTAAGGGGGTAATTCTACCCTTTTGACCTTGAAAAGCCCTCAAGGTCAAATATAACATGATTTTTAGAATCCTTATATGCTATTTCCTATCAATGAATAACAGTAATAATGTGTCTAAAACCAATATTTAAAAAGTTATGGGCAATATTATGTCAATTTTGGCGGCCATTTTGAAAATCGCATAAAAATCAACTTTGCCCAACTTGGATTTTTTGGGATTTTTTTTCCCTCATTCCTGAGACCTAAAAGAACACAAAAACAAATAAATTTGTTTGTTAGTCAAAATTTCCATTTCAATGTTCAAATTGACTGGCCTAGTACAGCATCAAGTTCCTACAACGTTTTAAAGATATTTTAATAGCAGTTTGGGAGCAACTCAGACCCTTAACCTTCACCAACGTGTTCAAACAGTCCAGGGGGTACAATTTGACAATCACATGCATCCTATTTATCATTCTAAGTACATGTTTTATATTTCAACTTATGCTATACATTGGCGAGACCTAAAGAGCAAATACGTTCTTTGTGGATGTAAACGGTAACGAACGCAGTTGGGGGACCGTTGATGTTGTTTCTTGGGCTGTTCTGTTTTAGGTGATGGTGCCCATGAATGTTTCGGCGAAAGCCGTGTGGGAGATCTAGATACAACTGCTAACTATGGTTTTAATAACAGACTAAAGTCACTGGCAGATCCGGATTCTCAGAGAGGGTGGGGGCACTAAAGGGACCTTGTAGGTTTTGTACGCGCGAACATGCAAAAATCTCTATGAACATAAGGTATTTTGGTGGGTAAGGGGAGGGGGCTATGAAAGCTCAAAGTATAGATGTAACAACTTGAACAAGCATTTTTTTTTCAAAAAGAAGCTCACGTGATAAGCTGACTGGTTATGAAAAGAGACAGAATCCGTGATGTGGCCATTGATTGTGCTATTGAACCTCTGCTGTCTCTAATAGAAGCCTTTTATACAACGCTCAAAGGAAACCGCATAAAAACGGTAAAATGAGCCCCAATAAACGTTACCCGCTTCAACGATCGTTGTCTCCTCTTGATGCTTCCTATTCAAGCCAACAATTAAGTCATCATCATGCAAAGACTTCTAGGGGATCATGAAATGTCATGGGGTTAGTCAACTTGAGGATGCTTCAATGGAAACTATAGTACATTCGATATGGGTTAATTGATGTCAGCTTTTCATTGTAACTACACCCGATAAACCTTGGTTAACGTGTTACTAACACGTGTGCATCATCCTCCGTGTGGTTAAAAGGCTTTTGACTCATACGTGTATTACCCACGAATGCGGTGAATACGAATCTCAGACTGTGCGTGGATCCTGAACATTCAAAGGCGTGTTCAGGTGGATTAAGGCTTTAAGAGCGTGCTCGGCACGTGGCATTATATGACGCAGGCCGCAGCAATTGTAGAACCTAGTGCGACAAGATGTGGTGACGACAATGACATGGTGCGGAAGCACATCGGTCAGAACTTTCAAATTTCAAATGATATATCAGTACCTCGAGCTTCAAGTACATATGAACTCACTCATTTGAATAATCTATATGCCTAGAAAATGTAACACGTACAGTCACAAACAAACTGATTCATAGGCAGATCCAGGGGGCGCAGAGGGTCCCTTAAATACGCGCCCATCCGTATTTTCGAAAACATTAATCTGCCAGTTTGATTGAGGATAATTCATACATGATAAGTGGACTTCAAATTGCTATGCCCTTAGACAAAAGAAAAAATGATTGCTATGTATAAGGGTGTGTATTTAGTTCCCATGCTAATCAATTATCATTTTCGTAGGCTAAATGCCAAAAATAGTAACTTTAAGGTCAATTTTCTAGTAGGGTGAGGATGGTTTGCTTTCACCGGGCTTTGGCCTACGTATAATAAACTAATAAATCAATCAATCAGTGTGCCTTGTTTTATTTTTTATTCGTCCAGTTTTTATATAATTAGATTACTTAGTAAGCCGCTCAGATATGCAAATAGACGCCATGGCGTCACATTTGAACTATGACCTCTAGCTCATTAAAATGCATCAATAAAGTGCTCGCGCTTGGCAGGCACTCAGAGTGTGGGCAGGTTATATCGCCAGACATTTTGAAGATGAAGTTTGTGCTGAATAACACTACTAATTTTTAGGCTAGCAACAAATGGAATGCGCCACTGAAATCCTTGTTGAAGTCCATTTAAAATAGAGATTTTAAATATAGTTATTTCCTTTGTCATTGACCTTTAAAATATATGTTTTGAACCAAATTTACGTTTATAGCATAATTTGGCCAATCTGACCCGTAAACTTGCGTTTGCGTGACCATTATATACCGTAAAGTATGGCTGCATACGTAAAACAAAGTCGATGATAATCCATGCGACCACTGAATGAAAGATGAAGACTTAGTTGAGTCTACCAAGAATTTCACTTTGAAATCCACACTTGACTTTTGACCTCTGTGTCACTACCCTCCATAAGAGAGACGCAAAGTGCAAGTGGACCGAGGAAAAAACGTGATATTCTTCATCACGCAAAACTAAACAGTAACGTGACACAGATGTAATTTTCAATATAAATGCAGATGGAAGCTGCATTGTGTGTTTGTGTGAGTTTGTGTGCGGCAAGCCGCTATAATTACCTACATATAGGTGGGGATGCATGGAGGGGGGGTGCTCTAAAGATAGGTACAGGCTGCATTTTGTCAAATTGTTGTGTAAGTCAACCAATCAATGATTATCAACCAGGCAGGCATGCAAGTAAACAGTCAGGCAGTCAGGCAGCCAGCCAGCCAGTATGCGGCAGCGGGGGACTTGAAGGTATTATAAATTTGTGTGTTGTTTTTAATTTAAGAAAGGGGTTTAGTTTTGCAAAAATGGTGGACTTAAGCTTTTACGTAAAAGGGTTTGACTTGAATTTTGAGACACAAAAAAATGGGGGTCTTAAAATCCATCAAAGACAAAGAGCAGGTCGGCTTTGAGTGGAGCATATCCATAGCCGCAAATAATGGGAGCACCATTTACAACCTGGCTTGTACGCCATTAATTGTGTCAGCCGTCCTTCCTTCCTTCCACCCGCTGTGTTAGATCTCTACCAGTCACATCTATAATGTGAACATGTATACTCGCAGTTATAGACTTAAAGGTGCAATGGTTGAATTTGTGTAATAACGTATTTGAAATTTATGTTAGTATTTTGCTCTCTGTTAATCATTCTCATTTTATCTATATGTATTTATTTTCTTTGTTTGTTTTAGTCGGTGTCATTGTTTAGGTGCTGTTGACCGAATCAGAAATTTGAAACCATTGAATTTTTCGATTTTAGATATCAGTGGTGTCTGCAAACCCAATTCACATGATTTAGTGGCAGTTCCAGGATTTCCCACTTTTAGTGCCACGCATCACAACAGACACATGACACGCGCACGGGCGATGCAGAGGTTCCAGTACATTTCGGAAATTATGACAATTTAGCAGATCTGGTCAGGTGGCTGCTCTCCCACGGACTGGATATTCCACTGCAACGTTACTCTGCGTGCGTGCGTGCGTGCGTGTGTGTAAGGGTCGTGTCTGTGTCTGTGTGATAATACTGTGTCTTCCAGGTCCAGCTCTTTCCAAAATATGTTATCATATTCAACGACCTCAGCGATCACATGGCCATTGTTATCAACTTTACGGTGCAACCTATAGGGAATCATTCACCAATGTAAATGTCGAGGGTTTATAGTGAGGTCATCGCATTTTCGCCCCCCCCCCACGTCATCGTGCGTCATTATTCTTTGCCCCCCCCCCCACACACACACACACCACACACACACTATGACCCATCATTTAATTTACTAGTGCCCCCACCCCCACGGTCTTTACTACCACCCATATAAACAATAAAAAAATATCTAGTACATTGCTATGGCACAAAAAAAATCACAGCATATTGATATTTTGCATTTAATACAATTCCATTGAAAAGAACACTTTTTAACGTTTACAACCCCCCACACACACACACACAGAGTCCGCGATGACGTCATTTTCCCTACAACCGACCCCCCCCCCCCCTTCCCCCCTCCCCCCTCCCCCCACTCTGTCATCATTAGTCATCTTTCTCCGACACCCCCAATCACCCCCACCCCCATCCCCACCCTCCGCGATGACGTCATTTGTGAACGATCCCTTAATACGTGTTGGCAACTAACCGGCCCATACGACCAGGATCAAGTGGTCAGCTTAGATAGGTATTTGAGGTGGTGCGGAACACATGTAAGCAGCTTTTAGGGTTGTGTCCAGTTAAGTAGAGAATTCTGATGTCTTTGATGGTCTAATGGGAGCGGTGGTTGTTTTAAAGGAAGCTATTATTTGTTTTCGAGATCCTAAGTGTCCCAGACAGTTTTAAGAGGCATAATTTCCTGGTGCAGTGAGATCTCTTACTGGTATTACAGGCACATGATTTAGGACTTCCGACGTTTATTGAATGATCGTGTGATTGAAGAAAATGGGCTGAATGTTTTATGTCGTATTCTGTCACGGGTGCAGGCTTCCTCGGTCCACGAACTTCGTCGGTCCATGTAATTATGAGCTTCCTCGGTCCATTAAGGCAAGTTTCCTCGGTCCATTAAGGCAAGCTCCCTCGGTCCACCAAGTGAGCTTTCTCGGTCCACCATATACGCGCTATTACGTGTAACGTACTGTATGGATTTCTTTGAACTTAGGAACTTAGCTTAGGCCTATATTTGTGTCATACATGAATGGAGCACTGCCAATGTTTGATTGATAGATTAATGAATAAGCATGAAATATATAGTGTACGATTAGAGTTGTTCTTAGTATATAGATTTTTTAAAAAAAACTACACTATATCATGTCACGTAAATCATTTTGAAATCAATCAAATGCCGGTATACTCTATAGGCTTTTATCTGTGTCTTTATGCATGACTGGAGCACTTGCAAAGTTTGATTAATTGATTAAAGGATAATTATAAATAATTATAATGCATAGAATATTAATACGAAAGAGGGACTCAATTAAATTTGATATGCCAGTATGCTAGCCTAGTCTAGAATTCTCCCTCTATCTTGGGTGTGTAGCTTTCTTTTCACCCAAAGAAAATTCCGTCAACAGCTTAAGATGTACTACTGTGACCACATATATTAGTTATTGTTTATTTATGTGTAAGTATTGTCATAACAGTCCATGTTTTGGCTTGAAGCAAAATTTCTTACATACAGTAGACAAACAATCTTTAGTATGTTGTAACATTATTAATTAAATAAAATTACTAAAATGTATAATTTGGTTGTGGGTGGTTCTTTCATTCTTGTAACTATTGCACTTTACACCATATAAAATTAAGGTTCAAAATAACAATTAAAAAATCTAATCAAAAGTTTTTATTCTCTAATATTTTATTATCTAATTAATCTTTATACATCTTTATATATACCGTATCTTTATATATATTTCACAACCTCATTGGCAGAATTTTTTTTTTTTTTTTACTAATAAGTAGCAAGCAATATGAAATAGCACATAATATATATAGGTTATATGAAGCTATGAACAAAATCTATAGTTTACAAATGATTTCTATGAATGATTCATTGTGGTTACTTTTGAAATATTACACACATTGTATACATTTATTATAGTATTGATTCATCTATGAATCCACCATCACACCCATCAGATGGAACAAGGTTGCCAAAGTGCACTTTTTACAAGTAAACAGGATGCTGCACATAAACTATTTGTTGCAATCCCTTGGTGCAAAGAACGTGACATTACCTGCAGTGCATGTGAGTACAGTGACAAAGAATGTGACGAAAATTAGCCAAATCAAACAAAACACCTGACGTTTATAGGGTAGTGGCAGAGCAAATAAAGAAGGCTGGAAAGCCAGTACGGTGTACAAATCACTGAAATTCCTTGTCAACCATTTGCTTGTCACAGGAAACGTTACAGAAACGTAAAAACTAGTATAGGTTATGTCTGTCCAGTCCCCAAGAAAGGAATATCCCCGAAGGAAACAAATAGGCACCACGAGATAACCATCACATCAATTGTCGTAAAGTTGTAGAGCTTCAAACAGCATCGCTATCAAAGGAGATCCTGAAATCAAGTCAAAGCAAATACCATTTCGGCTTCACAGAAGGTGGTCCCCACACGTATGCTGCTCTGCTTCTAACAGAGGTCCGATTCAAAAGATAATAACACCCAACTCTTAGCTACAATGGATTTAACAAAAGCGTTGGCAGTAGTGTATTGCTTTTTTATGGCTGTATTATTAATAAATTTTACCTGTTCTTCATTTTTTTGTGTATAATTTTGAAAAGGAGACTTCAGGTGCTCGAAAACGTTTAAAGAATAAAATTGAGATCAAAATTAAACTTTAAAACAAAAACGTTTCATATTATCAATAATACAGCTGTGAAAGAAAGCAATACACTATTGACAACTAGATCAAACGTGTTCAAAGAACAATGCGTCACTAGAACGACGTTGACTTATGGGCAATTAAGATATATACTGAAATGATGTATACTTTACAATCAAGAAATGAATAATTTGAGGAGAAAACATCAGAATGAATGAGAATCAATATACCCAGGCAAAAGATATTTGTGTTGCAATACAATAGTACTGTTTGAATAACAGATACTAATCAATATCAGTTTCAAACCCAATAATCAATATTTGCTGCTTGGGTTGGAATATGGATTTTTCTTGGTGCCTTAATTGCATTGAATATCAGTAAGAATATCATGAATGGGCTTCTAGAAACCACAGTTTAATTGGCAGATTGCCCAAAATCGAATCACTTCGGTGTCGGCTCAAACCTCATAGTTGTGTAAAGTTTGAACGAAATTGGTTCATCGGTACGCCCGCTAGCTTGTCCAGAGACATACATAGTTACATAGTTACATAGTTACATAGTTACATAGTTACATAGTTACATAGTTACATAGTTACATAGTTACAAACGAACCAAACACAATGCTTGCTTCAGCAGCTGAGCTGAAGCGACGCAATGACACCTAGTGCTGTAGGCCAAATATACAGAATATTTAACATCATTTTGGTAAGGGTCGTTGTGTTGTTAGCTATACTATGTCACTCATTGGGGCAAGAAATTTTTTGAATTTTGACCCTTTTCCTTTTTGCATCTGAGGCTATTTTGAACAGAAAAATAACGTTAAAACTCATCTATTAATGCTCAGTTTCATTCAGGATTTGACCGAGGAACAACTCCCCCTGAAAACATTGGAGGCAGTTGCCTACTATGGCTCATATGTAGCTACTAGCTATGGCCCTGCTGTAGCATTATCATGTGTGACATTATGTCTGATTCTCCAAAACGAAAAGACGTCAAAAAGACATTTTTTCGTTTTGCAGAATCACAATGCAATCTGAAAAGGTGTGGGTCATCGTGTTAAGATTTAATAAAATTGTTAAAAAAAAATATGTTTGTCTCTAATTGTGTATGGTAGATATTCACAATACCATTTCTTTATTAAACAACAGCAATGATGATTGCTTCTATTACAAAATAGATAATCTAAAAAGTGGGTTATGCTTTCTAATTGCAAACTGTAACTTTTAAATGGGATCTTTTGGCTAGTATATAAGGCGGTTGACAAGCTTAAAGTGATAGGCTGCAATGAATGAAGATATACACATTAGTACATAATAATGGAACCATTTTCAAAACTAGCATTCACTTGAGCCATATATGATACAACCACTAGCCCATATGAGATTTGCCGTTCTTGCAGCTAAAAAAACGTTGTACGTTACGTAATAGCGCGTATATGGTGGACCGAGGAAGCTCACTTGGTGGACCGAGGGAGCTTGCCTTAATGGACCGAGGGAGCTCATAATTACGTGGACCGAGGAAGCCCGGAGCCTTCTGTCACTGCCTATGTTTGGCAAGCTAGTTTACGAACGCTATTTTTTCTATAGCTACATGTATATTCACCTATATTACAAACAGCATTGATCGAAGTCTGTATAGGTACCATAGAAACTTAAAAAGTACCATAGCAAGTACAGAAAGGTTGAAAATAATTGGCCGCTTGCGTGTATAAAGTTACAATCGGAAGGAGACCGTGAGTTTGCATACGTGACTGCTGGTGTACATGCAGGGAGATCTGTGTTGACTTTATAGGTATTAGTATTTGCTAGTCTCCTATAATTGTTAGTTTAGTGTTTGCTCAACTTGGGCATATAGATAAACATGTATGCCAGCTTTGTTTTGTACAATCAACAAAGCGTTGATGAAATCTTTGGCACGTACATGTACATGTACTCTAACAATACGTCATGACCATGTTATCTATTGAAAAAAACTATTATGACATATTTTTCTTAGGGAGATGGCTTGTTTCTTGTGGCTTTGTTGCAAGGGGAGGTAGATATTTGTGGGGGGGGGGTGTCGAAATCAGAGGGATGTGGGGAAAAGTGTGATTTCAAGGAAGTGGGATGTGGGGGAAAAGACTTATAATTGTGGAATGTGTGAAAATAGGCAAAATAGTTAAGGATGTGGGATTTCTTCTACACCCGCACCCCTACCTATAAATTATGAAAGACGGATGGGCGCTTCTAAAGAATATCAGTTCATAAGGTATTGTATAAATCAAATGTGTACCCGTGAATATGCCACACTCAACAAGTACCCGGTGTACCCGTACGGGCCCTGCAAGTTTCGGGAGATGCTTTCTGTGTTTGTTACTGATGAGTCAGTTTATATGGAGTGAACATAGGAACTGTGTTTTAGCCCGAGTCTGACAGTCAGGAAACTGCAGCTCCCATTGTTTTATTGCGTGGCAGGACATGATAAATGCAGTGAGAATAACACGATTCTTATTCTGACTCCAACACACCCGGCACTGGTAAATTCAGATTTTCATAAATGGGGTGGGCGGACTATAGGGATCTCATGGGTTTAGTACGCGCGTTCAAAAGCAAGCAAAACCCCTATGAAAATAAGGTATTTTGCTGGGAAAGGGAGAACGCGCCCTCCCCTGAATCTCTCTGTGCCAACCGTGAAATCACGTCTGTGAAAAGATAAATTTAGTATCAAATATTACCACCGATTCTGCTTCTGTCTGACCATAGACCCTAACATAATGTGTAGTATAACAGCAGTATACTTCAAAGTGTGTCTTATTTGTGATGAACTGTATCTTCCGGATACAAAGTCTGGATCCGCCAGACCTTCACGCCGCTAGCTACAGCTAGTGTCCTGATATATACATCAGACGGCATATCAATGAATAGTCTGAATGATGGAGACTATCCCATACAATGTATTCCGTACTCATAATGAGATCACATTCTGTGTTATTTGATCCACAATTCCAGTGACATCTTGCACCTCTGTGAGAAATGTTCAAAAGATTTAGTTTCGAATGAAAGCAGACATAAATGAATTCAAATCTGTTCTCGTAGGATCAAAGCACTTCCCAAGTCAAGTGGATTGACATATGATGCGAAAAACGAATCTTTACATGGGTGTCGTGACATCTAGGGATTTACACGAATGATGTTTGAATCCGTCTGACGCAATCAATTCGTGTATATTATCATATACAGAATGTCTTCCCTTGTAACACATTCGAAGAATTTTAATATAGAGCTAGCCTATACCCGTGGGGACGATAAATCGGTAACAGGAAGTTTAGACACTTACAATCATACATAAATGTACTTAATTTCACTTGGGAACACATAACCTGTAGATATTGAGTACCGTAAATCCTTTACAGTTTGTGTGCCATTTATGTTGCGCATTTTTCTAGATTTTGTATAAGACTGTAAAACATTGCATTGTAAAATTAATTGTATTGTAATGTAATGTATTGTATTGTAAAAATAAGATTTGCCACAAAAATGAATGGCACTCATCAAGAGCTTGAAACACTTTTTTTTTTCAAAATTAAAAATATCTTAATTTTTAGGGAATAAATAGTGTTTTGAAGTACCTTAGGAATCTAGTCATTTATAGATTTACAGTATTTGTTATGCTGCTGTTGCTCTAGAAAATATTTCAGGTTTCAACCAAGAACAAAGGTATCTGTATTAAAATGTTTAAGCAGGACGATATGTTTTATGTTAATTGATACTGTGCTTGTTTTTCTCTTGAGAAGATATGATTAAATATTGTGTATTTCTAATACTGCTGTTGCTTTAGACAATATTTTATGAAGGTTTTATCTGGATCACCAGCATATGTAAAGAATTACTTGTTAATAGAATGAAGTTGAAATGTTCAACATGAAAATATCAAAACCTTTTGTCATTTCTGGAGATAACAATATACATGAAGTTAAATCTATCATAGACTAGTCACCCAGAAAGTACGTAATGCAAAAATTCATGAAAATTGCATCATTCTCGTAAATCTCTTATTTTTTATGTACAAATTTGGTGCCCTCCCCACCGTTATCCCGACAAAACATATAGATGTGCATATATCATGCAAAACACGTATGTTTCCAAAACGACATCGTACTCCATTTCCCTTTGCCCCTCATGCTGCACGCCGTTGTTGCTCATCATTAATTAAAAACTTCAACATCATTAAAACGTCAGCAATATTATACAATCATGATATTGCGGTAAGTGTGAGTTAAAATAGAATGATAGCCGTGTATACGTAAAGAAATTAGATAATTATAATAAAGATGATAATCCAAGTGATAGACCCTATATAGCTACAGCCCATGCATAAATTAGCGAGTGAACAATTCACGTGGGCTGTGAGTAGTTCATATTATGCTTATTCTGTACATTCTAGCGTTAAGCTATAGCTAATTCCTAGGACAATGCAAGTGCCCTTGTCTTCATTAAGGATTTTTGTATAAATACCTACTTAGCGACACCGCGAGGTCCTTGCAAAGCAATGAGCAATACCTAAGACTAATAATTCAATTATTAGTCCTAGGCAATACGAACACGTTCTATATACAGCAAGTCGCTAAATTTAATCTATAAAATCTGAGATTAACATCGTCCAAGATAGTGTACTTGAAGGTAAGCTAGATTTGTGGCTATTTGTCGAAAGAAATAATTCATATTTTGAAAATTAAATTTAGTTGGAAGACTGCTTGAGAATTTTTTTATTGTCTATCGCAGATGAGATCTTAGCATGTTCTCCGATGTATTAGGAATTACATAATAAAATGATCTAAATTAGATATTCAATAATGGCCATGTTGGCACTTTATTGAAACTTGTATTGAAGATGTGAACGTGACAGTGCGCGAATGTTAGGTGACGTTAGGTTTTGAGTGAAACATAATGCTCTCAAACATGTCTTATGACTCTCTTATGAAATTCACCAGGACAGTGAACACAAAATTCACAATGCAAACTTTACATATCCTCAAATAGATCGACTATAATCTACTTTTCGACGCGCAGAATCTATGTATTTTAGATTGAGTTTGAGTTTTATTTCTTTTTTACTTTATGTTGTTTGTTTTTATTTCATTGTTGTTTTTGTTGGTTTCGTTTTCCTTGAAATGGTAGGTAGATCACTCATTAAGTCATTTCTAAGAAATGCTGCATGAATCTCCTAGAAATGCTGGCCACAATTCTCTAAAACAAGCGGGAATTTTTTTATTTCATATATATATTTACAAATAACAGGTATTTGATACAATTTATATGAAAGTAATTCATATAGATATTTTCATAACAGCTAAGACTTGACACTTAATGAATCTAAACGTCTTTATTGTCAGCCTAATATAATTAGTGTCTTATATAAAGTAACTAATGGTATTATCGCCCATAGTAGGTCTGTCAAATCAGCAGAACTGGCAGAAGTAACAGTGACATTGTAAAATTGTCCATAATATTTAATTTTGTGTGAGGTATTAATACGGCTGTGTTGATCTCCAATACGATGATATCAGGGTGTGAAAATGGTAAAAAATGGAGATCTTAAGGGGGCACCATATCCACCCCACCACCCCTCAGTAGCGCTGAAAAGTCTACTCATCCCAAAAATTTGCTGCTATTGTAATGTACATGTATTCGCAACACCTATATACTTTATACTAATGTATAAAATCAATTTATTGACATTGCATATTTCAATGTGTAACAGAAAATGTGCTTCTTGGAATTCATCAAATTGGAGATAGACAGGAATAGAACAATTGCTATTTTTGCTACTTCAAAAGGACGAGCTTCTGAAACTTTGTTGCTTGTCAACCAACAACTTATGAAATGAATGATAAGTCCAAAATAGATGAGGATGATGTCATGTATACCCAAATCTCAATGTAAACAAATTACCTAGGAATTATTGAGTCCTGCACATATTTACGAGATTTTTAAACTACTTTATTTTATTCTTTGCAGTGAGTTAGATGCCTGGAGGCAGCACCAAGCAGCAACTCGATAAGCAGGCCTGGGCCTGGGCTGAGACTGTCGAACCTGACCAAGTGGGCCAAGAGCATGTAGAGGCTGCTTACAGGCTAGACCTACCACCATGTGTCAAAGGCTTTTGCAGGTCTGCATACACCTTTCAAAAACTTTGGCATATAAAAGCAGTTGTTTGTTTGTTTTTCTTCCCCAATTGTCAGTTTCATGACATTTTGTAAAGCCTATTTTTGCGTATTGTTCTGGAATAATTTTCTTCGTGAATACAGGGAACATAGGATGAAGTAAAGTATGTTAAAGCATGTGTCATTTTCTCATTCTCAGTACTTGTATTTATTTTGATATAATTTTCTGTATTTAGATTTTACAATTATGCATTTCAGTTCAATTTGACATATTCTTTCTACTTAGCAAAATCAGCAACAATGTAAAGTTATTTTAAGATTTTTATATTGATTTGTAGACGCAACTGTAAAGCCAAGCCTCGATGTTACAATGCACTTGGGCAGAATCGTTGGCAAGGAGAATTCGATGACAAAGACTGGTATGAGATTGATGATCCAAATGATGAAGTACGCCCAAAAGTGAGTTCATCTAGATTGTACATATACCAGGGTATAAAATAGAGCCTACCCGGCGGCCCGGTGCCGGCTGATTTTGGCCTGGGCCGGCTGGTTTTAAAAGTTCACGGCCCAGTGGGTAGGCTACTTTTTGAGAGTTCTAAATTATATGAACATAATGAAGGGCCGTACACTTTTTTCCAGGACCAGCTACTTTAAATAGTTGCCGGCCCTGTGGTCCATAAGCAAATTTTGATGAGTTTCATACCCTGCATATACCAGTGAATTATTGCATGTTCAATCATACCATTTGTTATCAGAATTCATTACTAGTTAGTGACTTAATTTTTGAGGAAAAACTTACAAAATAATTGATTAATTTATATTTTTTTAGGGTGAATATGCAGGCCTTAAGAATCTTGGAGCAACTTGTTACGTCAATACATATTTGCAGGTATTTTAAAACATTATTACTAGGTTGTAAAGTGTGCCTGGTTTTCATCTTTGATTTATCATTCAACCTGTGCTGCAGTTTTATATCTAATACATGTTGTTTACATCTCATATTTGTAATTTTCACTCTGTGATCATTTTTTACCATTGTGTAGTAGCGTTTTTAATCTGTACTTATTTTATCCCTTGCTGTAGTTGTGGTTCCATACCCCTGCATTCCGTGCTGCCATTTACAATTATGAGGAACCTCTAGACCCAGGTACACAGATACGATTAATTAACTATAGTCAGCAAGACGAGTAATTTTAATTAAATATACTTATTTTTATGGAAAATCCATTCTACCTTCTTAAAATCGACAAATTTCTTCTTGTCAATAAAATCGGACAAGTGCTTAATCCTGACCCCGCTAATTACTTTTTCTTATGTAATATTTATTGTATAACAAATGTATTTAGTATAATGGCAATCTTAGAGCTCTAATCTTCATTTTACAATTTTTTTTTTTTTTTTTTTTTTGTTATATAAAAAGCTCTTCCTACGCTTAGATTGGTTATTTTTGAGTCAACGAACTAATCTTATATTGGTGATTTTGCATGTTCAGAGAAGAAAGATCCTCGTTTGGAGCTCCAAGCGCCATCAGTGGAAGTCATCAGCTCTGGCACAACAATTATAACTGTGTCCTCCTCTACAAGTAATGAACGTGAAGGTAGTGTAATTTACTAATTGCTCCATGGAAGCTTCACTTTATAGAAATTGTTCAAGTAATTTTGAAAAAGTGGATAACTATTGCTAGATTTATCATTTGCGCTGCAGCAGGTTCTCTCATATTTATTTGATATTATTCAAAACCCTTGTTTATACCTGCCTTAATTTCTAAATGTTCAAAATACTCCAGAATACACCAAAATACATATAGTTTTACGTTCTGACAATCAATGTCCTCCTCAGGTGTCAGGATGTCAAACATTAGCGAATAAGCTTCACATATCGATGTAAATTGTGTGGCAAATAAACAGGGTATTGATATTATTCTACTATCATTTAGAAAAAAACAATTTGCGCATCAGAAATTCATTTTAGTTGATTAACTTCCATTGCCAATTACTATTATTTCTATGAGATTTATGTGACATATCATATTCCATTTTGAAGGGAATCCCCTGCTTTCTGTGATGGAGCTAAGTAGGTTTAAGGTTTTTCAATGATGTCATTACCAGATAGTCTCAAAAAATAGCCATTGTTACCACAACTACACAGTTCATCTGCTTCGATAAATGCTAAAAGCAATTAGTCTATATCGCCGGTACGTAATCTGCGTTTAAAATATTGCAGCGGGTGATAAAGGCTTGCCTAACAGTGCCATGTGCACTTGTTTTCAATTGCAGACGTCACTTTTAACATGGGGCAGCTAAGTGACTTCTTTAATCCGACGAAAATCATTCTGTTTACATTTTGAGCCATTATGTGTTTTGATGGGTTTTGATGGACTTTTCTAGTGTGATATTTGAATTGCTCCAGTTATTCTAGTATGCTGTTTAAATGAAAGTAACTTTCAGACTGCACTTAACACATCATTTTGTTTATGTGCAAGCATACTTGATCGGCCACTGAGCACAACCTTTAAATACATTTCTGAGCCTCCATCTCTCCACAGACCGTCCTGAGCAGCAGCCGTCTGTCATCAGCATCTCCTCCACATCCTCCTCCGGGGTCGCTGTCTCCTCATCCTCATCCTCGGCGACCACCGCCTCCTCTTCCCACTCGGCTATGTCCGTTGCCATGGAGACATTCCTCACCCCGGCAACGGTTGCCGGCCATCTGCAGCAGATCTTCGCACAGCTCGAGTTTTCGCGTCGGCGCCACATCGATCCGACACCGTTTATCAACAGCCTCGGACTCGATGCTGCATTGCAGCAGGTGAGACCGAGTGTCGAGGCTGATTGTAAAGTCATATCACGGTATTGTAAGATGGCAAATGTCATTTGCCATCTTACAATACCGTGATATTATGATATTATGATATCATTATGATGGCATTTTTGTTGTGTCAATCAGTTTAGTAAACTGCTACACAAATTAAGGGAACAAAAAGTGGATCCAGATAAGACAGTTATTCAATAATGTCACATATGCAGTGAAGCAGACATTTGTTTGAGTTGTGCCCATATTCAACTAATACCAGACAATTGACATACATGTATCCAATTGTACCATTAGAATTATATTTTGGCCTTGTAGGATGCGCAAGAGTTCTCCAAGCTGCTGATGTCTGTTCTTGAGATGGAGTTGTCCATGAAGGAACTCATTCAGCAGCAGTACCTTGGATACTACTGCTATGTTACTCGGTCAGTACTTGAAATACTGCTCTAATTATACCTCTGATGCAACAGCTGCGTCTTAGTTTAGTGACATGGGTGCTCAGTTATCTGCAGTCGTAGTCATTTGCTCTCTGACTCTTGAGACTGATGTACTAAGATCATTTCATGCATCTATCTGCATGGCTCTACCAGTAATAAGGTGGTAGCTGCCTCACAAATAATAGATCAACCATGATTGAAACATCTTGACTCTGTAGAACCTAAAGGTTATATAGAAGGAGTTTTAACAATTTAGGTTCTACAAACTGTTGAATGGTAATGTTCTATATACAAGTATCTGGTGTTCGGTGTTGGACAAACTCATCCTTAAATAGTTGCATATAGCTCCGTGGTATCTACACGTTAATTTGGTGACAGGTCATTGGGTTGAAAGAGTGTGTAATTGACTGTGAGTGATCAGCGTTGTGCGCTGGTGCAAGTATGGGAGAAATAATCATTTGATTTACGAGTGTGTCAATGACCTTTTGTAAAATGTTAAATCAAAGACTTGGACCATGACTATAATATTTATATTTACATAATATATGTATGGGGTTTATAGTCCAAGCAGTGTTACTCGAGCGTCTTGGATTCTGTATTGATGTGCTGTGTTTATAGATGTGCTGGCTGTGGTGGTGAGTCTCGTCGGCCCAGCGAGTTTTACGAACTCGACCTCAACATCCGTGGCCACAAGGACCTGTTCCAGTGCATCGACGAGTTCTTAGAGGTGAGCTGGAGAGGCAGTGCCCCGGATAGTTACCGTAAATCTTCTAACAATGACCTCCCTCTAATACCCGCCTACCTCCATTAAACGCTCCCTTTAGCTGGCAGGTATTCTGTTAAACGCCTACATGTAATAAACGCCCCCCTCTACCTCTAATACTCAGAAACATGTATATTGAAAGTGTGGGCATGTTTGGGCAGGGGTTTGATAGATCCTATTAAAATGAAAGGTTTGGAGGGGATGATTGAGATATGGACTTGGCAGCCAGTCCACACCCTCTGAATGAGGAATAATCAGACAGCACAATAATGCTAAAACCTAGGTTGTCCTACTGGACGACCAACCTCAAAACTTAGGCCGGCCAGGTCATATAGTGGGTTGTCAAAAAAATGCACTTACAGTGTATCTGCAAGATGTTTACTGATATGAAAAAAAATACTGGTTTGGAAATAAACTGCTTGTTACAAGATTTTGAACTAGCAAAAAACAAAATATGGGTTGCCCTTTTGGACTCACTCAGACGACCAAACAACCAATTACTGTGCTGTGTGAATTAAATTAGGGGCCGGTTAAATAACTTTAAGATTTGATAGATTGATTGATCGATTGATTGATTGTTGCAGGAGGAGAAGTTGGAGGGAGACAACCAGTACGAGTGTGAACGTTGCGGGGGCAAACAGAACGCGGCGCGCTACATCCGCCTGCAGACACTGCCGCCTGTCCTCAACCTGCAGCTGCTCAGATTCGTGTTCGACAGGTCAGTGGCAGCTGCATGTAGCCGTGATTCAACGCCCCTAATAGTCGTGGAAGTCGGTCACACAATCCAACCAATCACAAGCCCCACTGCTGAAATGTTCAGCGATGTCTGATGTATAATCTTACATTGCCAAGTAAGAAATACCGAGTATTGCTTTTGCTTTTGATGGAAGTCTAACCGCATTATATTTCTCCAATTAAAAGACACAAGTGAACCCACAGCTTGATTGTGAACATGTACTTGTAAAGGCAGAGTGAATGGTAAAGCCGTGAAAGTGACGATGGATTAGTAGGTTCTCTCGTTTTTGCTGTCAGGGTCCGAAATAAGGATCTCCAGACAGCCCGGGGCTGCTGAACTTTCAATTTTGGCGCAAGTGAAATTACCTGTAATGCTAGTATTTTCACTAAATGGCATTTTTTTTAATCGAATAGTGCATGGCTATATTTGGCTATATATGAAATAGTCTATAATGCAAAGAAAACTGCTTGCATGGTTGTTTATCCTAAATGTATAAAAAACATGTCTCCTCCTCCCATGTACATGGATGGAAAAGCACTGAAATGGATTGATGAACATAAATATTTAGGTATTTTTATTTGTAGTAATAATTGTGATGACAGGGATATACGCAGGCAAATTCAAGCTACCTATTGCAGGGTTAATGTTCTAATCAACAAATTCCGAAACTGCAATGATAATGTTAAAGTTCAACTTTTTAAAACCTACTGTAGTAATTTTTACTGTTGTCAGTTATTGGCATCTTATAGTAAGAGTAGTTATAAGAAAGTGTCCGTTGCATATAACAATGTTTTTAGAGCTCTTTTTAAACTAGATAGAAGATGTAGTGTTTCTTAGAACGGTTTAAATAAGAATATTGATTGTTTTAACACTTATGAGAAAAGCAATATACAGATTTAGAAGTCGCTTATTTCAAAGTGAAAATTGTCTAGTCAAAGCATGTTTATCTTCTCAATTTTTTATTTACAGCAGTAATATTGGCTGTTAATGGTATGAACTCCTGTTTTAGGGAACATTTGTGATAATGTTATTCATCTGTATATATTGTATCTATTTTTAATTAATTCTATGGACTTGTTTCCGAAATAAATATACTTATACTTATACTTATTTTGGCAGCATTTCTTTTCAAATTTGGTGCTATTCATTGAAAGACTGTTACGTCATCTAAAGTCCATACTATAATTTGGATATCGAATTCAATGTCGAATTGGGTGTTTATTTTGAGCCTTACAGTATGTAAAAATTTATAAAATTGTTCTGTAACTGCATCTCTTAAATTTTAAACGTTTTTATTTTCTATTTGCAAAATGTTAAAATTGAAGTCTACTTCCCCTTCAACTTTCAGAACCACGGGTCACAAAAAGAAGCTGAGTTCGTACCTACAGTTTCCAGAGACGATAGACATGAGCAAATACTTGGATAAACCTGGTGAGTCTACATGTATGTAACTACGTATTTGGTATGTGGCAAATGGTGTCATTTCTACATTGTGGTTTTGTTGTTCCTTAGTTCTACTTATCAAGCGAAATTTTTTTAAGTTGTAGGGTAAACCAGCCTAATTTCGGCCCCTTCAGTTTTCGGCCGTTTACTGTATATAACGTTCCTCATTCTCTGAAATTACGTCATAGTTACGTGAATGCGTCATAAATAGTATCACACTTGTTCTATACGTCATGTTTGTAAACAATTTTGCTTTCACTTAATTTTTTACAACGAGAATTCTGAAGGTAACTGGGGAAAGTTAAGAATTGCCGTATATACACTAAAATTCGCCGTAAGATTAAGGGCTACAAAAACAGTCTTGAAGTACCAAATCTATTTCGATTTTATTCTTTTTTTTTGTTGAGGTTTGTCACGACTACTACTCCTACGTTGATTTGACCTTGACTTTAGCCTACACACAGGGTTCCCACGCCTCCGTGATTTCGGGAAAAGTAAGGGAATTTGAAAAATGGTTCACGGGTCCGTGAATAGTACGTGAATATGCCGAATCGTCCATAAAACCGGGAAATGCCAGTAAATTTTGTAGCGGAATGACTAATTTCTCAATGTACAGCATCTTTTTTATAAAGGCTACTCTTATTCGTTCTGCACTACGGTTGGTGTTTTGACGTAAGACTGCATGTGATAACTGCTAATGCCCCACTATTTGAGCTGCTACTCTTGATGCATCGCGCTATAATATTAGTGTTGAATATTACGGCGTGTGATAAAGGCTAATTTCCACTACAAATGGCAGTGTGGTTAAATCGGTTCAGAGTGAAAATATTTGTGAAACGAATGAATTATCATCGTTACAATAACATAATCATCAAAAATTCACTTGTCTGATCAATTATAAACCAATTATGAAGACATGGACGAAAGGATAATTCTCAAATCACATGCATTGTTTTATAATTTGTCTTTCTAAAGTGTATCTCGAAACTGTCATTTTAATCAAGGCTGGCAACAGCGTCACGTTTGGAAGATATTCTAGACAAATATATCCATGTTCCTATTACTGGGTCGAGTAAAAAGAAACACTATGCGATTCTGAATACACGTGTACAAGTTATGTAAAAAAAAATAAGCATATATGTAGGCCCCAGAGAAGTTATCGTCTTGGATGTAAAGCTGCCAAATGGCACTGTTGGCTATTGTTTATAATACGTGTTTACGTTTTCCGTATGTAAATGTAAATGTCGGTTTATAGTCTACTATCCAGAAGCTCAGTCGACTCATGTACACCACATCATTGGCGTCTTTGACAGTCCACGTTTTGCCTTTCTCAACTCCTGGGGGAGCATACAACACTGGCTGTATACAGCATTGCTGCTGTAGCGCACACGTGCTAGTTATTCGCCTACCTGTACCTATTTTACGTGCCCGACTGGGAATCGAACCCACGACCTTCTGGTCACGAGTCCAACTCAGCCACGGAAGCACACGCATGCCGTATGCCAGTACAAATGAGTTAACCGCAAATCTAGAGGCACTTTTTTTTTTTTTTTTAAATAATTTATGTCTGTTTATTTTGCATAACCAATACATTTTATCAGTACCACTGTAACAGTAGCAAATTTCTATCAACATTAAAAACATAATAAACAGCGAATAAGTTGAGTCAGAGGTCAGGGAAAAGGCCAGGGAAAAGCCAGGGAAATTTGAGGTCCGATAAAAGTGGGAACCCTGTACACATATACACACTCGACTCGTGTAGGAGGGGCCGAAAATTGTCACTTAAATCATGCTGACGGCCGAAAATTCTCGAGAGGGGCTTTAAAAAATTGTGAACACGTGAAAATACATAATCCCAATTAATTCCTTATACAGGTGCTCTTTTCGATACCATCCGTGTTTTTGGTGAATCATATTAGATAGTACACTAAATATGTACTTGTAAGTAAAACATTCATGTAGAATGTGTGTGCCAGTTAATATAGCTATGACAGTTTTCGCCTTTTAAAGGGCCGAAAATGAGGCTAATTTACCCTATACTCCTTTTTTTTTTTAAACTGTTTTCAAGACTGAAGTCTCCTTTTCAAAACAAAGCTGGTATCATCATTATTATGGTGCGTGTGTGATAAAGGTTTTTTTGCGTCCCTCCAGCGGGCACCCACGAGTACGAGCTGACTGCGGTTTTGATCCACCGCGGCCCGTCTGCGTACTCGGGTCACTACATCGCGCACATCCGCACCGTCCAGGATGCCTGGCACAAGTTCAACGACGAAGAGGTCGAACAGATGAGCGGCGGCCGAAAACTCACACTCGGCGGCGAGGACGACGTACAGGGTGAGGCGAAAAATAGTGCAAATGAAGCTGAACATTGTCATCTCGAAAAGTACATGTAGTTGTTCATATAGTACATCCTTATGAACGATTATCAGGCAATTTCAAATATTTTCTCGGTACGCTTAGTAGTTATGGTTATTATTGGATGGTGAGTACGAATTTACTACTAAGTCATCAATACTACAGGTTTGTGAATTTTTGTGATGTTCTTACAGGCAAAGACAGCAAGAAGCCCAAGACAAGCAAAGGGCAGCATGCATCCAGAAATGCCTACATGTTGGTCTACACAGCAAAACCAGTCCAACATGGTAAGTTTTTGCCCAGACAGAAGCAGGGGTAGACGTGGTGGTGGTGGAGGGTTTGAGGATATTAGTCGTTCTCCCCCCTTTTTTATGTAATATATTATTACCTGGGGGTTTTAGTGTCTTCTCACACAGATCTCATCAAATACCTACTTGTCCTATGATTGAACTTCCCTTTTAGAAAATTCTATCTGCCACTGTTGTACGTGATCTTGCCTGCGTCTACCTGTATGGGAATATATGACAATAGTACTATTGATATTAGTAAATTATGGATTAAACAATGGAAATCCTCTACAATTTAAGGATTTCTGACTGCAAATCAGGTTCCATTATTGACGACATTCACTATATACGCATATGTGTCCTTCCTCAACATATTTCTCACTTTGTTATTGCCAGAGACTGAGAAGCGTGAGTTTTCGTCACTGTCCCAGCAGCTGCAGACATTTATCGAGTATGACAACCAGAAGTTTGAAGACTGGATCTCGGACATGAACAAACTCAGGGTAAAACACAATATTTAAAAAGTGATTTTTTTATACGTAGGACCTGTTTAATGCTAGGGGCACAACCGGCAGTGTGAACATTTTGGCAGTACAGCTTTTCCTGTGTGTATGGTGTCCGCATACTGGCTCGGTACAGCTTACCTATGGCCGGGCCACTGCTGAATAGGTCGTAAGACTATATCTAGTAGAAAACATTTGCTACTGCCTCCATACGGCCTCAAAAATGAACTTTCGCCGCACTTTCACAGTACTGGACACAAACTGATTTATATGGACCTTATGAGTTTTTGGCAGTTGAGGGGCATTAGAGAAGCAATGCTATTCATAGTCCGATATGCTCCACTCCTTACTCTATGCTACCACGTGGGTCCCACAAACATTGCTATCGCCCATAGTAAATAGGGAGAAATTGCCGACTTTCTACCCAAGAGTGTTGTATTAAAATTGTGCTTTTCTTCTTCCTTTTAACTTAGGATGAATTCGGTAACCTCTGTTCTACAACATACCAGAAGTATTTTCAGAAATCATTGATAATAAAGATTTGCTGGGATATATAGTTTTCCATCTTTTTGCATCAACTACCAAATGAATAGTCCCAACAGCGAACGCTTAACGTTCCACGTCAACACTGGAGTAACAACAAATACTGAGTAGCATGCAGGTGGTTGCAATCATGCGTTGTTTTATCTTAAATTTTGAAATAACTTTCACTTAAAAGAATTTTCGATCGAGATTATATTACAACAGCATGCAAACATATGTACCTTACCTGAGAGCAGTAATGAATACGGTTGTCAGCACACTGATGTAGAAATATTCATAGATGTTTGGTAAATGTATAGATCTAGACCCATAGACAGATCCCGCAGGGGCGTGCCCCCCCCTTTCCCACCAAAATATTTCATTTTCATATGGGTTTTTCATGAAATCCCGTAAGTGCGCCCCCTCTTTTCCTTAAGTGCGCCCCCCCCCCCCTTTTCCGAAAACCTGGATCTGCCTATGAGACCTAGGAATGTAAAAGTATTGAACAGGTGCGAGTAAGTGCAAAGTATATTTGTAGGTTTATTACAGCGGACTCGCAATGCCACGCAAATAAAAGGTTATTATTTCACTTATGAGTTGTTGAATTAATATAATATTTTGATGGAAATAATCTGTAGTAATATGCGATTCCATCCATAAATATAAGTCTATGTAACTGTTTCAACTAAATAGTTTACTTTGAGCATTTATCTTTCCATTAAAAAAAATGGCAGGTGAAATTGGGTGACAGTGGCAGTGCCGTGTCGATGTTTGCAGGTTATTACAACAATAACTATTTACTGTTTTGGTTCCATGTATTTAACATAAGAAACTACATACATTTCTTGCCAGAATGCCTTACTTTTGTAGGAATTGATGCAATAATTAATGCACAGCAATAATTTTAAAAGGGCATCTCCGTTTTACCACGGGAATGTGTACATTAGACTAGCACAGAAAACTAGCAAACGGATATTGTGAAATAACCAAAAAAGTCTGTGTTGTCATGCATTAATATCAACATTTCTGGAGAGTTCTTGAGTTGTACATTAGAAATGCATGAAATTTTTGTGTTAACACTGGTATTATTCATTAGAAAAAGACCTATAAAATGTCGCATATTTCAATGCTTTCTATTGTGTCAAGCCGTTGTTTGTGGGACCAAGATGGCGGTTGTTTTGTTTACATCTCTCAGAGCGCATGCTGATTGGATAACAGACTTGAAAGGGGCGGAGATCGGAACTATGAATACTGGCGGATGTGCCATTAGCCAATGAGTAAAGAAATGTTAATTGACATTGTAAAAGCAACCATTTTAGAGAATATTTTCAGAAACGTGTTTAATAATGATCAGATAGAGTCCGAAATACATGTTTTGTTTAGATTTCACATTATTTCTCTCAGACTCTGCTTGCAGGAGAGAAACGTGGAGAAGGGGCGGAAGAGGCAGAAAGAAATTCTTGACCATTTTGATATGATGCACCAACATGCAGATGAAGGTAGATGCTCTAAGAAAAAAAAAATCAGTTGTGACCCAACAAGTTTCCTTGATGGGTTATGAGGCACAAAGTAAGATACAAATCTGAATTTACATCTCAAAAGTCCGATGTCATTGGGAGGGTCGTAACTAACTCCTCAACTGTTTTTTTCTCCATCTTAATACCCTAATTGGTACATGGATATATTGGACATTAATTGACATGGGCGTATGTATCGACATTACAGGATTCTTTCTCCCAAGTCTATAGGACTATATCACATAGAGTCTGCCGGGACTCGAACCCTGGATCATTATCACTGTGGCACCTATTCACCAAGCACTTAGGTGCCACAGTGATAATGATCCAGGGTTTGAGTTGCGGCAGAGGCTATGTAATATAGCCCTATAGACTTAGGAGAAAGAATCCTCTAATGTCAATCATCAATGTATTGTAAGTGTCCACCTCATAATGTCTCTTGAAATTTTCAACTTGGTTGGCTAACATTTCAGCAATTGCGGATAACGGCGAATGGCTGCCGATAGCCTGGATCACTGACTGGACTGGCCAAGACAACGCAGATAAAGTGTCCACGATCAAGACTGGGCCACTGATGTGCAGTCACGGTCGGCTGAGTCCGGACAAGGCCACTGCTGCCAAGTACCTGCCTACTGTCGTCACGGATATGCTTTGGGCAGCGTATGGAAGCTCACGATACGTGCGGCTACAGGACAAGTAATTTTTTTTTATTTAATTTTTTTTGACGCAGGACAGGTTGATGAGACATTATCGGCGATTATTTCCGAAAGCACTGGAAGTATTTTGATAACAGTTGGTCAATATTCCACTTTCAAATCTTTCAGTTAGAACTGTGATAGTTTAATAATAATCAAACAACTACTGTTATAAGCTCCTATAGCGGTCGGAAGTTCTTCAGCGAGATGTTATTTAAATTGGTACTTTACGCGAATGTAGCGATCACTGGATCATGCTAACCAACACGTTTTCGTCAGAACAGAAAATGGCGTGAGTCTAGTCAGTCGATTCGGAGTTTTCCATATTGTTGACATAGAACAATAATCCTTTAGTAGCTCAAATGATTTTCATCCGAACGTTTTCATATTAACTGTACACATTCTGAAGACTGTCTAGTTTCTTATTTTCATCATAATAAATAATAAAATATATAGCAACGAGTCCGATTTGGACAAAATCGAGTAATAGGCAATACATTTGACACCAAACGCTGGGTGTTAGAAGTGGCGATGGTATTAATGGTCAAATTAAACTATTTAGTTAAAACAATTACATAGACTTATATATATGAATGGAATCGCATCTTACTGCAGATTATTTCCATCAAAATTATATATTTACGACAACATGATCCAATATATCCGTGTGGTGTTTTTACCTGTCGTCGCCTGCTGATATTGTCAGTACTTTTATGATCCATGCAAAAGATTTGAATGTTTCAACTTAATTAAATATACTAAATGTGATAGTTTATAGTTAATTTTACTATCGAACGAAAGGAAAATATATTATCTGTGATGTATATTGGGACAGCTTGTATCATCGCTCGCTCCATAATCCAGTTAGGTTTAGTTTGGTTGTCACAATTAGTTCCTGTTCGCGGGACTTCCAACTCCTATATACCCATAATGAAATCTCTCCTTATGTATACAATATCACAATATATATAATGCAATTTTTGTTTTAAAAAGGAACTGAATCTTTTTGTTGTGCAGTACAGAAATGGATTGGAAACTATGAATATGCAATCCTACATTTTTCAATCTATTTTGTTCAGCATGGAGGAGGAAAAAGGCGAAATGTGGGATAACAAAATGGCAAATAAACTGTAGCTTTTCAACTTGACAATTAAATAGTACTAAATATTGAATTGAATTTTAGCTTGTTGAAGAAAGCAATTTATTTTTCTTTCAATTACCACTATTTTGAGAAAAAAATTTATGTGCAAAGAATCATAGCACCATATCCTGTAAATTTAAACTGTATATGGACAAGTAAACTAATTAAGCAGTACAAATTTTCATATTCATTTCATAAGTTGCAAATGTTTCAGATCCATAAGGAATCAAAATGAAGGGTGTTACTGACTTCAGTCCTTTCAATATGGCTTACCAACATTTTTTATCCAAATTTTTAAGAAGGCATACTTAAAGAAATGTTTTTCCCATCCAATCAAATGTGGAACAAAGACAAAAATTATATTGAGGTTGACATATTAAACTACTGCCCAAAATTGGAAGATATTTTTTATACAACCAAATGATTGATGGAATAATACCAAAGAAAAGATCAGGACATTTTACCAACATTTATTTAGAAATATTTTAGACTAATTGGCGGCCCCTTTCAGTAAATTTGAAAATTTGGACAATTTGAATTTAGTAAAATTTCAAGAATCAGAATATTTACCCCCTTATTCCATTTTGTAAGTTTATTAAACATTTGATAATCAACTTCTGAAATTATGTAACATTCAAATTCAAACTTGACCCATTAAATATTCAAATTCAAAACATCTGACATGAGCGTTTTTAATTAAAGCTTAAATAATGTATTATATAATACTCGCCTTAAAGGAACAATTTTGTGTGTGCAGAGTACAGAAATGAAAGTGAAAAAATATCTTTGTATGAGCAGGTGAGACTGAATCCTACTGTTGATGCTGTTGCTATTTTGTTCAGCATGGTGCCGAAATGTGGGTTAAAAATGGCATTAAAAGATATGGAAAATTTTAAGCTTTGACAATTGCCCTGTGATATGGGCTACTGACATATTTGTCATATTTTTTTTTTTTTTTTATTTGTGCGTGAAATAAGCACTTTTTGACCTCACCTGTACGTATCGTGTGTTTCAGCCCGTCGCTGTGCTGGGAGTGCGTACGTGAGCGGTGCCGTGTGATACGCACACGCGCACGCATGGAGGAGGACCAGAAGGCAATATCTGCCATGTGCAAGCGCTCAGCTAACAGGTACTGTATACGACCGTACAATCGCCAATGTGATTTTACACTTCATGATTTTCTTTAAACTTAAAAGGGTGGGATCATATAGTAATTAATGACTTCTTAGCATCTGGATTCATCATACGGAGAACGTACAAACCTACTCAGATACATGTATATTAAAAGGATGGGCTTTTTGCATGAACTAGCATTCACATTGACATTTCAATAGGCTGTACATTTGATATAATCGATATTTAAGAATGGGCCTTTACATGAATGTGTGCTCGTGGATAAATGTTTTCATATTTACCTTGCTCAATGTTGAATGTGATTTTCCACTTGTTAATCAAAAACCCAACACAGCTAATTTTTCAGTTATCAGTTTGAAAAATGTTTTGTAGGTTACTTTTTTAGACTAATGGCGTTCATGTTTTATAAGTCTGACAGTTTGTGATGAATTTTTTTTTTTTAAATGACCACTGATGTTAGCTTGTGATAGGCTTTGAGATAAAAAGTTTGTATTTGATCATAATTTATGTGACATTAGTCTCCAGCTTATCATGATCATAGTACACATTATATCCAATGTAATAGTTTTGGCTTCCATGAGTTTATTTTACTGTTACAAGCGAGGATCTGGTAACCGCTCGTTACATAATTATTGCAGCATTGCGGACGAGACCGGCAAGTGTTATTGGGTTGGCAAGGCGTCGCTACGCAGCTGGAAGCGCCTAGCGACCGAGGCAGCGGCGGCAGAGAACGGTGCCGACAAAACAGACGAGCAGACGGCAGACGACAAACAGGGTGAGAACAGGGATTATTACGACTTCAAATTTTATTGTATGGTTAAATTATGTTAAGATTGTAACAACATTGTTTAACTTGCCAATAGGGGGTATCCTTTATATTTCTTATTCTTGTAAAAATGGTGAAAGTATTTGAAATAAAACTAAAATGAAATGCTAAATTCTGAATAACCAATAGCACCAGTTTGAAAATAATTTTAAAAAGGTGGAACAAGACAAAACCCAGAAATATGATGTTAACGTTGATTATTACCATAATACTGCCCATTGGGTTGTGGAATGATATTTTTTTTATTTAGACGATGGGCTTACAGGTGAATAGGAATTTACATTGGAATATGAATGTTCCAAATTTTGAGATTGGCTTTTTTATAGATTTAGGAATTGTACATAAAACCCAGCGGCTACTAGTTATTTCACTTACCTACTTTAGTAAGTTTACTCAACATACTACGTATTGTGCTGTACTTCACACGATATAGATCCTTTTACACAATTATAATAAACATTATATCATATGTAAATGTGTGATGGTCAACATAGAAGACATCCAGCTGGTTTTGTGAAAATTATAATTATTGTAAACAAATGTTCAAAATTGTGCATGCATTGATAGATGCACGCGCCACATCGACATACATTAGCAGGTCAATCTGCTGACATATGTCGATGTGGTGGCATGCGCATAGATCTATGCAAGATTCACAACAGATATTCATGTAGTATTATACAATAATACACACCTTGATAACTTCTTTCACCACTGTGATATATAGTAGTTGACAGAGGCATGATGTAAAATTCAAGATCAGTAGGATTGGATATAATGCATGAAAAAACATTGTGGATTTCAAATATTTTATTTCATTCATAACTGAAAATTTCAACTAATTCACTCATTCAACTTACAACATGCATAAATTCAAGTAAAACCTAACAACATGGACGAAAAATCCCTGATTGTTCTTCTATTTAGCACTAATAACTTGCATTCTTTTGAGAGAAAATGACACTAAGTTTTTAAACACAATGTACAATTAATTTAGCAAAAATAAGTTACATTAATAATCTCCAGCACCATGTTTTACATCGATAAAGGAAAGGAAAAGAACTTGTGCAATGTCATAACTTTTCGCTATGCAATTATTCCATGGAAGATGATCTTATGCGCTATTTGAAAAAATTTCTACACAGGTGTTTGAGGGTTGGCAATAAATCGATCATCGTTTGAAGAAGTTAACCCATTAATAACTTGCATCAATGAAGGTGACATAATTAAAAGACAATCTACTCATCATCAGTAAATAGAATTTGAGTACAAGACTAACAATATTGATGCTGATAATTATCATAAGAATAGGAGCTTGCTTGCAACAACAGTGAGAGTAAAACATCATAAGAATATTACAATGACTAGTTAGTTGCTGTGAGATTGAAAACTATATTTATCGATAATGATGCCGATCCTCTAAAGGCCAGGGTTTCAAATTTGTGTCTCTTTGTCAAAGGTAACCATACACTGACAAATTGAAAACCCTGGATGACGCTCTTCTGAGAATAACTGTGAATTAGTTCTTCGATGCTGTTATCCAAACACGAGTTTGAGTGCAATGACGACGATGTTGACAGCAATAAGTGGAATGCGCATGACGGTGCGGATTGAGCGGATGAGCGTGAGGATCTGCTGCTTGACGCCCGGCTCCTCACCGAACCCGGCAGCAGACGCAGACGTGCCCCACCCCACCTACAATCACATCAACTTTTGTATTGTCTTTTTATGAAAAACTTGTATTTAGTAAAATTTTAATTCAAATAGTACAAATAAAAACGGTCTTGAAAAACCTCGTTCATTTGGGGTAAAGTAGGGAATTTTATTGTCCAAAACACGTGGCAACCCTGGGATTAGCCCTACATCTACCAACATGTACTTTCTTTGCTGGGTAGATCCAGGGAGTACAGGGGGCGTGTGTATGAAATCTGGTGGTAACCCTCCCCCCCCCTTTTTTTTGTGATTTCCTGGATCTCCCAGTGATTCAATAGACTTAGAGTAAAATAAATCATATTATATTAAAAATGGTGTGATCATGGTTCTGCAAATCGTGTGGTATTAATGTTGTTCACTTGTTGACATACCTTTGCGAGGAATCGTTCCTCGTGAAGCACACAGACGGCATTTACCATAAGGAGAGATGCTTCAATCAGCGAGTATAGAGTGAATGGCATCGTGATTGAGGATATAGAATGTAGATCTAGAAATAAACATTCATGTATGGCACCTTATAAGGATAAATGTTGAATATATACAGAAATATTCATGGTATATGAGCTTAGTGCGCAAACTAAAATTCTAAAAAAAAACGTGGGTGTTGTCAGTCTGTCTAATAAAATGAGAATGCTACCAAAGGGTGTGATGGTAATTACTTATCAGATGTTAACGTTCATCTATAACAGATTATTTAAGTTTGAAAGATGCTAATATTAATAAATGGATGTAGTTCATGATAAAACTGCTCACATATTTGTGAATAGATATATGGTAGAATAATTACTGGCTTTTATTTATACTGGTATTGAAAAACTAAGTTTTTATTCATTATTAGCAACACATTAACGACCAATATAATAAAATTAATATCATGTAAGTAATAAAATTAGAAATGGAACTATCGCTTTAGTTTAAAAGTGTTCATCACTTGACACTAAGACCAAGTTTAAAAGTGTTCAAAAGCAAACCTCAACTAAAATAACAATTAATACCAGTTATTTATAAATCACAACTGTAATTCTTATTCCATATGATTTATATTTAGTCCATTAATTATTTAGTTTTCTAGTTCCAGTCTGCAGATCTAATCACAGCCATGTAAACTGCTATGTGGCAACACAAATGAAGTGAACACCTTTGCTAAACATAATTTTTTTCCACTAATTCGTCCATTACTTGTACAGTCAAGTTATTGATTTTTAGACATATTTGTAATGATTTTGTTTTCAAAAGACTTAAGCAGCAATTACTTTTTCGATTGAAAATGATTGCCTCATAACAATATGTTCATCAGCATTTAAAACATTTTTCTAAGATAAACTAATTTTGAACACTATGCGCTCAGCAAACATTACTTTTTTTTTTTGTTGCAGTGGTTCTATTCCTGTTCTTTAAGATGTTCTATTTTTAAAATGATTGTTTTGACTTCACATTTTAAATAGCTTTGTTGTATTTTAGAAATGAAATGAAAAATGTTCTTTAATCATAAATTGATTTGCTAAATGCAAGTATTCCCATTTTAATACTAATCATTATTACATATTAAAAAACATATACTAATACTAATATAATTTGCTTCGATTGTATACCTGTTGTATACATTACATATCACATTCAATTACAATTTTTCATTACATCATTAAATTAAATACATGTAGATATAATCATATTCAAAACTCTGAATATACTGTAAATTTAAAAACTAGAAATCTTTGCACATGATTTAATTTGCGAATTTCGTGGGTAGGTGCAAAAATGCAAACTTAAATAGTCAACAAACATTAATTAATAGCCTATGTAAAACAGGTGCAGGATGGACAAAAATCCAGAGATGTGAACATAGTCAACACACGGCTTTTTCCCCGTATTTTTACGGTTTTTGACCTCTGAAAAGTCATTACGTACGGGACATGGTTTTATTACGGGAATTCACTAGTTTAAGATAAATATGGTAATTTATTGAAAACTTTAGTTGAAAATCGTGTGAATATGCCTCCCAGAAAGATTTTGTGTTCATAACGAAAACAAGCTGCTGGATCACGGCAGTAATTTTTTGTAGCACGGAAAAAACGTGTTGCGTGAGGCTGTTTCTGCGTTGTTGTAAATGTAAGTGGTGCCGGGTGCTAGCGTTGGTGCATGTGCATGTGTAGGTGCAAAAAGGAAATGGACGCTGGTAAGTTGAAGATAAATGTTTTCAGGTGAAATTTCCTTTTATTCTTCTAGAATATAAAAGTAATGGTAGAATAACCCGTGCACAATGATTGCTTATAAGATGTTACATAAGGTTATCTATTGTTAATCGCGATGACAGTGCATCAAAATGCCAAAAGATGGACTTGTATGTGTCAAAGCCTAGCTATGAGTATGACAGTATCTGGTCTACTTTTGTGTTAACACCCAACCACATGGAGGGAGCCACTCCACGTAGCTGTGTTTACATTCATACACGCCACATTTCTGGGGTGGTGTTGAATGAATTATGTCCTTTAACACAGTGAAAGATACTGTATAAATTGATGGTTTTTGCTACGTATCGCCCTCATTATTGCTTATTGTGAGTAGATAAACATTAAGATTTTATTATGATTTTCAATTATTTTTATTAAGATTTTTGCTTAAAAATTAAGATTTTTTGTAGCTGTGATTAAGATTTTCAACTCTGACAGGTTCACATCTCTGAAAATCCCAAAATTAAATAGTAACAAAATAATTTATAGATGAAAATAGCAAAATTTTATTATTCTAGTTTTACAGTATATAGCATACGTGCACTGTAATGTCTCATGAATGACTGTATAATTGTTGAATTATAAACTGTCAAGTACTAGGGCGTTCGAACGAACCTTGTGAACTGGTACTTTCCAGTTGACGAGTGGTGAAAACCGTTCGATACAGGTTTATCTCGTGTTTACGACTTGTGAACTGGGAGCTGAAGGGATCACTACGAGATGCTTGTGACTGATGCGCACTGACTGACAAAATGGTGGCGCCCATAACTTCTTCTAATATCGCAGACAGTTTCATAAAATATATTCATAACAACAGGCTATAAGTCCCCCAAATTAATTAGATTTATAGATGTATATTAAACCATTCGTTTAAGTCCGGGTTTATGTACTCTGCATGGAATTTTTTTAACACACATATTTCCCAGTTGTCATGTAGTATCGAATAGCCACAACTCGTACCTATGACTTGTCAACTGGAAAATACGAACTCACGAGTTGTTCCGAATACACCATAAGAAACCACTAGAGCCAATGGCTAGCGTCACACAGCAGTGACGTCTCTACTTTTTATTCTAAAACGTACTTGTGGCAAAGTCACAATGCAAACTACATAAACATTACATGTACTACTACACAGTTTCACATAAAATATAAATATTGTCTGAGCGATGAATTGACGTCATTTTGTATTCACATAGAAGGCGATTTTGACACGATTTATATGGCGATTTTCTTGTGATAGACAGAAAGTAGGACATGAATTGGCTTTATAGAATCGCCATGGAGCTTCATCGCTCAGGCAATTTTTCTGCTAAATGTACATCGCTATGTTGCTTACATGTGAAAATATATCTTGTCGCCTACATGCCTAGCGTTATCGCTTACAAGTGAAGATAAAATTAACAAATATACGTGTAATCTATGTATCCTCACAATAAAAACTATCGGCAATACTAATGCCAGAGAAAGGCAAAACCATGTTTTACCGTAATCCTGTAAGCAAGCATTCATTTCTAATATAGTGCAGTATTAATAAAGTATGAAACAAAGATTAAAAGTAAACCTTTATACAGTCTGGCTATGATAATTAGAGCTTGTGTGGCCAATTTACCATTGGCTACATCCACGATGCTTTGACTATCTCATGGTGTTGGACAAATCTGTTTATGTCGGATATTGTAAAATGTTGGCAGCATATAGTACTATGTTGTCAGCATTTTGTAGGAATCACCATATACGACCATCCAAGTGCCCACCTTCGTGTTGCAGCCCTCCCACCTCTTTTTCTTAAATGTCCATAAGAATTATGTAGTAACTGCACTCTCATGTAACAGCCCACCCCCCAATTTGAGAAACTTTCAATTGAACGGCCCTTGGCGCTTGGAAGGTTGTATACGATATACATATAAACTATAATTTTCACTGTTCTGTACTAAGTAGATCTATGCCACGTAATCTGTTAGATAGATTATATAGTTCATTGATATTAAAAAATAGAATTATGCCTAGCAGGACCACAAAATTTGCATACTCTATTTCGTCTGTTAATACAACTCACAGACAAAATCAAAAGCAAAAGACTTAATGGAAATCTGATAGTGTCATAGTGTAGACGCAAGGCATAATCTTGTAGACGAAAGGATGACTTTACAGGCAAAAGAATATTTTTACTACAAAGAAATGGGTTCTGCAATAATGTCCTTGTGTCTACAAAATTGAATTTAAGTTGATTTCGTACACAAAATGGAAGAAACAATAGACGGAAATGAAAGGGATATCTATTTCGTTGATGAAAGGCATTAATAATGACGAAATTCAAGGTGTCCCACTTGCCCATTCTTGTACTATAGTAATTTGTTATTTAGATGTAAACAGGTACAGCTGAAGAGTTGGATTAGAAATTCAAATATATCAGACAGTAATTGAAAAAAATATTTTCAAATTAAATTGTAAAAGGCACTAATTAGTTCTCATTTTAAGGGTGTGGCATCGGGGCACTTTGTAGACAGTCATTTATGAATTCTGTAGGAATCTTAGGGAACAAGTACCACTTCTTGCGGTGGGTGTTGTCATCGTGGGTGACTTGAACAAAGGCAAAATTATCATTTGTTCTTTTGTAACTGACTATTTCACGTGTCCGGATTAAAAGTTCAAGCATGTGTTCATTATTACCATACTTCCTCACTACATCAACAAATGTCTGAATGAACCAGCTGCCATACTGTACGTTACGATAAGATTTATAGTGAGACACTGTTGATGATGCAATGAGCATATCTGCTTTGGGATGAATTCCTCCTCCCCTTGTGTCAACTTGTGTTGGCGGTGTATTTTCATCATAAAGTTGAAGATTTTTTATAGCCATGTCAAGTCTGGGATCTTGAGGTTCAGGTTCACCATCACTTACATCTGAAACGAATGAACCTTGTGACTCTAAGGCACCTTGGCATCCTTGGATAAGCATCATCTTTGGTTTCCCATGCATTGCTTTAAAATTGTTTCCATCCAACATTCGTTTCAAAAGACCAATTTCTAAAGGAACACCATCTTTTCCAAAAATCATACCATCTGAACCATGTGAAAAGATTGCAAGAATGAAACTTTCATATGTTTCTTTGCTTTCCTCTCATCATTTTCTTTAACATTAATTATTTACACCATCTAAACCTTGTGCTTATGAAACTGATACTGATTATCACTGTTTTTTTTTTTATTATTATTACCCCATTCTCAAGTCTTAGCAAAAATCCAGGTCCATTCTCACTTATTTTCCAACCATTCTCATTTCACAATTTCTTAATTTTTCAATTTCTCACAATTCTCAAATGAAATTGACCCCCATTCTCATTTCTCATATAAAATCAAGGGCCATTTTCACATCTCAAAATAGGTATATTTCCCCCTGTTGTTTCAGCCAATGATATGACTCCATCATCAAGTAATGGGGACGTTGCTGAAAACAATGACTATGTCGATGACGACGATGAAGACGAAGTGAAATTCAATGAGGACATTGTATGTAAAGAGCATGGTGAGTTATGCTGTAGCCCCAGTCTACTGTGCCATTCCCCAGTTCCATTTTTCGATAGTAACAGATGTGATTATTTAGCTTATAGCTGTATCAAGCCTGTATGAATGCAGTAATTAAATGCCCACATTTGTCCAATATTTCTCTAACTTGTCAATTACGTATGTTAAATGAAATCCTAGTAAAATATATGTATATGTAAGGGATCGTTCACAAATGACATCATCACGGAAGGGGGGTGGCGGAGGGGTTTGGAGAAAGATGATGAATGATGACGGGGGAAGCTGGTCCAGAGAAAAATGACGTCCTCAAAATGACGGATGCAGAAGTAAAAAAGTGCTCTTTTTAATAATTTTCCAATGGAACTATATTAAATGCAAAATATCAATATGTTGTGAATAGTTTTTAAAAAAAATTTGTTCCATAGCAATGTACTATATGCTGTTTACTATTTATATGGGTAGTAGTAAGGACCGGGGGTCAGGGCACGAGTAAGTGAAAATGCCACGTTATAGTGTTGGGAGGAGGGGGCGAAGAATAATGACATGTGCTCCATGCTATCCTAAAATGTTATCGCACTTTTCAATTCTACTCTTAAAATTGAATACGTACCAATGACGGTGTGTAAACTGTGTTAGGTGAGCTGGTGCTGGAGCCGGGACCTCGGCGCCTCGTCACAGAGGACGTGTGGCGCCGCCTGCGCATGTACTTCCCCCCCGCACCCGAGTTCCCCGAGGCGACGGCACAGCCGTGTGAGCAGTGCCAGGTGAGCAGGCAGCTGGAACTCTTTTATAGAGTGTATACACGAGTTTCTTTTCTGGGTATTTTTTAGACAAACAAACAAGTCAAGTGACTTTTCAAGGGGTTTGCAATACATTGTGGGAATTTTTTAGACAAAGATTGATAGGGACCAAATTGTTTCTAGTGCCAGGTGAACAGGCAGCGGGAACTCTTGTATGGGAGATGGCTCAAGTCGCTTTTTCCAATGCCAAATCTTTTTTCATTTTTGTATGTATATATGTATGAACGAAATTTCTATTTTAGCATTTATTGCATAAATGAGCTTTGCCTCGTAATGAGCCAGTGGGAGCCACCACTAGTTTATTTCTTATTCTAGTAAGCTAGTAACAGGGAGAACTATGTTAATTGACTATCCAACGAATGCACCGTCAGACAGTGATGACAAAACTGCGAAAATGAACTACGTTAATTAATTCCGTGTTTTAACAGCTGCAGACGTTTGTTCACCGATCCGTAAAAATCCTTTTAATGTCTTACTCTTGTTTTGGAGAAAATAGTAGCCCATGAGAAGTCGTTATTTCTTTTTCACCATTGTGCCTGTGGTTTGTTTGCAGTCTGCTCGTGAGGCTGAGCGCTCGGCCCTGGAGGCACACCGAGCCAGCGCCGCCGAGCAGCGGCAGGCGCTCGCCGACCTCTTCCTCGACCGGCGCCGGCCGCCGTGGCCGCCCACAACACCGACACCGTCAGCCACAGAGGTCGCGGAGCGATGCAGCCCAGCCTCGGCCCTCTCGTCAGCCTCGTCAGCTGACTTTGTGACTCCGTCAACGTCTGAGTCTGATCTCACTTCAGGCGCCGGTGTAGCCACTGATAAGAACTTATCAGCCTGTGGCACTTCAACCACCTCATCAGTGTCGACGACGAATAGCACCGTTTTTTCTAGCGCCAGTGGCGGCGTCATTGGACAAGTGTGTGCAAGGATCATGGCAGAGGTTGGGGGCGTAGTGAGGACCGCTGCAGATAACAAGGATAAAAGCAGCAAGATGAACGGATCATGTGATGTTGATTTGAAAACAGTTAGCAGCAGTGATACTGCGGTGGTGATGAATAAGACCAGTGCTGATTCATCGTTGCTGAATAAGCTGAAGCGATCCATGAGCAGTGTTAGTGAAGGTAGTGGCGGGCTGAAACGATTGGCTACCATTGTCGCCACGGATACTGCCATTGGCGAGGTCCCGCCAGCAGACTCTCATGGCCAATCAGAGGATTCCACTAGTACGGCATTCATGAGTGCTATGGAGGAAGATGTTAAATCATCGCTGGCAGTGTCGAACAGTGACAAAACTCTCGCGTCGTCCTCAGAGGATGCTAAAGTGACTTTGTCTGACCATACGCTGTCATCCACGGTTTATGTAGTGCCAGCCGAGTGGGTGAGCGAATGGAGAAAGTTTATCCGAGACCCGGTGAGGCACGCTCCGATCAGCACCATCAACAACAGTGCCGTGTTCCTGTGTCCACATGAAGGATTCCTTGTAAGTCAGATTTTTTTCATACCAGGCATGCTGGCTGAGGTATTGTTTAGCAAAAGTCTTTAATCTTGACTAGGCCTGGGCTCAGCCTGGGCTCAGCCTGAGACTCTGGTGTCTAAATTTTTCATCATTTGATCTATAGAATTTCATGCACAATTCTTAACCAAATAATCACTTAATCCAATTTAAGATAAGGATTTTGAGTATAACAGCACAGTGACATTTTTAATATTTGTTCAAATAATCACCAAATACTACTTTTGATTATCCCCATGACAATAGTGACATTTGGGTGCTGTAGGTTCAGCCTGAGACTCTGGTGCTGGACACGGCTGCCCAGCGGCTGGTTCTGCTCAGCCCGGCCGAGTGGTCCGCCCTCACACGCTTACACCGTCGACGTTCCCATCAGCATGACGCGAGTGACACATCGAGGCAGCGGCTGCATCACCTTCACCACCAACCCACGTACGTCGCATCGTCGGTTTCACTGCTTTTTACTTTATCATTCTTGTTCTTGTAGTTTCATTGGTTATCATGTTCCATAAGTATCCTATAACGCGGAGGGGTTTTATCACCCGTCATCAAGGAGAGGTGATATAAATGCTAGGATTTAGCCGTACTAGTTTTTCACATTTTTTCACCCACTTTAAAGATGTACCGTCTAAATTTATTAGTCATAATAGCAATGTTGGTACATATCAAGTTTTTTTCGATGTACCTATTTTGTTATATTCAATGTTTGACTTGGTCCTGTAGACTAGTATGGTTAAAAAGTTATCTGGGGCACTTCTAGGTTTGCTGCGTTCACGTCCCACATAAACAGGTTCACTGTATGAACAATTGAACATGCTTAGAGCTTTGTAAATTGAATATGTTGGATTGTAGCAAAAACCACCCAATGTATATCAGATTTTCTTTTGCTGTGTGTTTGCTTGACACCATGAGCACATGCATCGTAGAGGGCAGAAACCGACTGAGACTAATGAATGACCATTCTTTATTTTCCCTTTTATTGTTTATACTATGAAGGAAGTTTAGTATATACTAATATATGAGTAAACAATGAAGGGGAAAAAGAAAGAATGGCCACTCATCAATCTCAATTGATTTCTGCCCTGTACGATGCCCGTGCGTGACACTACGTACTTTGCTGTGCAGCGGTGTGTGACTCGTGCTGCCGCGCGCGTCTGCTGGCGGACGAGGCTGCCATGTTCACCTACTCACTAGCCTCCATCTACGTGCGCAAGGTGTCGGCACCGACATCTGGCGGCGACAGCGAGACGCCATCGTCGTCAGCCAACAGCCACGGCGCACAGGTCAGGCAGGATTCTCTAGGGTTTAATATTTTTTTCAACATATTTATTGTGTTCGTATTGGGTAGGCCATATAGTTTCGTATTTCTCCTGTCTTGTGCAGAAGGTCATTTTGATGATGCTAACATCAGTTGGCAAAACTGTCTATGAAAAGGTAAATCCAGTGTTGTAATTTAATCAAAGATGAAACTATATCTCTGGGATTTAGTTTTGATTGCTGTAATTATGATTTTAAAATGTATATATTAAGACCACATGTGGGACTTTCCTCTAGTGCTGTCAATGAATAGATAGTCTATATATGGAGCTTCATTTTGGTCACTTCATGAAGGTTGGGAGCATGAAACATGGTCCTATTACAGAGGTGGTCTCATTAGGAGGTTTTACTGAATATATCCAAGTTTATGGCTGCCGTGTGGGTATATATTGTTGTTGTATATTACATGATTTTGTATATAGATATGATTCTAAATAAGAAAGCTTGAGATACAGGGAGAGAAAGGCAAGGTAAGACCAAAGGAGACCTTGAACACTGTTGTACAAAAATATCTAGCATGTCTGGGTATTGGTCATACAGATCTAAATGACTGAAAGACTTGAAGGGAACGTTTGAGATGTAGACTGGGCAGCTACATGTAGGCCACAGACACCATCAAATTAAGGAATAATTAGGGTCTGTCCAAATGAATTTATGATTTGATTGATTATTAATTGATCGATATAATTATAATTTTTTTCCTGCTCTTAATGTACTTTTAGAATGTGTAAGGATTACAATAATAGTTGAATAACCTTTATCAGGTGGCACCACCTGGGGAGGAGGGAGCAGCAGACGCTGATGCTGACTATCAGGTGAGTCTAGAGCGAGGAGATGGTCCTTACAAATCAATATAAAAGTGATAAATCACTATAATTCGGCTAAAAGAGAGTTTGTGGCTATTCAATCACAGTATTATATGTAATACATGAGATTTGGTAGACTGCTTCATGTCTCATTTTAAGCTGCATTTATTTTATTTTCTTCATATCTGTTCAAAGGTTCAAAAAGAGTCCAGAAATAGTCTGAACTTTTTATAAATCACATGGTGTTTCGACCTCTTGGTCCTTATCAATTTTTTTTATATGCTAACTCTCAAGTTTAAATATACCTACATATATTCATGAATTCTAATATTTTTATTTTCAATCGCCAATGTTTTTACAATGGAAGAAGCAAGTATATAATATAATGAAATAGCTTTAGCGAACATATTTAATATGATTTTTAATGTACTGTATATATAGATATTATTTACTAGTGAATATGGATGTAATTCTGAGATAAATTTATCCTTATCTTATCCTTAAAGTGCACATCCAGAAAAATGGGAATAAAGCAGAAGGTCTGGATTATGGAATATTCGAATAAGGAATTGTACTGTAGTCGTCCATGAGTATTGTCGTTTGACACTATGGCTGTTTTGAAAATCATATGAATCAAGTTTTCGTTTAATGCTTATTTAATTTAATGAAAAATAGTTTAAATGCTCAGCTTGACTGTTAGTATTTCTAACACGCACATTTCCAAGGTCACATAAACCAACACTAAAGTGGCAAAAAAGCCCATGATAAACCATCCCAATTTGTGCCATGAATTGATGTTAATAGTGAGCTGTTCATCAATGAAAGATTAATAGTAAACTTTTCCATGTTGCAGGTTGATGCCAAGCGGCGGCGCCTTGACATCTCCACGGCAACGATGGTTGCCAATGACAACAACGCAAAGCGACGCAGTACGCGGCGTCGCCGAGTGAGAGGAGAGAAGGAAGTGGAGGTGGCCAGCACTGACACCTTCCGCAACCTCAAAATACAGGTCTGTGCGAGCGCTGATGGGCCGGTTGTCTCCATTGAGTGATTATAATATAAACAACCCTCCCTCAGTGATAAATCGAGTGCAAGTCCAGGACTCATTATATTAATCACTGCGAATCCTACCCGTTCTTTTTCAAACTTAGGGACATTGTGCAAATTTCGGGGAACCCTGTAAAGATTTGGAAGGCCATAGACTCAAACTCATGATCTCTCATTCACACTAGACCGTTCATGGACAGGCGCCTTTGACCCTTAAGCTAACCTTCCCAGATGCTTAGAGATGTGTCCATCCTATGCTACCTTCTAAATCCTGCTACGGATTAGGCTCTGCCACACTTGTATGTTTTATTTCTGTCACATTCTTTGTCATCTAACCTTGATCCCCGAACATTTCCCAAGTACTCGCACACGTGCATGATACCACTGTAACCTGGTTAGTCACCATTCGCTGCTGCCTAGTCACTTTGTTTACAGAATTACTTCAAGCTCTGAGGTCACCTTTAGACAGGTTGTCAGTTTTTACAGGTTTTGCTTAGTTAGCATTGACACTTACACACTGGCGAGATACAAGTCCGTAAACTACTGCAATTATTACAGCGATGTCACGCTAGAGGCCATTACATTCCCAAATGGTAAAAGTTCACATAATTGTAGTCTGTACCACCCCATTGTACGTTATTTACTCCGCACCCAGGCCACAGGATTAGACGGCTAAGAATAAGTACCCTCTACACCACCCACCTAGCAATACCAGCCCTTTAAATGGAATAAACATCCTCAAGATCAGAGCGGTGTTCAGTAGGGAAAAATACAATAATGGAAAGAATTGCTGCACATTAACATTTTCCCCATTATAAATAAGTAAAAGATTAAAAAAGATAGGCAAATAAATTTCTAGTTACTTACAATTACATGTATTTCATAACTTTCAGCCTAAAGATTATGCAACACTTGATGGACGTATATTGAATATATATTAATTTATCAATCATGATCCTGATAAATAGAACCTTAGCAATATTATTTTCATAAACTTTTCCTATAAATGACAATAAATGCGGTTGTTATGCTACTGAAGTTTGGTTTTAACTTAGTTTTACTTCAGTACCAATTAGTGGGGCTGGCCAAGTTTATTTAATTAAGTTATTGGGCTTAATAGCAATTTTACTTGAGTGAAAATTATAATTACATGTACTTACAGCCTATATTGACTTTTTAATGTCTTGTTATTTTCAATACAAATATTTTTTTCTGTAGTGGAATTTGATAAAAAAAATATATATATATATATTATCAATTTATTAACAATTTAAAGCCAATAGTGTTCAACACAGTTCACAGCTGAAGTGGTTGAAACTTACATTTAAAATTTTAAACTGAAGTGAGCACTATTTCTATATCATCTAAAAACAAGAAACCACCCAAGTCATTTCAAGTTAAACTGCATGTCACAACAGCCAACTATTTATTATTAGTTGGCAGTTAAGTAGAATGACACTTTCATTGTTGGCTATATTTAGAAATGAATTTTAACTGAAGTGTCAAACCTGGATGAAAATTTACTCAAGTAAAATCATTCAAGTTATGCATGAGTTGACACTTCCCTATAAAAAAGAAATGTCTAGAGAACTTCTGGCCATATTCTCTTTGAGTCTCAATGTGAATAAACCTAAAAACAATTCCATCTGTGGATAGTTTTCACAGTTTTCATAAGGATATTCAATATTACAATTTGTGCACAACTGGATACCTGTGGATATTCTATAGATTGGTACAGTTGAGTTAATGAAAAGTGAAAAAGAAATTGAATTTTGATTGTGAGCTCTTTACTCAAAAGTAGAATTTTTTACTCATATCTCCATCTATTTCAATTTGAGCATTATCAGATGTCTCGAGGTCGAGGTAAAAAAATACTGCTGAAAACAAGTGATAATTGCAAACCATTTGCAAAGTTGCATAATTATATCTTTTAAACCATAAAGGTTTCATTTACAACTAAAACACAGAATAATCATGGCCTTGTTCAAACCCTGGGAAACAGCTTGTTGTCCAGTACCTCCTCCAAATTCAAATGGTCAATGCTTTGGGCATGCAGATCATAATCTCCAGGACCTATCACCTCGCCCAATGCTGGCCGATAAAGCAGACTTCTCCCTGATCGGGTGCCCCACCTCTCAGATATATCTTCCATCTACGGACATTATGCTGGCAGACTCTGGTGCCTTTACTCTTGCTAACTTCTCTCGAGCTCAGTCATCTGCTGCAGGATCTGCACCCATGCTCGCCGAGGCAGGAGCCTTCAACCTCAGTAAGTTTGCAGCCACGAGCCACCAGTCTAGAACAACACAAATCACCACTGCTTCTGCCTTGCCTACTTTGAGCTACACACCAAGTGATCTATCGAGGCTATCGACGTATGTTCCTGCTGTTCAGCCTCAAATTGATGCTATTGTTTCCTCATCAGTACCATCTACAAACCCTCAGGCGGCCAGTCTGCCCCAGTCAGTAGCAGCAAGAACATCCACAAACCTCCAGCCACAAAGCTTTGCACACTACTCAGGTGTGCCCTCCACTTATGTATCAAAATGTGTTACTTTGCCAGTAATGACAGTCACCACAGAGTTTCCTCCACCGGGCACTGCTCAATTCACCCCAGGCCCTGAACCACTGAACAATTTGCCTGCATTAGGCTCGGCTGTCATCAAACCACAGCCTCTGAGATTTGTACCAGAACCACGGATCTCTGCATCACATCCGCTTGGCTCATCAATTTCATCACAACTAAGCTATGCACCTCTAGCAGCATCTTCACTGGTCTCTGTGCAAACCAGTTCCTGTTCCACTTCAACCCTGTCAGGCTCCTCGAACGCTACCTCTGTAGCCAGTGCTTGTGGCAGGTTGAACAAGGTAGTGCTGGAACAATGGTACCAGGAGAACAAAGACAATGCATACGCCAGTGAGCAGGAGGCTCAGGTGCTGGCCAGGCTGTCTGGACTGTCCAAGGCCAAGGTGTACAAGTGGCTGAGCAACCGGCGCAACAAGGACCACAACACAAAGGGTCGGGTGGGCCGCAGGAGGCGGGAGGACTACACACGGGACCGCACCCACCACCCACACCCCTATAAGGTCAAACACAATAGTAAGAAAAGTTCATAGATTACTTATTATTATGAAAAAATAGACTGACGGAGACGGCTGGAGGACTTCTGTCTTATGACTATTTCCGGCCTTTTGAAGTCCCGGCGGGAAAGTTTAAAGAAGTTGTACTTTCATCAAGCAAGGACTTCAAACTGGATGCACATAAGTAAGAGGAATTTAGATTGATATTTATGCTTCAAAAAGATGACTAGAACAAATGGAAGAGAACATTATTTCGGGAAACTGAATAATAAGCAAAGGCTGTTAAGGTTTTTTGGCTTGGGTAAGCGTGGATCATAAGTTTCTCACTCTGCTGTAATAAATGTAATAAAGATTAACAAGAGAGTCTGGTGGCATTTGAAACATACAATGAGGTGGGCGGAAAAATTATAGAAGATTTAAACAATTGTTATGACTTCCGTAATCTGAATAAAGTCAAGGATTGGAAACATTTTGCAAACAATTATGTAAAATATATAGAGATTTTTTATTGGTGATGTGGATGCATTATTTAGATAAAATAAGGCAGAAATACTTTTTGTGTAGAGAGGATGAATATACGTCTTGATCAAAATTGATGAATTGTTTTGAGTCATTTAATAATATCTAAAATGAGTGTACTTTGTATTTTTTCAGATTTGTGTAGTTTTAAATTGGTGGATTATTGTAAGATTATTTCTTTGTTTATGTGTTTTAGAATTAAATAAATTTTGAAAATGTATCTTTTTGATTTTGTTCTTTCTATTTTATATACTTTTCACAGGAAAATATATCATATCACAATGAAAATTGTGTAAAACTTTTCATAAACTGCAATGTTTACAGTCCATTAATTCGTTGAATTAGTTGAAAACAGATCGCCTGCATGTGACGAATTTAACCTTTTGTACTTACTCAGTACAAGAGTACTTCTCCTAAAGTAGTTGGTGAACAATATGTAAGCGTATTGTTGTTGATGTGTTCATTCTGACCATACTAATGCTGGATTATTGAAATTTAGCATTTTGTGTGTTACTACTTCATGTACTCAACAATTGTTAAACATCATTATAGTAAAATAGCACATGTGAGACTACAGTAGACTCTGTTTACAATACATTGTGTTAACACCAGATCATGAAGCTGTTCTCGGTGCCCCCGTATGACCAGAACCTGTGGATGGACGGCAAGCTGCTCACTGGGGATGGCTCGGCTACCCTGGCCAGTCTGCGGATCCCTCCCGGAGCCACACTCTATCTTAAGGTACCATAGCTGTTCATGTAATACAAGGCTTAGTGATCATCCAATTTAAGAGCACTGCGTTTATGCAAAGGTCGATTTAGAATCTTAGTACATGTAGTAAGAAGGAAGACCTGTTTAATTATGTGTGTGGTGGGGTGAGGGGTTCTCATCTTCTGAAGAAAATTGCCATGAATCTCTGGATAAAAAATGTGCCTTTATTGATCCCTGATATTTATCAATAATACAGTCCCATTAGATAGAGACAGTCGGAGAGCTGGTGTGAGACAGCTGCTTGCTGCCTACCCCAATAAATGTGACACCCGCAGCAGTTGACAAGTAAATCTTCGGATGTAGAAGTAGTTTTAGTAAAGTTGAGACACGTATTTTCAGGCTGACGAGCCTCAGGGTGACGATCCAGCTTTCATGGAGGACCTCGACTCCCAGCCGCCTCGTACGGAGGAGGGCTTCAAGGGAACCGGTCTGCTTGGAGCCACCACACTGTAGGCTGCTGGCTCCTCCACCGGGCCGTAGACTTGACAGACTTTTCTTCTTGAATTTGTATTGAGAGAATTATTCACCATTGCTGAGGATTATGCAAGATTTATTGGAATATATTATTAGATTTTCAAATTCCATTAAGTACTGATAACTACCCACAAATCTAATTAAACCACGTCAAATCCTAGGGAATAATGATTTAGGAAGAAAAGTCCACAGGAGGAATGTTGGAGGCTAGTTAAGAATATCATTCATGACATCAAGGGAACAGGGGTGGGTACATTGTACCTTGAAGTGTTTTTGAAATGATGGCCTTGTAGTTTTGATAATACAGTCATAATCAAAATTCAGATATTAAGAACACGGGAAAGTATTGCACGTAATTGTGTAAAATAAATTTGGACTACATATTAAATAATCTAGCAACAGGAGTGAAAGTATTTGTTATAGTCTTCTATTTAGCTCCACAGTAAAATCCTGATTTTCATGCCTTGAATGCAAAATACAAACTATTAAGTCAAGAGGTTATTTGATGGCAAAGTGAGTTGCTTCAGATGTAATAAAAAGCAACAACACCTGCACTTCTGGTGAAAATATAAGGCCAATTAAAGCCATGCTGAATGGTGTCACCGTGATCTACCAGTAACTAAAATATTATTTCTTGACATCCTTTGAATTTGTACTGTTTATTAAGTCTAATGTGCTGACAGCAAGTTCAGAACGATACATTTTCAATCATAACTTAAAAATGGTAATGAATATCAAAATAAAACTTATGGGAATGAAACGCTATTTTTTTGCCAGATCTACATTGCAATTTTGTTTATTCTGATTGGTTTACATAATAGTGAACCCTTATGAAAATGGCCAGTGTCTGTGAGAGACAGTCAGACATTTTGAACAAGTCAAAATTGGGGATTAGGTACCATGATTGGAACAGGCAAGTTTATTTATATTTTTGATTTGCATACACATTTATGTATCACCAATTATGTGACTACCTATGTGTAAGCAAATCAAAAATATAAACATTGCTGTTCCAACCATGGTACCTATCCCCAATTTTGACTTGTTCAAAATGTTTTTCTCTGTTTCTCTCAGACACTGGAAAAATGCCATTTTCATGTAAGTGTTCACTATTCTGTAAACCAATCAGAATAATCAAATTGCAAAGTAGATCTGGCAAAAAAATAGCGTTTCATTCCTATAATTTTTATTTTGATATTCATTACCATTCTTTAGCTATGATTGAAAATGTATCGTTCTGAACTTGCTGTCAGCATATTAATAGTCAAGTTTATAGTGTATTTGCATCACATAGCTCTTAATCATCTCACCAGAACAACAATTTTCACTATTCGTAATTTATTAATGTATAATCCGTTTGATCTTTTAAACTGTATGGGACACATTACAAAGTAATGGTCTGATCTTGATGAAATTTTCAATGATAACAGTGGAAATTTTTAAAAGCAAACTAACAAAACATTTGAATACATTCTGAATGATTCAGTATTTTTGACACAAGTCCAAAATTTGAATTATGACTGCATTACAAAAATAACAGTCAATAAGCAATTTGTGGCATTCATGAGCTTTGTAATATGGGCTTTAAGACTTTCTCAGTGAGGAAGCCTTCAAGGTCTGTTCTTTGTAATTTTTTATAACGTTATAAAAATGCATGTACCGGTGGTAATTGTGCCTTGTAAAGGACATAAAATGCTCATTTTTTGTTGGGTTAGGGTTGTCTTACAATAGCTTAAAAATGACTGCAATCATGTTATTATAGGTTTGAGATTATTAGCAAAATTTTAGGGGTGCATAATGGATTGTGAAGTTGAGGGAGTCAGATGATATGACATGTAAATATATGGTACGTGTATCCTGCCTTAGTAGATTATGTGGCAGGCGTCCAGAGACTCACAAACTATAACATAGTATTTTATAAAGTTATAGTTGTGAAATACCAAAAATTGCCTTACAAAATACTTTCATGTACACATTTTCTATTATCAAAAACTGGTTTTATTTGTTTTCTTTTCCAATTCATTTAAACATTAATTATTTTCGTCAATAACTTAATATCTCATATTTTGCAATGAAAACTACATTCTTTGCTTAATTTTCCAAATGTTTCAGAGCTTTCAATAGCATGATACTGTTTTGTAACAATTGCAAATTTAGGTTTACCGATTGTTTAGATTTTGTATTAATATCAATCTTTATCAGTTTACTTTTGGAATATATTTAGGTATTATCCTTTTAATAGTGAGCAACTTGTCAATATGCACTTGTATAGATTGGATATGGTGATGTGGTATCTTAGAAGTTCTTGTCTGACATTTTATGTGTTATATGATGTATTTTTTGAAAATAGCATATATTGGCATACGATGACTGATTTTCTTAGGCTATTACGAGGTAAAGGATATTATTTATTCGTCAAAATTTAAACTCCCTCACTCCTTAAAATAACATTTACAATTCTCCACTTCCCAGAAGCGCGGGATGTGAAGCGCAGTAGAATTAATCAATATCAATAGTCCCATTACTATTTCCGGCGTCATGTAGACGAACACGACTTTAGATATTCTAAGGTAATTTTCGCGTATCACTTATCCTATGTCATTCATGAAAAGTACTTTTCTAATAGAGTTTTGAGTGAGGTTTATGAATCTGTAATCGGATTTTAGTTAGCATTGAAATTGACGAAGATATGGGCAAAAGACCGGACTTTACTGACGACCTGTGTAGGCTGCAATTAATACATACCTGCAAACCTCAATATTATGAAGAATGTACGCCTTAAATAGGATTCCTAATAGAAATTTGAATGAGGATTACGAATCTGTAATCGGATTTTAGTTAGCTCGAAAATTGACGAAGTTATGGGCAAAAGCCAGCCCTTGGTCAAATTTGTAGACGGCCGTGAGTGGAGCAAAGCTGAGAACTTCACTATTATGAAAAACGCACGCCTCAAACAGATGTATTTACTTAATTTTCCAACGTCTATTAGCGTGACAGCCATCAATTTTATGTAGAACACACATTTTAAATGATATACCAATAAATGCTATTTTAAATGGGCTTATAACATACACCGGAAGTACCCATGGACTTTTGTGTCTCAAAATCAAATAAAAAAAGACAAGTGCGCATCTTTTCTGTGCAATTGGGAATTGAAGAATAAATGTTAGCACTCTCAATCCATGTTGTGTTTACCTTTATGAATGAAATTATCCCTTTGACCTTATAATGTATAGCGTAATAAAACTGTAGAACATGAATTTCTCAATAAAAATATAAGATTTATGATAAATGTACAAATTATGGTAATATACAGTGTATTAAAGATATTTTTTTGTTAACAACATTAAAGAAATGTAGAAATTATTACCGTACATTTTTCTTCAATGCTTGAACATCATACTATAAAAAGCTAGTGAAAATATTATTAATGTGGATGTAATTTTATGGTTGTTGGTATGTTAACCTTTGTAAATTGCTGTTTTGTGATTCAAAATCTTTATCGTTTTTGTAGATTAAAGATTAATATATTATATATTGGCATAGTTTTACGTTTGAGGCTCTGCCGTTGATCAGTTTCATAAAAACCCATCAAATTTAACTGTTGTTCAAAGAATTTAGTTAAATAATCATTCATATTATAGATCTAAATGTTACTTGATTTATTGAATTTGTAATGTTTTGGAAAGAATACCGGTATGTGTACGCTGATGAAATCTATGGGACAGTTCTGATAGAATCAATATCTTTAATTGAACAAAGATATAATGAGAGCTTTTTACTTGTAGATATTAATTCAGAAGTTGACCAAAGAATCCCACTAAAAATGTGATTGTTATTCATAAGTATTTGTTATTAATTTGTTTGTGCTAATTATCATATATAGATGCAGGCACCATCATTCTGCCATGTTTTTAGACCGATATGTTTCAAAATTATGTGGGTGTCGGTTTGAAAATGCCCGTCAAAATGATTGCGAATGCATTGAGTACAAAAATATTGCTGTTCTGATTTTGATGTGATGATTTACATTTATTACAAAATCAAATATTGAATATGAACCGCTTTGTAAGGCATTCCTGTTGCTACAATTATTCCTGGCCATTATACAGGGTAAATCATCTCACATTGAGTATTATTTCTTTGATTTCCAAGGTATATCATTGTATGGAGAAATAACCAAATACATGTACTTTTTTATTTTTGAATATATGTAATATGAAATATGTGATTTTTTATTTCACAGTAAATCCTGTTTCTGAAAGCTAAGAGTTGGACTCCAACTAAAACAAGAATGAACAAAATTTCAGATGTCCAAAACTTAAAGTTAACAGAATGGTACGATATAAAGAAACATGGAAGAGAAATGATGTTTTGCTGAGTTAGCCATAAATTTGACATACGAGTTTGAGATGATCAGATCTAAAGAGTCCAACCGTAATTACAGGTGTCATAGTTGTAAAAGATAATTAAAATATATTTTAACTGTAGATCAATTGATTGCCCCTTTTGATTGTCTCGGAATACTTCCAGTACCAAAATTGACATGGCAATTTGGTTGCTACAATTAAAAACTTATTTTCTTATTTAAGAAATATGTAAAAAAAAAAATCAGAATCAAATATTGTACAAGCTTACCAATAAATTGTTGGACTTTTGTGTATAACTGATGTTCAAATATTTTTGATGTAACTTATTACAGTTGTATGTAAATTTGCATTATGTAAATAAATCAAGATTGTTGTCCTCTAGTTTGTGGAGATAACATTATTAAAAGTAAGCAAGATTTATGAGCAAAAATTTATTTCTATAAGCTACCCTGACTCTATCACAATATAAAATTATCAATATCAACTATAGCATAAAACGTCTTACAAAATATAATGTAAAAAATAACAAAAAGGTCAATAACAAAACATGTACACTTCCAATTGCTATAAAATCGAACAAAAAATATACATTGCACAGGGTTAAAAACTGAATAAAATTAATATAAAATTTTTAAAAATCCAATAAACTAGTAAAATTATGAAAAAAAATATAAAACATTTATCTATACAATAAAAATGTGTACAAGTAATTAATCTCTTACAGGTTTTGAACTATAACATGTATACTATCCAAAAACCTTTCTACCAATAGTATCTAGTAAACTTCAACAAATTAAATCAAATTGTACAATTGAAAATCAACCATCTAAATCCACAGTTAACATGTCATGTAATACTGAAGTTTTAGTGGTTTGAGTTCTATAATATATAACCTCAAAACACAATTCTATACTTGAATCGTTAGCACACAAAACAACTTGGACCAATCATCTACTCATGAAATAAGTTTACTTCACAATAATGTATATAGGTTCACACTGGTTAAGTGTAAAATTTATAGCTACATCTTCATTACTAGCACATAACTACATTTTAACAATGTTTACTACATCGCAGTAAATAACTGACTACAATAACAAACCCAACTGGTAATTTGTATCCATATAACAATAGTGACATCCATTCAGGTTCTCTTGAGAACATAATGTGGATCTTGTATGACTTGAAAATTATGGCTGCTTAAAAGCCGTTTCTGTTATGTGGTTCTGCATCAACGTAAAGTTTCACATGTATATTGCTAAAATTGTTATATAAGATAAAATATTTTACGATTGGAAACAAAAGTCCAGTATCTAAACTCCACATAATTACATACATGTACACAAGGAACACTAGAAACGTACTCATTGGAGTCAGCTGATTGGAGTACAAAATTAGTCCCAGCACCTTTGAACATTTGATAGTTTATGGTTTTTATTGTATTACATTATAAGCATGATGGACAGGAACACTAAATACAATGTAGGAAGCGTATGATATAAACACAAATGCTTTATTATAGCAACATTCTCTTCTCTGTTGCCGTCGCCGTTTGATAATTGTTTCTTTACGTAACGGGCATTATTTCACATTTAAAATAATCAACATTGATGAGCATGGATTGTTTATTTGTTTTGATGGCGTTCGTAAGAGTTTACGTTAAACGGTGCTGTATCTGACGTGTGGCGTAATTACTATCAAATGGGTTAACGTTTGACACGTTTTACGTCATACTGTACGTTTACTCTCTGACGCTCGACGTACCATGACATACACTTCAATTTTAACAAATAAACAGTCAAACACAGTATCAATATTATAACATAACCATAGGCTGTATAAACACAAAAAATGACTGGGTCCGTCTAGGGTTCATTCTTAGAGGTATCTGAAAGTTTGGGGTCATAACATTCCTTAGTTTTCTTCAAATCGTCGGCATAGGTTAACACAAATCGAAAAACAGATAGTCCCTGTTCCAGCTAAAGCTGGGGCTGGGACTAAATAATCTTGCTATACATGTATCACATAATATAAAAACAATCTCATGATAAAACAATTTTTTTATGTGTAAAAATGTGTGTGCCAATGAAAAAAAAAACTCATTTTGATTATAAACCTAATAAGCATTCAAGGTTCAAATCTGAAACATGTAGCAATTAAGCCCCATTGAAAATAAATTGATTCAAACCAGAAGCATCACAACTCCTAACAAATCTGGTTTTCCACGTAGATTTTACTTGTATAACGCAAAACCAAACAATCTGGTAAGAATATAGTTGTAATAATTTGATTTCCTATCACACAGCATATATCACATGATAAAACTACAAAAAATATATTAAATCGCAGATAATCGACTAGGTAACACACAACATTATGCGACTAGGTAACACTACATACAACTTGTAAAATGGAATAAACTTGGTATGCATTTCTTCACCACCATTTGCCAAAAAAATATAGGCCTACATAATTAAAAGCAACAATTGCTAGATAACTTCTGTAAAAATCTATCATCAGTTATCTAAAATTAATAGGTACTGGTAATATGTAATTTAATACATGTTGCTGAGTTGCAATTATTGATAAGCTGCAAAATTAATCCTTAGCAGCTACCTGGATGTTTGCAATGATTGACATCTATACTTGAAATAAAATATTTTCAGTGATTGTAAAAAATTTTACTTTTTTGTATTTTTAAGACAGACCTAGCAGTCTGTATTAACTGACTATGATTGCATAGACTACTGCAGTTATGATATGAAATTATGAAAGAGGCTGCCACCAAATTTCATCAGGTAATGATGTTGATTACTGTGGTGACTACCATGACAACTGCCCACACACCAAGGGTGCTGGGAAGTGACGGCTCACTGCCCCCGAACACAAATGGGTCGAAGTCAAAGCAGGGACCGCCTCCCGGTGGGACAACTTCAAATGCCTGACCGCGGCAGAACGTGTCACCACTCATGTACTCGTCAGCTGCAATGTTGCAATGAAATCAATGACACTGTTTGGTAGATATTCATTCAATTGAGCAAAATTATGTTTAGTGCTAGTTGTTTGACTGGATAACCCACCTAGCGGTCTCCCTTTGTATTCTGCACTTCTGCAGGCGTTAAAGGTGAGTGCACAGAATTCCGAACAAACGTAAGCTTTCCTGAAAATCAATCTCAAAATAACATCTAGTAAAGTACCCCCTATATTATGAATAGAGTCTACAGACAGGTTAGCTAGCATCACCAGAGGTGACAAATCAGTGATTCTTTTACATTTGTCAATGTAAGTAAGCTACGTAATCATTGCATATCTAAGAAAATAGAAAATTTGATCTAAAGCACACGTTATGATTTCAATAATGGTTCTTAGAGGACCCAAATATGGACCATCTGGGTACATGTAAAATAGGCTCCTAGAGGTCACCATTTTCAAGACAAAAGCACCACCTATGTATAATCACCCACTTAGTATACCACATGTACTGCTCTGGACTGCAGAAGTAGCACATCATGTAGTTGATCATGTTGGTGCAGTCTTTACTGGCGCCATACAGTGGATACATGCCACCAAATACAGATGTAACCTAACATAATAAACGTTTAAATAAATCGATTTACAAGAGCAACATAATCACAAAAATCACCTTGGCTGTTCCTAACAGTCACATACAAAGGTCATTTTCAACATGCATGTTTGTAAAAATGGTATATGTGTAGCGTTTTTTTGTATTTATTCATTGTATTTATGTATTTATTTAAACTAATGTGTCCACAAATGCAGTTGCATTTTGGCGTAGAGCCTAATGAAGTCGCTCCTTCACTAGATATTTATGATTGATCAAACATGACAAAACAAAAATTTCTATTGTCTTTATATAAAAGTGTATTAGTTTCAATTAATTTGTTATAGCTCACCTCAGTGCGCTTACAGCAGGCATTACTTGCATACCAAGAACAGTTGACAAGACTACTCTGTGAAGACGAGACACGAGCACCGCCTACAACCACAAGTCACTCTTAAAACAAATAAATAATCAATGGGTATCAATTAAATAATAATTGTGAAATTCTATGCAGTTGATTTTCGTTGTTATGTAATCTGCAAGCTATATTTTTATATCAAATACTTTATTGTTATGAAAATGGATGTAAATATAACGAAACAATAATCTTCGATCATGATCTCTAATTTTAGTGAACAAGCACGGCATCATGGTTAAGTATGAAAGAACATCTTCATTTTGATTTACATTTAACATAGAGCAAGTGGAAAAAATAACATCCGAAAATTCCATCTAAAATTCACATCTCACTTAATATCGATCAGAATTTTAAATGTTTTCAAACGTTTTCCTTCATTCCCGATCACATGGAATTAAAATATGAATAAAATGATCATTAATTACAAAACTTGAACAAGACATGCTAGTTTACTTCTTCTTCTTCTTCTATAAATACAGTCTCTGTCAGATTTGACAACTACGACTGGAGCATGGTCTTGGTTAGATGTTAGTTGAGTAAAATGTTAGTAAAGAAATAATGAAAAAGGCAGGAGGGATAGATAGCAGATAAAAGATAAAAGCGGGTTAAAAACAGAGCATAACCCTAAACTTATAGGCTTGCGCTATATGTACGGGCCGTATGTATAGGCCCCACATGTATAAAGGCAAGCCATAATAATGGTACAAGTTTCTGTTTTGTACCATTGTTTCCCTTGGGCTGACTGGGGTAAGGATGAAAAAGCCCACACGCTTGCCAGATCCCGAATACGTAACAGCCCCCCACCCCTCACCACACCAACCCACCCCTCGGTGCCTAACACCAGTGTTTGATGTCCTCTTTCTACAAATGTCGCTGTGTGCAAAATGGAAAAAAAATAAGTACCACTGCTCAAAAAAAATCAGAGCCCAAGTACTGTAGCTCGTCGAAAGGCACATACAACAGTGACAGCAGTGGCAGTGCTGTGAAATCCAAACAATGAAACAATGTTCCAATCAATGGAAATCAATTTGACAGAATTTTATGCCCAAATTTAAACTAAGAAAAACATTCATGACGATCAAACGTATTTCATACCAAAATATGTACACGGCTTTCCAATTTCCCCGACGGTTGAGTCACAATATATCAAGGAAATAGCAAACAGCATTAAAATTGCAAAGAATAATAGATTTTGACTGCTACAGGAAGCCATTTTGGATTCCTACTTATTTAGTACGACAAATATATATATCTAACATTGTTAGGAAATATATAGGTTTTTCATAATTTTCCATCGATTTCTACTATAAAAAAATTCTATTACATACAGAAAGTGGGGGATATTAAGGTAGATATTAACAAGAGTATACAAGTAATAGATTGTGTACGTGACTTTTTTATATTTCTCTATTATTCGGACTAACATTTAACAATGCAACATTTAAATTAACATTCAAAATGGCAGCCTCCTTGAAAAAACTTCGTGGCACTATTTCGCCAAGCAATTTATATAAATATATTTTTAATCCTACAAAATCATGGATTGTGATGATAGCACTACTTTTGGCAGAAATAGTTGTAAATGTTCTGGTGATTCACAGAGTCAAATGTAAGCTTATTTGTCAAGATACAAGGGAAAATGCTGGGCGATAATGTGTAACAATAAACCTCCGTGACCATCCCTACGTACTATGCCTATGGGGGCGGGGTCTATTGGTGCGTTCCCGTGCTATTTCCCACCTCGAAAATACGAGCTTCCTATATGGTAAATGCACCCGAATGGGCACTCCCAGTCGTATTTCCCAGTCATGAACTGGGAGCTTTTTTAGAGGATCGAGGCTCCGACTGGGAAATACATTTTTAGTACTCTACAATGATTTCCGACTGGTGATGTCCATTCGCGTGAATTTCCCATATGGGAAGTTCATATGTACGACGTGTCTTTACAAGGTTGGAAGAACACGCAAATGCACGATATGACCCCATGTTAGGATGTGGTTCTGTAAGGATGCATTTGTTTTGTAATCTACGCCAGGGTAGGGTGTGCAACTCGGGCATGCATACATAGGGGCCTACTTGAGTTATGCGAACATGAATAGTTCGGAATAGTTCGGACTATTCAGATGAAAGTATTGCCTTATATTTACGGCCACAGATATAACGCTCAGATGTTTTCGGTTCGGTAAACGTCTTCATTGGTTTACTCGAGTCACGTGTTATCACGGCGTGACTTGAGTTTTGTCATTTCTTTCAAGAAATGAAACCACTCAAAACTATACAAATTGCCCTTGTTACTTCCTATTCAAATTGTCGGCTCTTGCAAAAGGTATTTACTTAATAACCCCACAAATATTTTACATCGATCTGACAGTATATAGATTAGTTCTCAGTCATAACAGCTCCCTGGGCTGTAGCTGTAATACTATCCTCAAATTCGTTTTTACCTGGAAAAATTTTCAAAGAACATTGTACTAGTACAATTATATTTCTTGTTGTTTCCACATACTCTAACTTGAAACTCAAGATATTATCCGTAATATTTAGGAAACTATACTAATACTTGTCAGATGTTTCCAAAAAATTTAGTATGCTGTAGTAATGCTGCAGGATTTGAAGAATATACTGACAGAACTATTATAAAAGATACTCGCAGAAGTTTGTCATGATACATCTAATACTGCTGGAAATAATCTCTACATTAGGATTATGACTGTAATTAATGTCGAAACTTGCTTTGCAGACACTGAGATTGACTGGGTAGCATATATGCAGGAAGTGGAAGGTGTGGTTAATGGCACCTATGACTACATGCAGCTAAAAGGTGATACAGGACCACTAGTGTAAGTTGTTCAATAATTTTCATTGTCCGTCGGCCCTTGAAAGCAGTTAAAGGTTTCGCCATGATTATCTAAACAGAAAATGGTTTATTCAAATAATATAGTTTGACTGTGTGTTAAATTCATCTTACTATCTATATCTTTCTATCATTTACATAAAACACAACCAAAATTTTAATTACAGACAGTTTTATACAAAGCTTGAAGAAAATGCATACCGTATGTATTGATTGAGTAGATTGATCATTTCAATGGTGGTCCTAGCTACCATTTATCCCGCTAGACGTCGCCACTTGAAATCCAGTGGTGCATCCGCAAATGACAAATGTTTATCAACACGGGAATAGGTCAATGTTTAGCAAGATTTGGGAGCTTATGAAACTACGTAATTCAGAATAAAAATTCATACTAAGTAAACCTATGTAAAATTTACTACTGAATCCGATTTTATACATAATAGATGTTTACTTGCAACATTTTTGAGTGAAAACATTTTTAAACAGGAGCTCTTTCTTCCCGACACCGTCAGTAGTTGACACTATAATCTTAATCTTAATCAAAGAAACGCACACTATACGGATATTTCCTTTCATATGACTGTTGTCATTCACATTATCTGTGCTCTGACGTTTGAATTGCCATCAAATATCCAGTTTAGAAGACACAAACCAAGTATCTGTGTGCCGTACTATATTTCTTATTGCCTTGATACTGAATATCGACGTAAGATGCTGGATTTTGAATGTTGAAATGACGTACCAGCCTAAAAACGGCAACATTTTCAGCGAGTGGGGCCAAAATAATACACTCTTGTCACCAATATTTCTAATTTTAATATTCAAATAACTTTCAGCTGGGAGAATTGAAAATACCCATGTGTACATATGACTGAGTACATTAAAGGTGTAACAGATCCCCCGATTTAGATTTATTTTTTGTGGTCCGATTTAGGAGAAATGGGACACGTTTGTGTGGTCACTTTAGCATTGAGGCCAATGGAAAGTATGCGTAATTATCGCTCGGAATAACTGGTGCATAGTACGTTTTTTCACCACCAGGATGTGTGTGCTCTTCGGCTAGGAAAACCATTCCTAGCTGAGCATGTTATGTAATAGATACAAATCCTACATGTGTATATCACAATGTTTTAAAAGGTTAAAGTACATTTTCAGCAATCTTGATTTCTTCAGATTGAAAATTTTGTTCTCAAAAATGATTTTAAAGAACATTTTCAACAATCATGATTTCTTCTTTAGTTTGAAAAACATTTTGTATGTTAGAATGTTGTATATGTATTTTATGGAGCAACTTTTTTTGTAGCTGTATTCCAGAACTTTTGCTGTTTTAGATATCCAGCTGGTTTTGTGTACATCTTCCTTGGTTTGTACTACATCACTGATCTTGGTGTGAACGTTCGGAGGGCTCAGTATATCTTTGCAGCTTTCTATATCATCAACCTCCTGTTGGTATTCAACATCTACCGAAAACTTGCAAAGGTTGTGTTTTAACACTTAAAATTAAGATTAGATAACAGAAAGTATTTGCATGGATGAAAATATATAACTAAATCAATTACTATTAGCCAACACCAAGTCTTACTTTATCAGTGTGTAATATGGTGGTGAAAAATTCAATTCGAAAACTTCTCAAACTAGAACATTTTGTAAAACATCACCCAATATTGTTAGTTTTCCTATGAATATTATACAAATTTACAAGACAAAGAGAGAGCTGTGTGATTATTATATCTAACCAAGGATATTGTATACTCTAATATCCTTGATCTAACCAAGCAAACTAACTGCTAAACAAACAAGAATGGTGAGTGATAAATGAACCAATATATTGTAGGTTCCTCCATATGTGCTGTTCTTTATGTGTTGTGCCTCGTATCGCATCCACTCCATCTTCGTCCTCCGACTCTTTAATGACCCAATTGCAATGATGTTCCTGTATGCAGCCATAAACCTCATGATGGTTGACCGCTGGGCACTTGCCTGCCTCTTCTACAGGTAACTGAAAACCTACTTGTGTTACCTTGTGTTACCTGTGATATAGCTGTCAAGGTAAAGTATATGATTATCAGTTAAGTTTAAAAAGAAGTTCCTTAAAAGACAACTAACAATTTGGTGTTGTCAAGTGTGATTGAGTTGAATGGGATTATCAAATATGTAAACAAAATTGGTGTAAAGAGATGAAATGTCTTTTTACTGTGTTGATGCATTTGAAGAAAAAAGTTTTTGTGATCTTCAAAATATAAGCCCTAAATTAGATAGAATGCATTATGTTAGAAAAATGGAAATCACAAGTAGTAATTAAACCAAAACTTCGTACTTACATCACATTAAAAAATAATATTAACACTGAGCCATATGTTAATTGTTAATGTCTAAGAGAGCCAATTACCCAATTTAGACATGGTATATTACCTCTTAGAATAGAGACAGGTAGATTTAGAAATTTACCTGTAGAGCAACAAATTTGCAAGCTATGTGAGCTTGATATGGTTGAAGATGAAGTGCACTTCCTATGTACTTGTCCTTTTATATGTAAATGTTAAGCTTTCCTTATTTAATAAGGCAGCCGATTTAGACGATAACTTTGTAAATTTAGACGTAGGGAAGTAAATTTGTATTCCTTATGAAAAATGTTTGGAAAGAAGTATCAAAATTCATTGTTGCATGGGATATCCGCCAAAATATTTTATATGGAAGAATTTGAAATCTTTTTTACACATATGCCATATGTTTTATATTCACAATGTATACAAATTTTATTTATATAATTTATTTAAGGTGACGCATAAGCCCGTAGATGGACTGGGTATAATTTGTATTTAAAAAATTCCTTGGTAAATGTAATGTATATACAATGTCACTATAATAAATAAATCAATCAATCATATCATTCATCTTTTGATGGAAATTCATTTATCCTGGATATGAAATATACAAGTTCAACAATAGTTTCTAAACAATGATAATAATCAGTTCATACACTGAGCTTTCGACAGCATCCGCCATCTTGATCTCAGTGGTTGACGTCATTCGTCGTCACTGGGACCTCGGGAAATCCCCGGGTTGCGCGCCCCCCTCCCCCTCTCGGGTGAGGACATTGTTCCAGATGGAAGGAAGCTGGTACCTGCCCCCATCGCTATTTAGTGAAGGCTTGAGGTTCCTGATATGAATGGCCTCCTTCACGCCACGTTCGAAATATTTGGGTTCCACACATAAGATGTTAGTCCCTTTGAGAGAGACACCTCTGATCCAGCGGAACTGGGTCTGCCATACATTCAAGGAGTGTCTGAACACATAAGAAGGGTGATGCACCAATACAGTGTGCAGGTGTTCTTTAAACCTGTGAACACTCTCAGACAGCTACTGGTGAGACCCAAGGACCCCCTGGTGAAAGAACGTGTGATTGGACCGGTCTACCAGATAAAGTGCCAGGATTGCGAGGCCTCGTACGTGGGAGAGACTGAACGCGTGTTAAAAACGAGGTTCCTAGGACACCCCAGACCCAGTTCCGCTGGATCAGAGGTGTCTCGTCTTCTGCACACAGACAGTAAAGGTCACAGTGTCTCTCGAAGGGACTAACATCTTATGTGTCGAACCTAAATATTTCGAACGTGGCGTGAAGGAGGCCATTCATATCAGGAAACTCAAGCCCTCACTAAATTGAGATGGGGGCAGGTACCAGCTTCCTTCCATCTGGAACAATGTCCTCACCCGAGAGGGGGAGGGGGGCGCGCAACCCGGGGATTTCCCGAGGTCCCAGTGACGACGAATGACGTCAACCACTGTGATCAAGATGGCGGATGCTGTCGAAAGCTCAGCGTATGAACTGATTATTATCCTTGTTTAGAAACTATTGTTGAACTTGTACATATCATTCATAATTGTATTTTCTTTAAGAAACCAACTGTAAGAATATTCCAATGAACAAATTGAGGTTATCTTATCTAGCAGTTTTTAAATCGATCAATCACAGTTAACAAAACGATGGAACCATATTTTATACAGTCAAACTTAGCTAATTTCATTGAAAGCTGCATCTCTTTTTTTCGTTATAATTTACAATTAGCACTCTGAATTTTATTTAGTTTTTATGTTTATGTGAAGTTTTTATGGACTGACCTTATATGTATGATTCATTTATCCATTTATTGTCATTGTCTGAAATGAATGAACAAAAATAAAAAGATGAATATCCATATACAACTACCAGTTGTAATTACACAGACATATCCAAAGCAATCCATGTAGTCATGTATGTGCTCAAAATCTGGTTTCAGTGCTGGTGTGTCAGTGAAAATGAATGTCATCCTTTATGCTCCGGCGTTGCTGTTGCTGCTGCTGGTGCGGCATGGCGTCATCAAGACTGCAGCCTACATCTCACTTTGTGCAGGCCTACAGGTTGGATGTAAAAAAATAAACACCGACGCTAGCAAGATAGCTCGTTTCCATTAAAATCTATATATATTTCTGATTTTGCTTTTACTGTTTTTTTAATGTACTTAAGCTTACTGTTTTGATCGACTTATTCAATGTTACAGCTGGTTCTTGGTCTGCCTTTCCTGGTTGCAAATCCTGTCGGCTACATAATGCGCTCATTTGACCTTGGCCGGCAGTTCTTCTTCGTCTGGACGGTGAACTGGCGGTTTGTATATTTATATAGTCTACCCAACATTCTATCTATAGCTTGACATATTTAGATCTTATAAAATTCATATTATTAGCAAAACTCAACAAATTTGAATGACATTTATATGCGAACAAACAAGTCTGTTTTAATTTAAATGTCGACAAGTAGTATGCAACACATGCAATATGGTGTATTTAAACAATAAAGTATGCATTAATTAAACATGAATAATTGTGAAACACCCCACAATAATCTGTCAAAAAATGCTCAAAAGGATTTTTGTCAGATATAACTCCATGGTGTATGTAAATAAGGTGTCTTTCTCTGCAATATGAAATGTCATGTCTAGCATTGGAAATGCAAGGTAGATCTAGTGAAAATCATCCAATTATATAATTTCACTTGACTGGTGATGTGTGTTTTAGTAAACAAGAAAGGATAGCATTCTCTTACATGTTTAAAAATATGATATACACCACACACGAAGAAACATATTTATCTTGATTTCTTTACACTTAAAACTGAAAAGACATATCTTTTATTTATATTTGCTTTTGGAGAACAAATAATTTTACGACTGAGCATTATCTTTAATTGAGTACTGTTCAATTAAGAAGATTTCTGTAAATATTGTCGTACCAACAATGCATCCCCATATTATTTAGCAGCATTGTTGTCTATTTCCAGCTTCTTGCCGGAGTGGCTCTTTCTCAACCGCTACTTTCACTTGCTGCTGCTGTCACTTCACGTCACAACACTAGTTCTGTTCTACACCACCAGATGGAGGCCGTGAGTAATCTGTCTACTTGTTTGTTTTTTTTTCTTATATAATATCCTCATTTAGGGTTTAGATGGGTTATGTTAAGCAATAGTATAAACTGTTGACCATTGTATTTGCCTTTCAATATCCTTATTTTTCCACCTCCATGTTGTTGATTGTGACTACCACTACTTACTAACTGGTCCTTACTTTGTAGTGAGTTGTTGCCATTTGAAATCATGCCTGAATTTATTGTAATTTGATTATTGCTATGAGATCTAGATTTAGATAACCACTGTATAGTATCTTGTTACTACTTGGAATAAATCTTGTTAATATGATTTTAATTGTGTTTTTCTAATTTATTTTCTACAAAACCACATAAAGTGTTATTTAAGTTGACCAATCAAAACATTTGGAAATGTCCTTGCGACTCTAATCTTCATAATTTGCAGCCACCAATCTGACTTTTTGGTTTAACGTTTCAGATCTCTGGCAGGGGCGAGGAATATGCTTTTCTCTGCTACAAATCTCACACCTGAGATGGAACATCTAAAAAACAACTGTATCCTCTAATAACAAGAGTGAATATAGTGAAATCTTTATATGAATAATAACATGATATACATGTATAACAATAATTCTTATGAAAAACTTTAACAGTTGGACAATAATGTAGTAAAGGCAAGTGGATGATGTGATGAAAGGTTGTGATTTTTAGAAAATGTAAAATAATATGGAAATTGGGATAATCTAATTCTTAGGCATCTGTTCATAGTCTAAATAATAAGCAGTATGAGTTGCAACTGAACCAAGGATACTAACAATTCAATGTCCTTGACCCTGCACCTCTAGACATCGCCCTGACAATGTTTACGAGCAACCTTGTGGGCATGTGCTTTGCTCGCTCGCTGCACTACCAGTTCTACAGCTGGTACTTCCACACCCTCCATTTCCTGTTGTGGAACACCAGACTTCCCACTGTCGGCAAGTGAGTACTGCATACTAAATGCTTCTTGATTTTTGCAATTTGAAACTTTATTGCCAAATTTGTGATTGGATGCTGAGTGTCCCCAAAAAAAAAGTGTGCTAAGAAAGGGATTGAATATCTGCTGTGCATTTGCAGAAAAACGCTCTATCAAATTTGATATGAATAAGTCAAAATAAATGATATTTTTTAACAAACAGTTGTTGGCACTTGGCAGTTTCATTTTGCCCATGTCACTAGGGTCTAGGGTGAAGATGTACCAACTGTAGGGAGAGTTCAGTATCCTGGGGTAATGATTAATTCAAAGTTAGATAAGAATGATGACATAGCACCTCACACAAAATATATTTGCACATAAGGCAATATTTTGATTTGTAAATTTAAATATTGTTCTGAAGAGGTTTTAAGATATGTCTTTTTATTAAAGATGTTTATGAAGAGTATGTATGGTAGCCAAATATGGACCAGGGTTAACGCTAACGATAGCATCTGATCAAATAATTACATATTTACTGGTAGGCATTTCAGTCTGTCTTAGCAGACTGCTAGCACCTACGTGTGGGCGTCTGTCAGTGTCGGTGATAACATGTTGTCTTCTCACTGCCGCAGTCTTCTGGGGAGTTGAGAAAGATATAGTGTGAAAAAGGTGCCAATTACCTTGCGTGTGTATGTAGAGTCGCAGTCTGATCCTGCATAGCTGGGAAGAAGACCATAAACCAAACCATTCACATTAACATGTGTGTTGTTTTCCCCGTGGCGCAGGCTGCTGCTGCTGGGGGTGCTGGAGCTATGCTGGAACACGTACCCGTCCACATCGCTCAGCTCGGCCGCGCTCCACGCCTGCCACGCTCTGCTGCTCGCCGCGCTCTGGTGGGCCACCGGACCGCCGCCGCCAGCACGGAAAGGCGACGTGGCTGCCGCGAAAGCTCACCACCAGTAAAAAAAATCCGATGAAATTGTATCAACCATAATGCTGGCTGGAGCCAGCCTCTCAGAAACCGCCCCTGCGAGCAAGACACGTGCAAATGAAGGGCCATGACTGTGTAGGCCACGTGGGGGGGGGGGGGGGGGGGGCGGGGGAAACCAGTCATAGAGCAATGTTCAGTAGCATTTACCGGTAGGAAAATATGGCCAATTTTATCGGCCATATCAAAAATGCAATAGCATTTAGCATTTAATTAGTGTTGATGAGGAGAGGCTAAAACCCTGAAATTTCGTAGTAGTTAATCAAGCAGTGGTCAAAAAGATAATAAAGGAGTCGGATAAAGAGAGTATTTATTTTCTTGTTGCTGACATAATTGTCTTGATCTTGCATGGAAATGAAATCCCTATAAGTAATCATGTTGTTTTAAAATCTAATGTATGGTTTATGATTTGTGAAACGAAATTGATGAGATAAAATTGTATTTTGTTAATCAAAATAATGTAAAAATATTTTGCCATTGTTTGGCGAATGGTGCGGATTTAATACAAATGTTTGTAACTCATTTTTATTGTATGAGAATTTTATGTATTTAGAAGCATGTTTAATTTTATGACATCAACCATACTCTTAAAAAGTTGAATTTGCTCAAGATCTTTCATAAATGAGTATAAAAAAACTTGTGTTTGTGGACTTTCCTTTGATTTCCGTGTAGTTTTTAATCACTTTTCTTTTGTACAATGTTTGGCCTATATGTATTGGGGACTTAGTGTGAAACTTGTCGGTCATAATCAAATGTTCAAAGTTTTCTTTCTACAAATTGGATGTTTATTAGTTATTTACAGGTGTGTGAAGAAATCATAAATGAATATTTTAATCATTTTTGGATGATAATTGTTTAGACATTAATAATGGAGTAAGAGCAATCACTCAATACATGTACATGTTGTTGCGGTGTTAGCAAAAATCTATCATTTATTGTGTTTACATTTTACTGGACAATAGAAGCTTTGCTCAGGGCTAAGAATAATATAACTTTGATTTTTCAGATTATTATAAAAGTGCTTCACAGGTTTGATCTATATGGCTTTTTGATATTTTGATGCTTTATATATTCAATTCAGAAGAACTCTTAAATAATGCTATATGAATGGTTAGACATTTTATGTCCAATGAAATTATTGTTCTGATTTTAGATGTTATACTATTTATTGTGTTTGTTAGAATGAGGATAAAATAGCGGTTTGTAAGAACAAGTGGTTTGTTAATGATTGTGGTGATGTTTGACATGAAAAAATAAACATGTAAATTGAAATAGTGTTTGTTGAAAGTGTCATTCGTGTAAACATATACATAATTGGAGTGCAATAAGATCATGACTAAAATGGTACAGTTCAAGTTGAAACTATTTATCTGGAACAAAAAGATTCTGATTACTAGTATTCAGACAGCTGTTTGAAAAATGTTTTTTTATTGATAAATTAAACACAAACACTAAACTAAATACAAAAAAACAACAACATTACAATGCTTTACACTTGTGAAGACAAGTCTCTAACAATTGAAGCTTACAAAGAATTTCTGCAGGAATTTGAATTTGCATATTTACTTACTAGCTTAAGGTAGTCATTGTTCAAGAATTTTGAGTGATTTACCATGATATTTTGTATTTGTTATCTAAGAAGATTTCTGATCACAATAAATACATTAGACACTGGGAATTAGGATTTTATAATCAGTAATCATTAGAGAAAACATTTCAGACTCCTGTTGTATGTGTTTTCCGCGGTCAGCCATTCTCATTTAGGTGCCACAATCACAGTATTAGTTGTTTGAGGCTATTCACAAAAGAGCCAAGTTAGAAAGTACCAAATCAATATCAGCACTGCTTAGGGTCTGAGGCAAGGATTACATTAATTTTCCTGTAAGCATATGTAACTTCAGTAAAATTCTTTACCTTGTAAGGTGAATCTATGTTTCCAAAATTATTATTGCTTCATTCAAACATGTCATGCTAGTACAAGTACATTATCATACCAATTAATCATTTTCACGTACATTATCATACCAATTAATCATTTTTACATGGCCTACCCGCTTATAACTAACATACAAATAAACACTTCTTGTACACAATTTCCAATTCATCATGAACTAATAATAACATTACCTAATTACTTTTTATTTCCATAAAAAAGTATGACTGGTTAATAGTATATAATTGATACAATTACAATCCTAAAATCTAATATATCAATATGATTCATATCATTGCACTAAAACCTTCCTCACTAAATAGAGAAGTAAAATATCAATAGATTTGTAGAAAATTACAAAAGTCCCTGCACAGTAATATCTTACAATTTGATTAACAAAATAACTTCCAAGTAAATTGGATTTGTATTTTGGATATGCTTGCCTGAGTCCAGAGATTTGAATAAGCTCACAATGCCATATAAAAGTAGTGTTTTATGGAGTGAAAACCATTCATTGGAATGTATCAAACACAAATAGAAATCTAACTATGCAAAATACTATCACAACTCTGCAAAGAAAAATTGTGCTTGTGAATTAAACAAATTTATTGGAAAATAAAGCTACACAAATAATATAAATTTATCTTTTCATTCATATTTTGATACAATGTTCACAACATTGGATACACACTACTTATAAACCCAATTATTTCACATTCCAAAACATGCTGCCAGAGCCACCGATAAGTATCCATCCTATTGTCCAAGACGGATATTTGTCTTCTCCAGATGAGTAAAAAGTGAGTTACGGTACTTTTCCATTGGACAACCATTTTCAATCAATCCAAATTTAAAAGGCAAATCCCTTTACATGATGGACTGGTGAATTTTAAGTATGACTAGTATAGTTTTCAGGATGCTCGTCCCATAGACAATAATAATAATTTTTCTTCTATTTGTGGCCCTGATGCTGTGCTTTTTGTTGTTTCATATACTTTCAGATTTATGTTTTTCACATTTAGCATTATTAACAAATTAATTCCACTTGATAGTCTGGTAAAAATAAGTTGTTTGACTTTGTGAATATGAGAACTAAATATATCAAATTTATAAAACAAAATGCATGGTTACATTATGTTTGAGGTATGAAGTGATTTTAACAGCTTTTGGACGTCAGCAGAAGTTCATTATAATATGCATCAGCAACAAATGCTAGTCTTTATTCCATTTGTACGAACTGCTGGTGAGCATCAACCATTTACATGGGACATCTGGCTATGGGGACTATGGTGCCAGCATATCTATGAGAATGACTCTGAAGCATATGATATCCGTCTGGGTCTGGGTTTCGTCGGCTTGTCTTCCACAGCCTCCACAATAGTCACAGCCTCAGGACCATACCTGAAAACATAGTCCAATTATATGTATTCCTGTACTTGATTACTTCTTGCTACAAATTCTTTTAAATGTGACATCTTAAAGGTGCTATCAACTCTTTTTGTTGTAGATTCTCTGGCTTTCATAGGATTGTAAAGCATTCCATTCTACCAGTTTTACAGTGACAAACAAATTAAAGCGTGAAGTTGTATTAAAAATAACATTTCAGATGGGTGAGATATGCATGTATTTCTATTCTACTTTGACAGGATTATTTATATTAAAATCATTGTCTTAAGCAACAGCAGTAAGGTCATAAATTGAATCAAAGGCATTCAGCTGTGGCATGATGATTTCTTTTATGGAATGCAATGTGTTTATTCTATAACTTACTTTGACCTAAGTGGCAAGTTGATGAAGTAAATGAGCCCTCCGAACGCCATGATGCTTCCAAATACCATGAAGGGGGAGTCATATGATCCTGTGCTAGCGATGATCCAGCCGGCCATCGGTGATGCAAGCAGGAAGGCTCCTGAACCAGATGCCAGGCAGAGGCCCATGGAGCGCTCAATGTTGTTAACACCAAGAAGGTCGACAAGGATGACGGGGAACAGGGATGCCCAGCAGCCTGAACAATGAGCCAACATAAAGATTATTTACAATTTTGTAAATTTTGATTGATTTTATGTCTATTATTGGACAGATTGGATCTATACCAGTATGCATTTAGTAAAATAACATCCCATCATAACGGCTATTCCCAGCACATTTCAATGCAAATTTTCTTTAATTTGCAAGCTTAGAAAATTGCGTTGTTTAGAGAGAAAACTGATCATGAAATAGGTTCGCACATTTGACAAAGCTCCAGAGAGACTCACCTGTAAATGCCCCAAAGAGGACGGAGTAAACAATCATGAGCTTGTAGGTGGAGAACACAGGTATGGCCACTGAGCTCAGACCACCTAAAACATGACCATGCTACAAATGTATATTTTCATATATGCACTCATGCACCTTTCCACGTGAAGCTAAATACTCTGCACTGCGATCTATTCTCTAATAATGGTTTTAAATTTATTCATTGGATAAAAGTCTGAGGCCTGATCAAATATAAGCCTCTGAAGTCAGCAACAGTCTGACGTGAGATTCTGTTCCTCGGTGTGAGCCCTGTAACGTGGAAACTTATAGTTTTGTTCACTAGAATTTATTGCATACCTAGCGCAAGTGCAAATCCTCCCATAAAGAAGCGTGTATTCTTGTTGCGGTCAGCAAGCGGCCCAAGCGTGAGACGCGACACCACGTTAGAGATGCCCATGACAGACACAAGCCACGATGATTGCTGTTTTGTGGTGCCCAAAAGCTGAAACAAAACACAATGTTGTCAGACAAGAGGATCATAAATGTCTGTATTGCTTATTGTACTGGAAATAAGCATGGCATTGTTGCAATTAAAAGAAATGCTGATGTACATGTACATTATCATCTTGCTAAACTGGCCATTACATGCAACGTTTAAGCAGTCACCACCCTATTGCCATGATGCTACATGGATAATGGGACAACACTGTGCCCCATTACAGTTCATCTCAAATCAAAAACAAAGGTATAGTACATTACTCACAAAATGCAAGGTTACAAAAGTTTTTAGCATGTCAACTATTTTACCTAAACTCTCTAACAGAACATATTTAACTGCATTTGGTGAAAACAATAGAAATAAAAAAATTTCATGAATTGTACTTAAGGTTACGTTTAAACATTGATGTAGAATCAGTTTGAAGTGCAGTTTGAGCGTTCATTGTTTCATTTAATATCGACGATCTTTCAGATAAGAAAGTTCCACAGAAGAGCAATACATTTCAACCATGCTGAGTATTACATATATAGAAATTCACATAATTATATGCAGTAACAAGTTCCCATCTCTCACACACGCACCTTGTTGGCTCTCTCAGGTGTGTATGTAAATGGCACGTGGTAGCCAAAGCAGAAGCAGACTATCACACAGCAGTAAACCACGAACATTGGGTTACGTGCGATGGAGAAATCGAGTAGCTTGACAGGTTCCTCTTCCTCTACAGAATCATCATCCTGCAAACATGAAACAACGGTAAAGATTACATTTAGCAATTGGCATGTTAATTTTGCTATAAATGGACATTTTGTTTATCAGCGTACTTTCTTTCTTTTTAATGCCATACATTGTAGATTGTTGGGAATGGCTATAATAAGATGTTCTAAGAAAATTTCAAATCAAGCAAAGTTGTGTTTCTGCAAAATCTAAAATTTGATTCATGACCAATACTTATGCACTCGTCTTGATTACTTTTTAATACTTAATCTTTTGAGCATGTTTTGTCTATTCAGGTACATATGGGCTGTAAATCTATCTATAGTATGCGGTCAAAATTCTTAATAGTTATATAACAAGTTGCAGCTACAGATTCCTGAAAGGTATACAGAATACAGAGAAAAAATATACATACCTCTCCAATAACATTCTGAAAAAAAAAGAAAAACAAAACAAATTATAATGATATATAAGTGCACTAAAGAAAATCACATGTGGAATCGGCATAATGTTCAAATTTTCATAATTGCATGCATATTATTAACAGAAATAAATGTTGAACATCCTAAATAGTTTAAAAGCTGTACGCTGTCATTAAGGGTAAAACATAACTCTCACCCTTTCTCAACATACACAGTATGATCAACGTGATCATGGATAAGTATGGTGTATGTAATTCAAATCACTCACGTTGTTGGCAGGGGTGTATGCAACGGGCTCGCCTTCTGGTATCAGTGGGGCCTTCTCGCCTGCCTCAGTGTCCTGCTGCGCACCTACAGCTGTCGCTTTCTGACGCTTCTTCTTCTTGAGTGGTAGTGGCTTGTACAGGGCACCACAGAATATTCCAAGAAGGACAATGCCAGCCTGGTGTGACAACGTGATGAGTGGTCAGGAGTAATGGAACACAGTAATCAGTCACAACTTTCACTGGCAGATCCAGATTTTCAGAAAGGTGGGGTGAACTTACAGAATCTAATGGGTTTCGTACGCACAATCAATAGCGAATATGCAAAAAAAAACTTTGAAAATAAGATATTTAGGTGGGAAAAGCAGGGAGGGCTTGGCCACTGTGCCCCGCCCCCCCCTGGATATCCTTAGGACTTTGATGTTGGGTAAAGTCAAACAATTAATATTGAAAAATAAGTGTTAAGTTAATGTGCCTGCCTTATAGTCTGCACGTACGCATATTCAGTCTACATTTCATGGACATTCAATTTTCACAATCAATTTGGTGGTACATGTGAGAAACCGTACAAGATAAAAAACAGAATTAATCAAAAATAGCGGATCTTAGATCAGAAAGCTGTCATTCAGTGTCTATTTCAGAATTCATATCAGACCAGAACACTGTGCCATTGCTCAAACTTTTTTATCCAACATTATCATCTCTAGTAATACAAATAAAATCATTTTTAAATCAACAAATGCCAATTTTTCATGTACAGTCTCAGAGGTACAGTAATATTCCTATTGCCACGTAGAAACAGCCAAAAATAATTTTCATTCAATTCTACAACTCATTACGATTGCCAGATTTAGTGCTACCGTATTGGAGTTTTTTTTAAAGCTATACAGAAAATTCCCACACACAATATCTGAAGTCACTTGTGAAGTCTAATACATAATTCCAATACATTTGAGCACAACAAAAGTGCTGTGAGTAGCCAATCTCTCGCTTGAAGCTCCAGAGGAGCATTGCGATCCTACCTGTGTGATGAGCGTCATCCGCCAGCCTATCTTGTCCAGGAGGGTCTGTGTGGCCCAGCCGAAGATCAGTGTCCCCACCTGGCAGGCAATATCAACAGTAGTTAGAGAGTTTTAATGCCACATTCTCAATAAAATCTACGTTAATGTGTTGTCTCTGAATATTACTATCTTTCAAAACTTCTATTCCTTTGGTGTACAGTAGTTTGTTTCATGTCAAATTTGTATAAAATATGATTTGGCTTGGCTTGAAAAGGAGTGTGACTTGAGACCTTTAACATTAGAACTTTTTTTTAATTGTTTTATTTACGGTATTTTTATTATCCTTTTTGACAATGTAGGAAACGAATAGAAATTTGATATGAATATTAATACTTTTACAATATCAACATTGCTCAGAATTTATTAGTCGAGACCAAAACACACTTTGCTAAAAAATCTTGTGGCATGGTGACCGAATGGGTCATTGTTGATAAAAGTATGGACTCAATGATGTATGCTTACTCCACACGGAGCACTCACCCCTGATCCAGAGACAGCAATGCCAGTGGCAATGGAACGGCGCGTGGTGAAATAGTGCTGGATGGTGACCATGGACGTGACATACATCAGACCATTACCGATGCCTATAGCAGATGGGCTTTGAGATGAACTAACATTTCATAAATGTTGGCTTTATCAGATTTTTCAGAAGGTGAAGACTAGAATGTGTTCAAAGTGAGGACAGGTACTATCAGTGATGTGGAATGGGTATATAGTTGCATAATTTGTAGATACATGAATTATGGTAATATCTGTGCTAGAATTCAAAAGGATGCTTCTTTATCACTTATACATCAACTAAATTATACTTGTAGCGAATTCCTGAGAACACACATTGTGTACACGGTGAAACCTGTCTTACATGGACACCTTTGTGAGAAGTGAAAATCATGGGTGTTTTTAAAAGAGAGGTTTACTTTATATCAGATATATGGGAAAAGGGATACGTGAAATGTGTCCACACCAGACAGTTGTCCTTCCATGGGAGGTGGCCACACAGACAGGGTTCCCTCTGTGTGGGCATGTTGTGTATTTTTATGTGATCTGCTGCCACCGCAGTAATGTTGGTTGTGGATTTGAGCGTCTCTTGTAAACGTTTCTTGGATCTGGTTTCTGGTTAATACACACAGTCATCTAACAAGATTATTTTAGTATAAGCTGTGTGCGGTAGAGTGAAAGAGTTGGAGAGATAGTTTCAGAGAGTTTTACAAGAGATTTTGAGAGAGTTTGGGAAGGAAAGATAGGGAATACTGGGAGATAGTTGAAGGTGGAGCGGTAGAGTGATAAGGAAATTGGTGGCGGCGGGGTGTAGAAAGATAATAAAACGAAACATAGTGCAGAAAGTACTGAACATATAAGGGAACTACACACGAATATGATGAGGAGTAGTAAATACCATGAAGGGCCTAAAGTAGTACGTTGTGACTCAACTCCGGTGTGGACGTTATGAATTATCACAAATGACGTACCTGTGAGAACGCCGTACGTGAGGTAGAGCCACTCGATGCGGTTGACGAGCGCGGACGTGGCGAAGCCGATACACGAGAGGACGGAGCCGCCGATCGTCACCCAGCGCCAGCCGAACGTCTGGATGAGCGGGGACGCGATGCAGCCTGCAGCAAACGGCGGCACAGACACGTTATCGTCTGCTTAGTCCATTGTTATCGTCGCTAGTTTGACATTATCCCAGGCCCCGTCCCATGTATAGATGTAGCATATTTGTCATAAAGAGAAATGAATAGGCATATGGAGGATTTTCTGGGTTTTGGGCCTGCACGTCCAACAGGGTAAGAACGAACACGCCACGCCAACCCAACTGATGATACAGTTGATTGCCCAAGTCATGCACTTCTGGGTAGGCCACTGTAATATTTAATTTGTATTTAACTTATAATTACCGACCGCCAATAATGATAAATGTGGGTGTCAATCTATAAAATGATAATATAGATTCAATTCTATTCTTCTCATTCTCTGTGTGTGTGTTCTCCATATGATAAAAGCAAATTTCTACCACTGTATTGACATACTTGAAGACAGGTTTTACAATCTTTAAGCTGCCATTTTACTACATCAAGTGACACAGACGAGATTCGAACTCAATATAGTAAATAGTAAAGATTATATAGACACCAGATAATCTATGTCATTCTATGATAATGGGTTGAATCAGACCCGCCGCGTTCTCTGTTTGAACGGTTTCCCTGCAGTGATCCGCGGTGTAGGCCGCGTGATTTTTAACAGAAGTCTGCGTCCCAAAGCGAACATTACCAGCCAAACATTTATAGTACGCAGATGTGTGGCCAAGTAAAAAAAAATGTAAGAAGCAGAAAAAGAGTCCAATACGAGCCAATCAAAGTCGTGGGGAACAAATGCAATAAATACGCCACCAATTAGGAATGTGTTGCGCGGCGCCGGTGTTATATAAGTGACTAGACTAGCGAGTGCACAAATCAACGACTGATACACACTATTACACAGCCATAGTACATGTATTTACGTTGTGGCCTCTTGACCTAATGAAAGCATTGGGCTAATAAATACTAGTAGCTCTAAACCTATAAACACGTCTGTTTTACACACAAAGAATGGCGAAAGGCCTTGAACTAATGTGCCGTCCTTGCAGAGCAAGTGGTGCATTTTGCAAATAACAAACAACACAAAAATACTTCACAGAAATTCATAGAATTAATTCTCTCATGGGTGTGAATGGCTTTATAATAAAGACTGGGTAATTACAGTGTTTTATACGATTTCTACATTTACCGGGGGTGGATGTATACCGAATTTCCCCTCTAGTGTGTATGTGCGCAAGTGTGTGTGTGTGTGGGGGGGGGGGGGTATTCCATCCTGGGTAACCAGGGTTCCCGTGAGGTCAAAAGACGACTGACACCTTGAACCAGGGTGTGGTTTTTAATAGTTTATCAATATATGTGACCTGTTTACTTTCATACCACAAGTTGATTGGTTGAATCCCGCAAACTCATTAAACTACCCTCTACAGACCTCTATAGACTTAAGTCTTTTGAGGCATACACAGGAGTGACCAAGTGGATAAATTTTTGAATACGTAGATTGCATTCAAATTCAATAAGCTACGTAAATATATGGGTACATGTATAGGTTTATAGTCTGTTGAATAAAAGGGGGCTATCAGTTCCGATGTTATATATTACAACTGACACATTTTTTAATGCATGTGACATAATTGCCAAATTAAAATAATCTCTGTATTACACGACAAAGACAATATATGGAGGTTTTTTAAGACACACCTTTGCGTACTTATCTTGCCTTACACTGTAATAGCATAATCTAGTATACAACTTAAGTTGGTAGTTGATAAGCATCGATAATAGACAATGGTATTTAAACTTTCCATTTTGTTCTGTCGCAACATTTTTTTTTTTTTTTTTTTTTTTTTTTGCACTGAGAGACAATAATGAACAACGGATCGATTATAAAGTCCACCTTATAGCTGTCTGTTAGTCTGATAACAAGCACTAAAGTTACAGTTTTCATTGTCAATTGGTGTGTGTCAAGTCCATGAAGTCCATGCCACTGACACCATAAAGTGTAGTCTGGTGGCCAAAAAGAAGGTTGAGGGTCACAGGCCGGTGTACATACGACATAGAACTATTCAGGAATCGTGTGCTTCAAACCTGCATATATATTTTAGGGTAGTGCGGTGTGTCTTATACTCTCCCACAAGTAATGGTAAATTCCTGTAAAAATACAATGGTTATTATGGTTAATAGACCGTTTTAGATAAACTTACAATTTTCTAAGTGTATGTGTATTGTGAGTATAAAGTGATATTAAACAACGTGTGTGAATAGTTGCCAATTACAGATCAAACCACTTGTCAGTAACGAATAATTTATTTGCATATATAATATATCTTTATAAATGTCCTGATTGTTGTTGTATTTTTGTGGAGGGGTGGGGGATGGGGGGACGGGACACGATATCATCAATATAAACCATGCGGGTATAAGGCTGAATTCACAAGTTCTCACACATTTATTACCCTGAATTGAATGTCATGATCATTCCGAGCGTTGAAGATGCGCACTAAAGCCAATATACACTGTAGGCCTATAGCCAACCTAGAAGTCACAACCTGTATGCACCCTTGGGAAAACATGAACATACATGTACCAGTGCATATGCATTGTGCATCTCGTGTATATACCTAATAAATGTTGTTTTATGGCATATACAAGTAACATTCAAATAAATGTCGCAAATCACTGTGTGGATGTTCTTCGAGTATGTCACCCATCCGATGTTTCCACTTTTGGAAGGAAAGGGGGAGGGGGCATATAAAGAAAGAGAACAATGTTCCACTTTGGGGGAGCGTGACAAAATGTACAGCATCCCGTAATCATGTTTTACCAATACATGGTGATTGAACAATGCTATCTCCAAAGGTAGACCAAGATACGGTCACTCTAATCATTGTATGTATACAGAACATATCTCCTATCGCAGCCCTCGTGTTAAGATGAAAATCAAACAGCAGAAATAACCTAGACACACGGTCACAGGTTAAGTCCGATAGACTTTACTTCGTCGTCCTTGAAGACAACACTTTGCGTTGTGCATAAAGATGCAAATATTGACAAAGATGTCAAGTTCTGATGATTTATCTAGTTGGTTATTAGGTAATTGGTTTAGTAATAGAGTAGAAGTAATACTATTTGATATAACTGCATAAGTTTGGGGTTGTTGGCCTAATAGAGTAGAAATTAAACTATTTGATATAAGTAAGAATAATCTCTCGTGTGAAGACGTTCTTCAGAATATGATTTGATGTAATCCTAGTTGTGTGCCAAAATAAAAATCATTACACTGAGCGTAGCAGGTTCGTGTTTAGCGTAATATTGTGTGTGTGGGTGGGGGGGGGGGGGGGGGTCAGCTGATTGAATGCAATATTTCCTTCTGATAAAGCTACATAAGGGATTTTAATGGAAAAGCTGAAAGGCATTCACTGGACGATAACCTGCGAGGAGAAAAAAAACCCTGACAACCCCCACCCCCCTCGGTCCTTACAAAAAGGCGAGCAGGTAGATGATATACGAATAGGGCCTATACACAGTACACCGTTGAAGAGCGTATATTGTTCTTTGTGTTTTGTGTGTGTTTGCGGATCAAGAGGATAGTGCCGCCGCAACACCATGCTGGATTATATGGATCTGCCCATGCTAGATTCCAGCAGGTGTCCAAGATGCTGACGGATGAACGATGAAACGCACGGCACACGGTGCTGGTGAGCTGTTGTCTTCACCTGCTATTACTCCTTCCTGTCAACCACTTGCCTCAAATTGAAACCCGTGGTATGTACTAGAATTCTTCATAAATCTTTCGAGTTCTATCGCTACTTGTTTAAGTTACGCTGAAGGACAATTTTATCTTACTTGATATATTGTGAAAAAGACCTGGCTCAATGTAGAATGCGATGCAGTAGTCCCAACTACTCAACAGCTGACAACAGCAGAGGGCAATTTTTATGGTAAAACTCAATGATGTGTGTCCGAGATGTCAATATATTTGAAGTTGATACAGATTTCCCATCCTAGATACCAGGATAAACCGTAAGTGGAAGTAAAGTCAGGGGCACAACTGGAAGTACTGCACGTCCTATTGACTCTCTATCGTCAAAAAACATGCATGGGACTCGTAGTGATTGGTACGTGTTCAGCACGGTGAAAGACAAACAAATTAATGAGGTATGGAAAAGGGGGAAATATGGAGGAGGGATTCCTTGACCTCTTATACCCCCTCCCCTCCTCCCAACACACACACACGGAAGTTATGAAAATGTTACGATGCTATAGACAATATTGTACACGGGCCAGGGACCCGTCCTTGTGCGGAGCCATTCAGGCCGTCTCCGAGCAGCGTCCTAGGCCTAAGTTAGGACATACGGGGTTATACGCCAGGGTACTGGTACAGGTGACTAACACGTACCGTTCCGTAGTAAGCCGATGTAGGAGGCTCGGATAATGCTCATAACATAATAATGTTGTTTTCTTTGACTCAATGTTTACATCAGGGCATATTATCAAAGATGACTAGCTGTGCCCCTCTAGGTCCACTTATTAACGTAGGCTTCAGACCTCTCAAAGAAACTAAATCCACAGCCACTAATACACACATTACATAACAATGCACACACACATATAAATAATGTTACATCAGATTCAAGCATTCGAATGTTGACAGTAAGTATTTGGTGATAAGCATTAAATGTACCAACATCACCTGCTTCCATCTGTGCGTATTAATACAGGTGGAGATAATAGGTGATGTGGACATTTGCCACTGCCAGCTTACTTCAATAACATATGTGATAAACGGCCAGTTAAACGAAACGTTTATTTGTGTCGCTGTCTCCTGGTCACATCTTTAGTGGCGTACTCAAGTGTAAAGAGGGCGGGGGGGGGCGCAGGGAAACGCCTTCAGGGGGAAACCTTTAACGTCACTGTGTGAAATCCATGGTGATCTACGAAACCTCACAGCACCCTTAAGACTGGTGCCTTAACAAAATCTGAATTCAAAATCTGTTATACATATATCCAGTAAACAGACGTAACCCGATTAGAAATAAGTCGAGGACGTACTCGTGATGTCAGTACCTACACTTAAATATCCCACCCCCACCCCCTTGACACATGAACGGTGTAGCTGTGTCTGTAAGAAGGATCTGTCGCAACCATTGTATAGCTGCAACAATGTACATTGTGTCTGCTTATCACCAGTATACACCGGTATACACCAGTTCACAATGAATGCCTCTTTAATCTGAACTACAATAAAATAATGATAACCTGAAATATTGTGAGGCACAAAATGTCGTATTATCACCATACAAGGCACACACTCTAGTCTTGTTTTCTGGCAGACGTCCACATGTTCGGTTTGAAGGAATCAATCCCTGGTGACAACCCGACTGTTGGACCCAATCCAAGTTGATAACCTGGCATATTGCACAGCGCCACCTACATGTCTGCTGTATGATGGAACCAGTACAGACAGGTCACGGTACAAGACCGAGGATTATTCGATTTGCCAGACGTTTTTGTGAAAAGTGATCTGTACCTCACTACTGCTTTACCACACGACAAAATGCTGGAAATAGACTTGCATCATCAACACGAAAGTATATACGAATAATGCAACGTTCGTGCGTCAGCATTATGGACAGTGAGCGCCACAGGCAGGTCCAGGGTGGTTCCGTGGCTGGGGCCGCGGTGCTTTTACATCTCAAAAGTTCCGTTGTTGTGTAATTTTTGGCCTGTGTGTGAGCTATCGTGCGCATAACACCCATAAACTCCAGTGGTTGCGTCCCCACCCTACCCGTGTCCAAACATCTGGACTCAGTGGGTTAAGAAAGAAGACATTGCCAGTGGCTTGCTGTATATGTACAACCGCTAATGTACAGCAGTGTCCATCGTAGAATAGATCCAACGTCCACGGCACGCCTTTATACCCTAATACACCAAACTGGAAGTGGAAATGGGAAATGAGGGTTCTAGTCGGCCCAACACCACTAGGAGTATTCTTGGGATGTTTCAAACTTCGTGGGGGACCATTTTGAATTTTGCTATTTTCTTTTCAATTTCTTCCCGAAAATTACGGTGGTCAAATATGACAAAGATCATAGAGAAGTTGAGAACAGTCGACATTCTAACGAGATTCTTGAGATTTCTTGATAAGCATCGGACAGACATCGCTTGCACTTGTTCCTATTGTTAATGGTGATTTTATTCATTAGAAATGAGCACATGAAGAAACAAATTAAAGTAATCAACGTTGAATTTCTTAATCACGGTTGTGGAAAAGAACCAGCCATTAGCAGAATAATATTCAAACCCATTTAACTGCTTATTATCAATCAACTTGAACATTGTACCAAGGATGGTGAACAGACGGCAACCGTCAGTGCAGTGATTGCTGTTGTGTAATAGGCATTATAGTGATGATCAAGGACAAAGTAACAACTTATTGACAACAAATCGAAGCCTAACTGACATCATATTTTTCCATGGCTTCTAAAGTTTTCCTCCATGTGAGCAGAATACATTACACGTCTATAGTTGATATCTAACGCACCCTATATGCATAATGTCCATAGTTACATGCACATTTTAAATAAAATCATTACACTACGTTATATCACTGGTTTTGTGACATACACCTAAATCATGTATTCTAATTGGCTTAAAGACTAAAAAGCAGGCATATATCTCTCCACATATGTCCTGCGCAATACTACCCTCTAAAACTGGGCCATACTTTCGGTTACTATTCAAATAATAAGTCAATATATTAGGTAATTAAGTAAGAAGCCAATATGTTAAAATAAGTTGCATAAACATACACTTACTTTGTAAGTATATGGCAACGGTAAAGAAAATTGCACATGTTGGATTTTCTGCACAATTCACGTCAATATGTATGAATTAAATGCCCAAGACATCAGCGTTCTGCGCAGTCGCGCGGACATCCGCGAGTTGACCGCGGTCATCATCCGCGGACAGTCCGCGGGTATCTGCATCATTGCTGCTGCGGTCGCGGGGCGGATGCGGTCATATTCTTGCGGTCGCGGGGCGGATGTGGTCAGAAATATGTGTTGCGGACACTTTGCGGATCAATGTAGTTACTTTGTGGACGCTTTGCGGGTCAGAAACATTTGAATGACCGTGGATCATTCTTTGATCCGCATCTACACCAGAACATTATAAGATTCTCTTTGATCATCATCTTTTACTTTGTTTTTGCAAGAACATGCAAGCATGTTACTTTTTGATTTGATAAACTGCAATATTGCAGTTATTAGAGACATGTTAGAAAAACATATGAAGTGTATCTTAAACACTTCATTTTATAATGTTGTATTACATTTTATTAGAAACACCGCATACTTGTAATCACCATATGCCTTGGAGTCTATTTCATGCCATTACTGTCCTTAATTAGAGTTGCACATCATGGTTCCTTTTGAATATATTGATAAGTAGCAGTTAGCTAGTTAGCCAATAAGCATGACCTCTATGAAGATGGTTGCTTAACCTTAAGGAGTCTTTTATGACCATGCAAGTTATATATTATGCAAGTATGCAAGTATATATATTATTGTTTTCAACTGACTTATAAGCCAGTATTGGCTGGGTGATAATATTAATATATTCGTACTTTGAATGTATATTCTGTATATCACATGTCAGTATAATAAATGATTACTTGACTTGACTTGACTTGAGTTAAATCTTAATTGGGTGTAAAGCATTGTTCCAACAATGTGATATCCATTTGTTCTAAGTTAAAGGGATGCATCCATTTTTATCTCTTATCATAAAAAATATTTAGTTCTAAATGTGGGTAAACATACATGTTGTAATGAAATAAACATAGATTCCAGTATGATTTCCTTTTGCCTACTTTGATCTTAGTTAAGCAGAAATCTCTTGGTCTTATTACTCTTGCACTCCGCGCGCGCGTGTATTGTCTTCACGTATGATGCACGCACGCACGCACGCACCCTCGGCACGCACCTGTGAAGTAGAGCAGACACGGCTGGATGGAGCCGATCCACGACGTGGTGGCCTCGCTTTCGCCAAACTCCTCCAGCAGCGCCACGAAGAGCACGCCGAACGTGTACGTGATGCCTGCAAGGAGAGCGGAGCGGCTCGTCACTCAAACACAGCACGACAAGGATGATAGGCAGGTTCAGGGGGCGTAGGGGGCCTGCGTCCAACCCTTTCCCCACAAACATTATTTTCATGCGGCTTTTGGCATGTCCGCCATCGGTCGTGCATATGAAACTTATGACAATTCTCAAATGTGCCTCTCTTTTCTCCTAAAAAGCTGGATCTGCGAGTGATAATAGCATTCCATCTTGTTTGTAGCATGGACCCCAGCATCATCAGAAAGGGGAGGGGTATGTTTACTTCTATGGTTCACAAGCACGATTTTTGTTGATATATAATAGTAATGCATGGCATAGTGTTTGTAAATCATTGTAGTATACACACACACGTTCATGATGCTGGGGGCCATGGTGTGTAGGTCAAATACAGTACCAAGGGTCGCAGTGAAGGGGGGGGCAACCTGGATCTGACAGTGTAGGATGTGTGACAAATTCAATTTAAAATCAAAGCTGTTATTGCCAACTGTGGAGGGATGATAGACGCTGGATTAAAGACTATCACACTACCTCTTAACACCATATGCCGAGCGCAGGATTAATAAGTGACCACACTAGTATTAGGTATTGGCCAACAAAATAGCTGTTTACCATTCACTACAATGCAGAATATAAAGGACAGCCTAGTGTTGTCATGATAAGGTAGAATCTTAGCTCTGGCTTTATCTGGGGCAGTGATTTCTTTCTACTACTGGCAAAAATGCTCTAAGAATGTAATCTAATGCTAAAATAAGGACAGCATAAATGAGCCCGGGTCACGAGCTGTTAAGTCCTTTGTTAGTTCTCTATAGCAAACATCTCCTACATACTCGCAGCAGTAGCTGCAGACATGCTGACAGTATAATGGTATGGAATTGCTTGCTATAGAGAACGTACACAGCGAGACATAGACCATGTATACACTGACCGATGGACAGGAGCTGCAGCAGGAAGCTGGCAAACACCACGGCCCAGCCCCAGCCGCCGTTGGGCACGACGTAGGGAGAGTCGACGTCCACGCCACCTGCAACAGACGACACTCGGTCTACGCATGTGCAGTGTCCCCAGACTTACATGTATTCAATTTCAGCATAGCTGTTCAACGCTCCACAATTTGTCTAAAAAGAATACAATAATTATTATTAGCAACACTGTTTCGACCTCTTCACCTCTTGGTCCTTGCCCTACAGTAATTTGACAAGGACTAAGAGGTTGGAACAATGTCATTAATAATAATTTTAGGGTTCTCTTTGGACAAATTTAGGAACTTTGAACAGATATAAGGAAAATAAATTACTGTAATATAGAATAAAACGCTTATACTGGTGAGCATGGTCGCGCTTGCTCACTCTGATCTGGACGGAATTCGTAGACGTCATGAGAAGAGAACTGAGGGTTGATTAGAATTGATTGCCTCCAATTGTTGTTTTATATGTAATTAATCTATAATCATTTTGAAGTAATTTCATCTGCTTGGTGAATGCAATATTATAATAGTCATGCATATACAGAGCAACAACCATAATACCCATCTATATTAATCCATTACCTGCCATGGTTTCGTCTGGATAGAATTAAATGTAGAAGGCAACTAAATGTGCTGGACTCCTTGTAAGATGAGCACCTCAGTACAGTGATAGATCTGCTAAATGACCACCGACCTCGTTATTTTTCACTGAATCTTCATCCTAAGATCGTAATTTGAAGTATCATACTTGATGAACGTATATATGTTGACCACTCATATGTTTTATTATTGATGAAACTATTATGTTGACTACCCATAAAACTGTTTAATTAAGTTAATTCAATCCTTATATTTCAAGGTGCTATACATGTTAGGTTTTTAGACAGTAAGTTGCTATTTGGTGATAGCTTTCTACCACCCCAGCAGTCCTCAATCCGAGCCACATTATTCACGATTGTTTATGATGTGTGTAACAATTTTAGAAATAAGTTTCCAGCACCTCCAGCATATGCATCTCTCCCAAAACTCCCAACCCCATCACAATTTTAGCACTAAAATAATAACATTGACTTACTTCATGCGTGCAGTATCCTGAAGTTCAACAAAGCGTGGTCCACTGCCGGCGAGGTAGGTATCCCAGTATTGACTGATCCCCATCAAAGCCATCACCTTATATAAAAGTGACCTGCGCGTGACTACAAATGGCCTTTGGTCCCTAATCACTAGCACTGCGGGCAAACTGCTTCAGCAACATATGCTTGTATATGCGGAAACACAAGTGTGTATTATATTTGAAGAAATTTAACATTGATACTATGTTCACGGTATTTGCTTATAAACTAAAATCCACAAGTGCCTATTTCAACGCTGCTTGCAAAATCGTGTTAGAAAGGTTAGGATAATATTTTATCCAGCATACTATTCCTTCAGTTACGACTAACACACTTTGATTTGACTTGTCACCAATCCCCGCCACCTCCTACCCCCAATCCCCTGTGCGCCCTCAAACCAGATTCAGGGCTGCAAAGAATAAAGATCCAACCAGAATCAACCCAGCAAAATGCAAACGGATTAACCCGCATAAGAAAGATTGTGTTAGCAAACTGATGTACAAATAACTGTTGATGTGTTGTACTTGCTCTGCGATATCTCTTTAAAGATGTACAGAACAGCCACCACCACCCCACCCCGAACATCTAAGTTTTAAAGTTAACCAACTTGGATTATTTTTTAATGATAATCAATAAAGCGCGGCAGATGAACACCGTGTCTCTAATGTGATAGAGCTCCTGATCAACGGCAATGAGTATCTGCTAAAGCAGACACAAATGTATACGCTAATGACCTGGTGTAAATCATATTGGCATGTGGTAACGCTTGTGTGTGCAAATTATGTGTCGATTTTCTTGCATAGTTCAAAGATTCTAAAATATCTAAGTCAACTTGGTTTAAAACGAAAACATAATGAGACATGGTCAATATGCATGTGCCAAAACGATTTACTGATAATAAAGAATTGAAAAATTAAGAGTAAATGTATTTCATTCCTTTCAGTTTTACAGGTCTCACATGTAAGTATATATATAAGTCTCATATTTCTAATGGCTAACATTTATTAACATATAGCATATGTCAAGTTACAAACCTATATTATCTTATTATCAATTAACTATGGCATTGCATTGCATTCCATTGCATTGGATTGCATTGCATTGCATTGCATTTATATAGAGCTATCAATGCAATACAGTACTTGTAAACTAAAGCATACATAAGAGTGGCGGTTCTAGTCCAAGCTCCCAGTGTGTGTAGCAAAAAACTAGCAATATGTGTCCTGGAAATTGTGTTGGTGTTCAACTTTAAATCCTGCCCCGGTGCTGGCACTTTAACCATCGTTTCAATTCTATAACTATATGTTACTAATCTCATGGAGTCTATACATAGCATATGGTCTCATTTTTGTACAAATGAAGTACAAAATAATTCCATAACCAAGCCAGGTCACTATGACCAGAAGAACATCGTCCATATATTAACATAAGTTTACACCTTGGACATTTTTAACTGCATTGATTGACCACAATATCAAAGTATACATGTAGTACATGTGCGTAGTAGCAAGGTTCTGAAAAGGTGTGTGTGTTTGTGGTGGTCGGATTCGGGGGTTGGGGGGGGTGTTGATTGCGTATCCCGCCAACGCAACGTTTGGGTTATCTGGGGGATGCAACCCTTGTGATTTCGGCGGCGGACCCAGGTTGTTGTTGGTGTGGTGGTGGTGGTGGTGGTGGTGGTGGTGGTGGTGGTGGTGGTGGTGGTGGTGGTGGTGGTGGGTGGTGGTGGGGTGTGTGGGGGGATAAGAAACTATGGTGATAAACACTGTACATCCCTCTGCCATACATATATGTGCTACAAACTTGCATATGCTATGGAGATCCGGGGGTATGGTCTCCCAGGTAAATTTAGAATTGTTTGTGCTCTCGGGGACAATCTGAGGCATTTTCAGTACTATTTCTTTCTTATAAAACTGTCTGGAATTTCAAACATATAAGATTACCTCTAATCTAAAAACCGTTGAGGGGCGGGGGCGGGGCGTGTTCAACATTCAAAGTTGTTACATGACAGTCGCCTTCTGATAGTAGGCCGTGCACTAGCCAATGCGCTTTGCGATATGGTGAGCACGGGCCCCAGCATCATGGGAGGGGGGGGGTGTATGGCATGCATGCGAGTGTATACTTACATACACTATACCACACAATTACTACCATTATAATAGTAGTAATGTGTGTGGTATAGTGTTTGTAAACCTCAGTAGTATACATACCACACACACACCCATGATGCTGCGGCCCATGGTGGTGAGATTGTGACTACGATGGGAAAGCTCAATGATAGCACGTCAAGTAAATGTTTCACACTCAGCCTGGTAATATGTTTGTGAGTATTGACAATGAATGAGAATTGATCTTTGAGGTAGGAAAGTGTACGGTTATCTAGGATTTTATGGAATATGCTTAACTTAAGATAAAATGGGGGTTTTCGTTGTGGGCAAACCATCCTCATCCATTTCAGGCATATAATTCAATTCACAAGTTACTGCACCATTGGAAACATGCGCAGAATAGGAGCTATTGCAGGGGCGTAGCTAGACCTTCAAAAAACGGTGGGGCGAACACTTAAGCTTTGAGGTGGTTATGTTGAAATAACGTATATTAATTCAATTATAATATCCGGCATAGATTCATCCCAATATTGAAATACTGTGCCCTATGATGATGTACTTTTCCATAAATAACAAATACAAATAACAGATTAATTTGTTTGCATGACCAATCTAATCTAAAATAGACTGTAATACAAAAAGATCTTTGGAAAAAAAACGGTGGGGCGAAGTGTAAAAACGGTGGGGCATTAGAGCAGGAGGTAAAACGTTGGGCGACCACCTCAGTTGCCTCTTAAGTTATGTAGGATATATTAAACATTTCTATTGAATTCCTTGACCCCCAAGACATGGTATTTGAGTATAATATGAAGTATTTATCCCGAGTAGTTTTAAAGATATGTGATATTGTGATATTTGATATATTGGGACATCATGGCGGCTATCTTGAGTTTCTGGGAAATTGACAGGGTGGTGCAACTCCACCTATTTTTTTTATTATCTTTTTTATTATTCTTTTTTTTTAATCCCAGGGCATGTACTTTCAGAAAATGCAATAAAAAACTCTGGACCTTTTTTGTTCACAGAAGGGGTCCTAGCCACTGGAGTATACCTAATACTTTAACTAATTAAAAATTAGTATATTTTCAAATTGTGTTGTGCCTCCATTATACTATTATGATTTTGTTAAAATCTAATATTTGCTTGCCAGAAAATGTAATTTAGAAAATTGCAACCACTGTTGTTTTGATTGTCAACGGATATCAAACATCACACAGTGATTTATCCGTTCATGCACATAGTCTATCATCTTCCATCTGAAAAGTTGGCCTCTCTGGAGACCTCAAAGAGAACGAAGAGCAACTGAGAGAAATGAAGATAGATAATGCCTTGCTGTGGCAAGATGATAGTCTATTTATGCATTAACATACAAACTCGAATAAAACAGTTCTACAATATATACATAGTCCAGAATAAACATGTGTTAAAGTAACCATATGAACTTAACAGTGTACAGTGCAACCTCTAACTAAGACCACCTATATAGGAGAACACCTTTATACTGTATTTACTTACATTAAAAGACCACTGTCAACAGAACTTATGGAGATCATTTGACTCTTTTCCATCTTAATAATATTATCAGAGATGATCTACTGCCAGTGTGAAATTTGAGTTCAATGTTAATCTCATTTTTTAATTGATAAAATAGTACAGTGTATTTTAGAACTATGCGGTACAGCATAATATAATTAATATAAAGTAACTTAATATTGTACATTTTAACAGTAAGTTTCCCATATTTTATAATTAGCATGTCAATATTTGATCATTATTACATTGCCCACTATTTATGCGAGCTTACCAATATTAAAACGATGTATTTTTAACTTGTATTTATGACAGACAATTTGCTTCATATAATCAGAAAATGTTTCTATACATTGAGACTTAATTTTGGAAATTTTAGCTCGGGTGAGTTATTAATTTATTCAAAAGTATTTAGCCCATAAATTTTAGAACACTTTATCAAAATCTATCCTTCTTTCGACAAACCTTTCAACAGCAGTTATTAAAGGGGGAAGCCTAGAACATTTTTTTACTTTTCTAATTTTTAGTTGATATAGATGATTTTCATAAACATTCGTGTAACATGATTTAAGATTTTTTTCTCATTTTTTTCAGAAGTGATTTTTTTAAATGTTTTTAAAGGCCATTTTTTGTGAAACAATGACCACATCCTTAGGTACATACACTGAACTACTGATGGTGTGTCATTAGATAGAAACACATCTCTTGTGTAGAAGAGATATTCTTTAAATCGCCCCAGCCTTAGAATTTTTAAATATATCCTTTTGATGCAAAAATAGTAATTTCAAATATGATTCCAGCTTTTATGACATATATTACAAAATGGCCTTTCCGCAACTCATTAGTAGTTCATTATGTGTGTGAATATTCATGAAGGAGATTTCGGACTACTTTAGGTAGGCTTTTGACTCCAGAAAACATCACATCACATTGATCAAAGAATATAACAAAATTATATCCATCGTGAAAAGTTGATTCAAGGAACAAGCACATATCTTCAACTTTGTTTAGTATGTAAAGAGCAATAAAAAAATTGGAGGATGATAATTATCAAACTCAAACAGATCATCAGACACACAAATATGTGAGTCTGTGAAATGTTGGTAGCCTGGCATTAGACTTTCTTAATGCCTCACTGCACTCTTGGAATACAGTCATTCCCTTATTGAAAGATGTTTAGTGTTACTTTTAACATAACATTTTGTAGAATGCGCAGGTTTTTATTTTATTTTAAAAGAGTAGTGTCAATTATAATCTTTGTTTGTCTCTTATATATCTAGATTTTGGAGGAAGTACGCCTTTTCAGTAAATTTCCTATGGTTGTGGTTTTTCTGTATTATTTAAGTGAAATAGTCTGGGGGGATTATGAAAGCCATAAAGTAGTACAAGGAAATACAGTAGAACCTATCCTTTGTGGAGACCTTAGTAAAAAATGAAAATCGTCCATGTAAGGCAGATGTCCTGAATAGAGAGGTTCTCAATATGACATTGAAGTAATTGGAGATGAGAAATATGTCCATACAATACGGGTCTCCTAAATATAGAGGTGCCTACATATAATAGACAAGTTTCACTCTACATCGGACCTCATTTCAACAGTATTACTGCGTATTAATTTCATGATATCTGAAGATTTCAAGAAATTGCATAAATAGTTTTCTGTTGAATTAACATTCTATAAAATGAAGTGGTAGATACAGTCTTAATCCAATCAATGGAATAAGCATCTTTGTTGAGTCAACACTTTAAAAATGGATTGGCAACATTGGATTATGGCATAAACTTGGTAAAATCTTGTACCTGTTGTAATATTGTTCATGACAGAAGAAAACACATTCTCAAATATGGATGTTAAATTTTTTTCATCAATTGCTTGAATACAAGGCCACAAAATGAAAAAAAAGACTGGGGCGACGTTGATAAATAATCTAAGCTAGAACCACCGGATTTACAGAAGTGACATGTGGCTGAGTGCTTTTATCTATGTATCTAAAGATATGCCTATATTTCTGAACATTTTTTGTTTAAAAAATATTTTTAAAAAAAATATTTTGAAAAGAATATTTATGCGGTGGGGCTATTTTTTGTAAATGAATGAAGTAAAAATCATGATTATGAGAATTTTTTCCCTAATTGATGAAAATGTATTAGGCTTCCCTCTTAACCCCCCTGTTAGAGTGCCGACTCCGCGTCAATTTTTAGTCAAAAAAATGACAGAGCCGTTAAAAAGATGAAAAATTGGGAATTTAACCCTTTCAGTGAAAAATAGGGTCGACAGTGCTGGATGGCTCCGACGCGTCGCCCGGCGGACTCTTGTGGGCTCCGTGCAGGCTCCGTTCTACCTCCGCGAGCAAAATTTGCGCGGAATCCCTCCACTTCTCTGGAGAAGTGGATTTTTCACGCCGTGTGACAACTCCGCGCGGAGGGGGATTATTGATTAAATTTCCTTTGATCTTTTTGAGTTCGCTGGTCGCCGCACAAAGCCGTATTTGGCCCCGACAGACTCCATCTGCTTCCGTCCCACGTAAAATGAACGTCGTTCACCTCCGCAGAACGTCGGTGTGCGCCGCAAGACCTATCCCGCCAAGAATGGTGCGGATTTCGTCTGCCTCCGTGCTCACGCCGCAGTCGACGTCTGTTGGTGCCCTGCGGTGCATCATATCACAATTTCGCCTGCGGCGTCACTTCTACTTTGCCAGGAGTGGACATTTTCTCTCAATTTTTTAGCTCTAGCCCTTGGACGGTGTTTTCATGCGTAGGGTGCGCGGACTCTGTGTTCCACGTGTTCACTCTAACAGGGGGGTAAGACGCAGAAAAACAACAATAATGAGAGGACCTGCTGCCGTTCATATATTGAAATTAGCCTACAATAAATAAGGGATCAATATCCAAATCCATGACAACATATCCTTATGTATTTTTAGAATAAAACTGTAATATGGGCTTTACAGTATGGTATTAGTAGTGCCTTAGTCCATGTAGCATTGTCATTTGTGCTATAAAAGATGTGTCGTTGACACAAAATGTATCAATCGATTACGCCCTTTCTCTATATTAGTGCAACAATCAAATGTCAATTGAGAGTTCTTTTTCTTTGTATTCAATATTATTATTATTTAATTGAATTTATTTATCGTCAATTACATACATTAAAAATACGAGGTGTTCTTGACATTAAATACAAACATCAGACAAGCACATATGCTCACGAAATGATATGCATTATAATGATTGTTAATGAGGTGAAAGTTTTTTATTTGTTCTGAATTCATACAAATCTTTGAGTATTGTTGATAAAGTCAAAAATATGTTTAAAAATAATGTTGTCAATTTCCTTATTTTTTGTTCCATTTACTAATATATTAATGAAGGATTTGATATTTCTATTGTTATGATAATTTTCTATATGGGTTTGAACAGCCATTGGTATCTCTCTGCTAAGACCATCAAGCAATTCCTGTCTTTGAGCTGCATGGGCGGGACAATATAGAAAGAAATGGGTTGTGTCCTCTTTAGCCAAATGGCATAGGTCACACATATCATAATTAATAAAATTATATTTCTTTCTGTGGCAATTTAAGGGTACTGTGAACTCTTTAAGGGAAAAATATTCTATTTTCAGCTTTTTAATATTTATTATACTTTAAACTATGAAGAACAACATGTTTTGAAATGAACCTTTTATCTTCAATAGTTTTCCCATTACAACGCATTTTGTAAAGACCAAGCTGGAGTGAAAAACAATGACTCATTCTTTGCAGGCTTATAAGGTTATATGGGCTAAAAATTAAATTTTTACATTTTCAATGTTTTGTATGCTATAAATGATAAAGAACAACATCTTTTTTAAAATGAACCTTTTTCTTATATGATACATTTTATAGACAGCAACTACTATCAATATATATTGATAGGCCATGTTGAAAGCCCATTTTCTCAAAACTAAGTTTGCATAGTGGATGAATTTTTCTTTTTTTATTTCTCCTTAACCATGAAATCAAATTTTGACAAACGTGTATATATTTGAAGATATATGCATTCTGAATAAAACCTTACTAGGGATTTTGATTTTTTTATTTCGTTGATGAATTATGAACGTTTTTGTATTGATTTGCAAGAAAATTCGGAAAATAGGTGGTTTTAAAACTTAAAATGCATGTAAAATGATAAATAGGAAAAATATAAAAAAAATTGAGGCAAGGTTTTCTAGATAAATATACAAATTTTGTAACTGAATAGTGATTTTGGTCATTTCGATGTTTTACTATCAGTTATATGCTTCGCAGGAAAAGTTGTCATTTTTTTTTCATTAATTGCTTTATAAATTTTTTTCATCAATCTATACAATTCAAAACATGTTTTGTCATTAGATTAGATTATTATCTATAAAATAAGGTGTAATTTGTAAGAATTGAAAGGTGTAATTTGTAAGAATTGAAGCAATAATGAGTGAGAAAATCAAAGTTTAATAAAATCCTAAGAAAAGAGTTCACCGTCCCCTTAAATCACTAAGACCCATTCTCATTCTGCTATGGTATTCAATATCCTACAATATTAGTGACATGCAATGTAATTATGAAGACATGAGTTGTTGCTATACGCCTCGGTACTATTACAGGGAGTGGGGCCGCCGCCACGGCAGCCGGTTTGATCATCGAGACCGGCCGGTTGACGCGTGTGCAAGATCCCTGCTGCCTGCCAGCACGGTCCGGTCAGTGGTCAGAGGTGCAGTAAGGGGGGGGGTCTGGTTATGTCAGATGAGAGGTCAGGACTGGGCCGTAGTCAGAGATCAAGAACGCTAAGATTTATGATTTATGCAAATCAGAATTATGTTAATTAGCTCATATGCAACATGCATACATTTTCTGTGACGAGAGAGGTGCTTCTAAGTTTTCATTTAGTGTCACAATATCGTATATCCAATGAGTATTCTTGTTGCTACAGTCAGTTATGCGATGCATTCTCCAACACCCGAAAAAATAGCTACGTTACCGCGCAAACCACACCATAGGAAAAACTGCACCACTTTTGAACTTGGCATCAATGGAGAAACATATGCAAGGCCGTAGCCAGGATCGCAAAAGATGGGAGGCAAAATATGTTGAGTGCCCATGGTGCATCACACCTTTTCTTGGGCTACCCAAGAAAAGGTTGGAATTTAGACCCTTATTCATAGGTTATTTCAAACAGTAAATTAACCCCCCAAAAAACATATGTCAAAGCTCAGTTTCAGTCAAGGCTTTGGCCTATAAATATATGTAGAAGTTAGTGTGAGATATTTGGAATGAAAAGCACCTTGTTGATTTTGTCAATAAAGCCTTTCTTTGTTTTGCAAGATTCATGCAAAGATGCTTGCGTTCTTTTTCTTTTCCCCTCAAAACCAAAAGTGTGCCCCCCCCCCCCCGCCTCCTCCTCAATGGTTTTCAAAATGAAATTATGACCCGCCCCCCTCCAATTTCTAAGCGATGACTCACCACCACCCCACCCCACCCCATCCATCAGACTGTAAGTGACCCTTTTATATCACAAGCATCATATTGCTTACTATTTGCATGATGATAAATGGTTTTTGTATCTGCTTTCTTCCACTACTTGTAAACGATGGTGAATATTACTTGCGTATGCCCATGCGTTGGACATCGTAAAACACTGGAGAGAACACATCCTTAGATCTTCTCAAGTAAGTATGAAAATGTTCCCAAGTAAGTATGAAAATGTTCTGTACATCAATCATAAAATGTGGTTCTAAATGGAATTCACGTATGACTATAACGTCATCAGCATGATCCACAGAGGAGACGGTCGAGACGCAGCAACACAGTCTGTTTGCGTTGTTGACCGTGAAATCAGGCAGAGACAAACTAGGCCAAAATAAAAAGTTCTAACAAGCGTGTAGAAAAACTTGGATGATAAGTTAAGCTTTAGCTGCTAAATAACTGTTTTAATATATGAGACTTTTAATGTTATGATTCATGATAACCTCATGTATCATTGTACTTTTTAACTTTTAATAACTGGCCAGATGCAAACCTCTAATTTTATAATGTTATATAATTGCTGTTTGTTAGATTAAGATTGTGTATTTGCAGAATTTGCACCATACGTGTGGGCTGGACAAACGTACCCGGGCCAAAAATAACATAAGTAAATGAAAGGAATACGTAATAAAAAGTCAATCATGCACACTCTGAAAGATACAGCAATGCATTGAAATCGATTCGGTGTGAGCTAAAGCACTAAAAAGTGTCCTTTCATCGATGTGAATATACTGAACATACGCAGGTGGAGACGATGGCTCTGGTGTGACGAAGTATCACGAGATCACTATATAGAACGGGGGGTCGCAATCTAGAAGAAAGCAGGTTACGGTATATAACTATCATAACATTTATAAATAACTTTTTTTTTCGACAAGTACCTGCCTTTTCTTTATTAGACTATTACAATGGAACAACTTTATCACTTCAATCATTTAATAATTGATTTGGGTCCATAAAACATCCCTGTATTATGTGGTTTCTATCGTAAAGTGTGATATTTGTGTATCATGGAAGATATTAATATACGTTTTGAATAGGAATACGTAACTTATTTTTTAATTATTGCACACGCGCATGATGGACTAATGCAGGATTGATTACATCCTAATGTATATCGGGCGTATTATTCAATTAAGTTATTGAGAATACAATATTGTAACATGTGCCGTGTAAAAGAGATTCCCGTATACCGACGATGGATTGAACTATACACACGAAGATGGAAAAAACGGTAGAGTTGGTGATAAATGAATGCCACATAAATCATGCCACCCACTCGTTCCCAAGTGCCTGTTGGTGCGTACCAAAGTCCGCATTGTTTTGTGAGGTCTCTATCAATACTTGCCTATCAATAAATTCATCCGCCTGCTTGATTATTGTTTTGCATGTGGGCCTAATGGACTGTTCCATCTGATGGTAGTTTTCCTCTGACAACACGAGTGCGTGTATCTCGGTTTAAACAATTAAACATCAGTTAACATCAGTTAGTTCCAGAACGGACCTTTTTTTAATGAAAACACGCACCCCAAGCAAGCGTTGCCATCACCCCGGGGCGGTCTCTCTAATCTCGGTGATGAACTTGTAGATTACTAGGTCGTTATGGAGCCCACCTCATTGTAGCCATAGGTCAGGAACATTAAATAATAGTGTCCACTAGACCACTGCTGGACGTCAATGTCACTTTCAAGCTTGAAATTTTCTGCCCCTAACCAACTACAGTCACTTTAGCGCACTTGGTAGTTCAATTTCATCTGGCTTTTGAACGCGATCGATCGACATTTTGGCCTTTCTGACCGAAGCCAAAGTTGTACATGAAACGGGCATCGGTACTTTGAAGGTTCTTTTGTCTATAGCACAGACTAGACAGTGGTTGTCTGCATGCATAATGAATCGGCCGTAGATTTTATCCTAATGGGTTTATTCTATTTGTAACATTATGATCAACGTGAACCCATTGTGCATTGTGTATCATTAAGAGATTATACTTAGGAGAACCTGCACAAATAAAACTAGAATAAACATAAAAAAGATTGACAACAAAGCCTAGGTATCATTATTTTTGTTCAGCTTACTGTAGATTTGAGTGCATTTAAACACTCGACTTGTTTTATAGTCGCTGTTATGTGGGACTACATTATGCATAGGAATTAAGTTGGTGACAGAATATGAAAGTTCATTACAGTGTGTATAAAACATGTATAGCAAAATGAAACTGCGTACCGGACGGGTCCATTAGAAGACAGTAAAGCGAGTGTACTACTTATTATGCTACAGTCACACGGACACTTACTGTAGATGCGGCCGCTGGCGGATAGAAGTTCGTAAGCATCTGCAAGCATGTGTATGTATTCGTATATGCAGACATGCGCAGATCTGGTCCTGTGATATTGAAATTCTCAAAACTTTAGTACATTGAAACATTCGTCAAATGTACATGAAATATGTAACTCTTACGTATGATACATAACCTCGTCCGCAAGATATGTATTCTCTTCCACTAGGAACCGTATCATCTCTGCGGATATTATAAGGGTAATGGTCTGTTTTAATGTGGAGATAACACTAGCTTGCATGCGTGGTGTCTAAGCTTGCTCGAGTGAGCGTTACGCTCGAGCAAGCTAAGACACCACAAGTGCATAGCTAATGTTATCTCAAAACTAAAAACAGCCCATTACCTTTTATGTCCCCACTTTTGAATTATTTAATCACAAACATTCGATTTTGTCAACATAAAAATACTTCTCAAACAAAATAGTCCCACCCCCATGCATGCAAGAATGATTATGTAAAAAAAACAATGATAGGTAAAAGGCATAATTTTGCCCTGTGTAATGACTTTTTACTTTACGTGGAAAGACTAAAGTACTGTTGTTGCTACAGAATGAGGAATGAGTTCTTTTACCCAGTGTAAACATGTGTTTTTCAATAGAACCCTGCAAAATCAATTATCTAACTAGGTAAGATTTTACTATGAATTATTTATTTATATTCACAAAGTGGGGAGATAAACTGATCTACTGCTCTTAACCAATCAGAATCTAGAATGAACTGCAAAGTGGGGAGAAATGCCTGTAGCTGGATCCGCAGTCACGCTTTGATACACCTCCTTCTCTGGGGTCAAGTTTACAGCTGGTGGCTTGGCTCTATAGGCTATACCTTCGTGTTTTCCCAGTATTTACGTATTTTCATTGTTCAATCATCTCCATAATGTCGTGCGACTGCAGCTTTATGTGACAGGTATACTTACTGGGCCTCACCTTGCTTGCTCTGCTACCAACGATATTGATTTCCCTGGCAATATCTTTGCTACTAGGCCTACTATACAAAAGGCGGGCTTTAGAAGACTTGTGTAAAACGGGCTCTGTCCTTGTAGACCTTCCATAATATATACGTCGGCCGTTCTCAAACAATATTCTATACTCATGTCATTTCAAGCTCTAAAGATGAAGATGTGAAGACCATATCATTCTGCCCTCGTGTACCAACCTTTTCTAAATTTCACCACGGTAAAGCCACAGGTAAAACTCGAGAGTAAAATTAAAATGGGGGTGGGGGACATGACACATGATGACCAGTTGTGGGCGGGGTCAGAAATTGCCATAAATTGCGATGATATAATTTGTGAATGATCCTACTTTTTGTAAGGAATATTAAAGATATTGCGGAAAATGTCAAAAATGGACCAAGCAATGTCCTATGAAAAGCACACTTTAATTGGTTTTGGTGTCACCTCAATTCCTCAAACCTCATAGTGGTTCAAAGTTTGAACGAAATCGCTACATGCCGTATGCATATAATTAATTTGATCTTCTGACACCTTTTATAATATCGCAAATCAACTACAGTAAGATAAGTTTAAAACACACATGCTGCAGATAAACTCGTCTGGGTTCAATGTGGCAGCTGCATGAAATTAGCCTATGCGGGGAAATAGGTCTTGGCATTAAATTCTAGTTACTACAGCTACTTTGATGTGTCCTCAGCATACAGTATCCCCGATTATCTTATTGCACCTATCTTTCAGTCCACATGAATCAGTGGAATGACCTGTGATGACCAGAATAACCTTATATTCTTGACCAGGGTCACGTCAGGTACCGTGAGAAGGTATTGGTCTCTAACTGAAGCACCTATAATAAATGGTATCCACTCATTGACCTCGCTACCATATACCAATCCAATGACCGGAAATGAGTATTGTGTACTCAGAACCATTTAATTAACACTGAGCACTACATATTTTTTTTATATTTCTGCCTGTGGCTAATCATAGACATGGCTCTAGTTTGTAACTAAATGACCGTAGATGTAACCAAGATCGTTGTATGCCCATCATACATCTACTAAAATTGGATTTTTGTTCTGTATCATGAACGAGCCACTTTTGACAATATACGTAATCCCCATCATTTCTAGTCCCGAGGTGACCAGAGGTTGGGGGTCTACTGATGTCACAGAGTTCATGTACTCACAATTTCTAGTCTGTCCTCACGTCTAGTCAACTATGAAGTCATAATTAGTTGACCAGAACTGACCATAACAATTGACCTCAATCTGACCATCACGATCACCCCTGGGTGTCTCCACTGTATGCCCTTGAATAACCTGCCGCATTCTCTTTCACTACTACAAGAGACGGTGCCTCTGGAGTCACTGGTCACTTCTTTGAGTCAAGTACAAGCCTTTGGGTGTCGATTTAGGTCAGTGGATGACCAGAGTGAGACAAGAACGAAAATAACAGATAATTCGGTGACCCCAATTGATTCATTGTCCTCTCCCAATTTTCGTACTTTATGGCATGTCTTGTGTGATTAACACAACAGTCGGCAATACAGTTCACAACTCTATTGGGGTCCCACATGACACGTAAGTGACGACCAACTCTCATTGCCATAGGATTTTTCGTGGGGAATATTATTCCTAGTAACTAGTTTTCTTTTATATGTGTGTTTCCCAGTGCTTGCGAATACATTTTCACACTTCTCTCTCTCTCAAGTCTTTTTAGCAAGCATATTTCTACCAACGATAGATATAGCTGAAGACAGGTTTTACAACCCTAAGCTTCCATTTGACTACATCATGTGGCCCTGGCGGGACTCGAACTCACGACCCCAAGGTTGTGAGACCAGGATGATACCATCATCCCAAGCAGCGAGCTGTTAAAAGGTTACACGGCTGAACCGTTGTCTCTATAACCCCCAGCTTACATACTTGGTCTGTTATCATCTCAACCCAGAGGTCGTGGGTTCGAATCCCACATGAGGACGAATATATCTATCGTTGGTAGAAATATGCTTGCTAAAAAGACTTGAGAGAGAGAGAGAGAAGTGTGAAAATAGTTTTCTTTTGTTCATCATATGCATACTAATTTAGAACTGGGTACTATTATTATAATTCCAAAACTAAGTGTTGGCGGGCGTGGACTTGCAGACTTAATCATGTGTAAACCATAACACTTACATAGTTATAGTTTGTGAAATTTTGCTTTAGTTTGACACACAATTCGTACATGCTATGTATTGACCTTTGTGAGTACAAAAATGTATAGTGAACTATAAGCAGCTGATTGGTCATATACAACTACAGCTGTCTCCTGGAACACTGAATCAATACATGACCAAAAATAAGACATTCCACCATATTCCACTATAAATCTGTCCGGAAATATTCAATATTATATAGAGAGTCTAGGTTAACATCGGGCATTATCCTAATACCCTAATTACGGTCACTTGCTTGACCGGAAATGGCCCCTGGGAGCTTCGTGAATGGTCTTTCGGTGTCAGTACGTTGGATCTAGAGAGTGTTGTACTCAAGGGACCTTTGTCCTCGCATAAAAAATGTGGCCACAGCCAATGAGGTCATTTGAGTGGATAGAATGACCTGAGAGTGACCACGATCTCCTGGTGCCGACACAGACACAAACACTAGCCTTATTGTAGAAATAGACGTACGAATAAGGATTCTGAAACTGTTACTATTTAAAGGGATCGTTCACAGATGGCACATCGCCAAAAGGCGTTGAGGGTGGACAATGACGACAACATATTTATGACGGCTTTGGGGCGGGAGGGGTGTTCCCTTGAAAAACAACGTCTCAATATATTCAATTGACACAAATATTGACACTGTGTGGGATTTTTTTCATGACAAGGTATTGAATCAGATTTTTTCAGATGGATTTTTCACGGTCCCACAGCAATGTAGCCAGCGGTGTTTGTATGGTTACTCAAAATTGTTTTCGTTACAGAGGAAAATAATCTGCTTCTAAAAATAATGAAAGTTTCATTTATATTTCAATTTGGTTTTTAAAATACAAGGAAGTAGCCGCACGATCAGTGTTTGGGGGTGGGCAGACAAGTTCGTCTCAAGGGTGGGGGTGGGGGCATAACACGTGGTGACCAGGGGTGGGTGGGGTCAGAAATGGACATTAATAGTTATGATATAATTAGTGAATGATTCAAATTGGTTTTAGCAGTCTGGTTTATTTCGCAAAGCAACAATTGAAGTTAACGCTCTGATGCTGCAAATAAACTCGTCTGTATTCAACGTGGTAGGTACATAACATTAGCCTATACTGGCAAATGGGCCTTGGCATTAAATTTTAGTGACTACAGCTACTTTGATATGTCTTCGGCATAAATTATTCTCCGATTACCTTATTGCACATATCTTTCAGTACACATGAATATGTGGAACTAGTTCAGAAGTGTTCAAAGAACACGGCGTCGCTAGCTATAGAACAACGTTGATCTATATGGGCAATTAAGATATATAATGAAACGATGCATGCTTTACTGTTAATCAAGTTCAACTGTTAAAAGTTGACTAAAATGTTATGGAAATCTTGATTAAAAGTACATTCTATCATTCCGTGCAAAAATCACCGCCAATAACCCACGCTGATTGGTCAATCTCCGTGCTCAATTTTGCGATGGAAAGCACGCTGCGAAAAAAAAACACGGCGCTAGTCTAATCTCCTCACAATATCAATACAGCCGCTGGCGTAACAAGACGTAATCCACTGTATTCCGTGTAGCTGAGATAATAAGTTTAGACTACAGCCATAGTAGTTCCTCCGCGCGCTAAAATTGACTGCACTAGTGACTTGAATGTTGAATGTTATATGGCAATGAGAACGTTATGATATGATTTATTTTAAAATAAAAACGAATCATGCACTCATTTGGTGTGAATTTTAGTCATTTTAGTCATGATAGAATGGTTTTTGAGCACTCGATTGTCGGGTCTATCAGAATTTTGCACGGTGATGTGTGATTGACACTCACTGCGTTCGTGTCAATCACACATCACCGTGCAAAAATTCTACGATAGACCCTCCAAATCTCGTGCTCAAATCCTACAATACTGTAATCAGCCACAAATGATATTGTGCATAAGTATGCTGTATTGATTTTGTTAATTTGCAGCAGGTATATATATATTGATTTTATCATGTTGGCTATAGACATTGCTGCTAGGCTGAGTATTGATTTTTTTTTTCTTGCACTGAATATGGCTAAGTTCACTGAATATCAGTAAAATGTCATAAATGGCCTTCTAAAATACACAATTACGGTAAAAATAGGCAGACATACGCCTAAAATCGAATCACTTCGATTGTCGCCTCATACCTCACAGTTGTGTAAAGTTTGAACAAAAATCGGTATAACGGTAAAAGCTCAGTGCCGTTTTTCAACGGAGACATACATACATACGTTCATAGATACATAGAAAACTGCGACAGCGGTTTTTACGAAGGCTTTCGGGTAAAAACGACTTCAGCTACTGAAGCGACGCAATAACCTGTGATGACCAGAATAACCTTATATTCTCGACCAGGGTCACGTCAGGCACCTTGAGAAGGTATTGGTCTCTCACTGAAGCAATCATAATAAATGGCATCAACTTATTGACCTCACCATTACATACCAATGCAATGGCCAGAAATGATCCTTGTGTATTCATAGCCATTTAATCACATCATTAACCTGGCCAATAAATATTTCTGCCTGTGGCTAAACATATATACTGCTCTAGTATCTAACTACATGACCGCAGGGCCAAGATCCAAGATGTAACCAAGATCGTTGTATGCCCCCCATACACCTACTAAAAATTGGAGCATTTCTCTGTAGAACATCATGAACGAGCCACCTTTGACAATATACGTAATCTCCATCATTTCTAGAGGTTGGGGGTCTATTGATATCACAGAGTTCATGTACTCACAATTTCTCACGTCTAGTCAACTATGAAGTCATACTTAGTTGACCAGAACTGACCATAACAATTGACCTCAATCTGACCATCACGATCACCCCTGGGTGTCCCCATTGTATGCCCTCGAATAACCTATAGCGCATTATCTATCACTACCACAACAGTACATCTTGTGTCACTGGTCCTTTCTTTGGGCGAAGTAGAAGCCTCTGGGAGTCGATTTAGGTCAGTGGATGACCAGAAATGAGTGAGACAAGAACTT
>CM032667.1:16597409-16610046 GCA_019095985.1 Streblospio benedicti | reverse complement strand
GATTGGCCCTTTTTTTTTCTTTCTTCCATTTTTTTTCTGCTTTTTTTTGACTTTCCTGAATTGGCAACAGCAAACCCAAAAAAACCCCAAAATTTCCCCCCCCCCAAAAAACCCCCCCCAAAAAAACCCCCCCCAAAAAAAACCCAAAAACCCCCCCCCCCCCCCCCCGGGAAACCCCCACACCAAAAACACAAACCACACAAAACACACACCCCAACACACACACAAAAAACACACACACCACACACACACACACACACCCCACACAAACTTTTCCCCCAAAAAACCCCCCCCAACACACACACACAAACAACACACCACACACACACACCCCAAAACACACACACACACACACACACACACCCAACAAAAAACCCCCCACACACACACACACAAACAACACACACACAAACAACACACATCACACAAACACACACACACACAAAAACACACCCCCACACACAAACACACAAAAACACACACACACAACAAACCAAAAAGCGGTGCAGCAGAACCAGGATGATCAGTAGGTTGCCTGCAAAACACGTGTAGGTTAAAGAAGACTTTACCACCAATCAGACGCCTCTCTCATTTGAGAATTTATTGTTGACGTGCTTTGAAAACACATTACCACATTACCATGGCATTGGCGGCTTTAAAACGCGGAAATACGGTACCATCAATAGATATGAGATATCATCATGTAAATCATATACATCAGCTGATATACATAATGGCGCAGGAGCGGACCCCTGGCTTACCTACAGCAGGAAGGGCATAATGAAATTGGCGTCATAAAAGATTGTGAAGTTCTCCAACATTTCCAAATAAAACAAAATCATGGTAAGGAATAGTAGGAACAAGACAAACAATACGCATGCTTGGTTTTGATCAGTTTTTTTCTCAAACCACCACTGTTCTAATGACACCGGTGTCCTAATGACGTCACTGTACCAAATAGTAGACTACTATGTTGTCCCCAATAATGACCATTAAAATCATAGGTGTGTCGCTGAAATTACGTACGAGAGCCCCTGCAGCTCCTAGCCCCAACATCCATAATACCTAGTTTGTGCTCTACTGTGTGCAAGCAGCCTAAATGTCTATAACGGAGGAGCGTGCCACTCTTGATGGGAACATCAACGCTACTATTCTCTCTTTCACACACATACGCTTGCACATACCCACACACCCACCCCCACACCCCCACACGCCAATCAGCAGCAGCTGACGTACCTTCATGACGTGCGAGTGCGGGAAGCCCGGGTTGTAGGAGAAGGGGCAGTCGCCGGCGCACATGAAGGCCTCGTAGGTGCGCGGGCGGATGATCCAGTCCCAGCCGATCTGGTCGAAGTCCACCCGGAAGTCGTAGCGGCAGCACAGTGACACCTCGTTCTCGTTCTTGCAGTTGCGGTTCATGCTGAGCATGCGCTTGGACCGGATCTTGGACACCTCCTCCAGCCGCATCCCCATGGTATGCCCTCAAATAACCTGTAGCATTCTCTATCACTACCACAGCAGTACCTCTGGTGTCACTGGTCCTTTCTTTGAGCCAAGTAGAAGCCTCTGGGTGTCGATTTAGGTCAGTGGATGACCAGAAATGAGTGAGACAAGAACTTTCGTACCAGACAATTCGGTGACCCCAGCTGATACCTTGTCCTCTCCCACATTTTCAGAGGTTGGGGGTCTATTGATCTCACAGAGTTCATGTACTCATAATTTTCTTCTGTCCTCACAACTAGTCACATATGAAGTTATAATTAGTTGACCAGAACTGACCATAGCTATTGACCTCACATCTGACTATCATGATCACCCCTGGTATGCCCGCAAATGACCTGCCCCATTCTCTATCACTACCACAACAGTACCTCTGGTGTCACTGGTTCAGTGGTTCTTTCTTTGAGCCACGTAGAAGTATCTGGTGTCAATTTAGGGCAGTGGAATGACCGGAAATGAGGGGGACAGGAAAGTTTGTACCAGATAATTCGGCAGGAAGGATTGGTCATATACAACTACAGTGGTCTCCTGGAACACTGAATCAATACATGACCAAAAGTAAGACGTTCCAATAGTTAGGTTAAAACCAGACATAGTCCATGATACCCTATTTACGGTCACTGGCGTGACCAGAAATGGCCCCTGGGAGCTTCGTGAAGGGTCTTTCGGTGTCAGTACGTTGGATCCAGAGAATGTTGTACTCAAGGCACCTCTGTCCTCGCATAAAAACAATGTTGCCAGAGCCAATCAGGTCATTTGAGTGGAGAGAATGACCTGAGAGTGACCACTATCTTTTGGTGCAAAGTTCATGCACTCATAGTGTATGTCCCGTCGTCGGATAATAACTAATCAACTGTTGCATCAGTTGAATTCACTAACGCTAACAAAGATCAACATACTGAAGGGCGACAGAGGTTTCGTGGTACATGTACATCAAAATAAGTTATCCATTGCCTCTACTATCATCACACTAGCTAAGCAGCTTAACCACCTGTGCAATCATCACCATCTCTGACGGTAGCTGGTGACCGGAGATGACCAAAGGATGAGAGGATTTTGTTCAAGCCGTAAAGTTCACGTACTCATATAGCTCTTCTGTCCTTGCACGAGCACGATTAATGGCAATGCCACACATGAGGTCAATAATGAACTGACCACATCTACATGTATTGACCTGATGGTGACCGCCCACCCTCATGTCTTCATTCTACGTTATGGCCGCAGATAACATGCCCCGCGGTACCTCTGTGGTAGACGCAATTACATTTCTGTCCCCACTGGGTCTGTCTCTAGCGTTTACACATGACCCGATCGTCGCAGTACATGTACGAATCCTGAAGGTACCAGTAACGGATTTTGAACACTTACTGCCAAGTTCATTAATGGAATGTTGTGCATGATCAATTTGGAAACGGAAAACGTTTGGTCCCTTCGCCCATACCGATGTGATTTTGATTGAACGACCGTGTTGTGAATTGTGCAGAACAACTGGCAAACATTCATGTTATATTCTCACCCAATTGACCACTCTAGTAGCTTAAACAAAATTGTTCAGATACAGAATTTGACATAAGGAGGTGGGTGTTTCAAGACGCGCGTGATGCGTGCCCCATGACCAGGTCAGAACGATGAGAATCCCTCAGTCTGGCATTGATAATCACAAAAGTGTACAGATTTAGTTGGAGCTGAGGATCAGTGGTGAAGTGAAAGTCTTAAATATATTTCTGGATTCACTGCAATGCCTGCAACTGCTCAAAAGTGATGGGAAGCGAACACGACTTTATATTATCGTGGCTGACAGAATAATTGGAACTTGACTACTCGGGGGGGGGTCTCACATTACGGGGGTGCGACGGACGTGCCCCGAAACTGGGTGTCTTTTTCACATTTTTGTATACTGCTGGGTGTCTCTTTTCACATTTATGGTATATTTTTGGCGTCTTTTTTCACATTTTGATTATATGTATGTCACATTCTTGTCTGATTTTGGTATATCATGTCACATTTTTGTCAGATATTTTTTGTCACATTTTTTTTTTGTCGGATATTGGTTTATTATGTCATTTGTCTCATTTGTCTCAAATATTGATGTGTTGTGGGCAACATTTTCTCAAAAATAGGTATATCGGTGGGTGCCATTTTCAACCTGTCCGTGGCACGTCCGTACCCATTTTCTGACCCCAACCCCACCCCCACACGCACACCAGAGCTTGACCCACGTGCAACAGAGACCAGCTAGGAACTTGGAGGACTCCTTTACATTGTTTAGAGGCGTTCCGCTACACATTCGAATCCTGAAACAATAGTTGCGTTCAGGCCAAGGTATCATTTTCACATGAGGTCTTCACAGCGGTGACCAGAATTCCTGAAAGCTCACCATAACTCTCTCCAAGGCCCTGTCAGTGTGACAAGGTTTCTGTTGGGGTCTGGTCAGTTGACATACATATCCTCATATTGACCAGCACATAACCGTATTAAGCAGATATCCCTGATGTAGCACATATCAATATTAGGACATATGCACTGATCGAAGCTGGCCAAGTTTTGGGTATCGGATGATGGTCACTGTTTTCAGGTCAATGGCGGTGTGTAACGGTGTATCTACAATTGCGGGGTGCAGACGCGTCATTCACCCCAACGTCTTCCTTCACACGGTGTCACGGACTATGAGTTTATTATGATGAGCAAACAAATACATATATAGGCCTATATTGTAGTAATGCATTTTTAAAATAACATACATATACATCATTGAGAGGCCACGACAAATTTTCCCAGTTAAATGGGGATAGTACGCCAGTAAATCGTGTATAGTACATATTACTCAGTGAATGAGAAGTCGGAGAATCGTTAATTACATCAATTATGTAGTCTTTTATATCTGTTATATGGAGGTTCCAATTGGAATCATTTTATAGGATTGGGACCAAAAGAAGTGTTCCTGTCATAGAGGTGATCTCACCATAGAGGTGGTCTTAATTGGGGGATCTACTGTATTTGATTGTATATGTGTCAGATGAACTGATCAATTAAGGACGCTCATTTTGGCAAAGGATATAGGGAAACGAGGTCAGGACCGAATGCTGTGCTAGTGCGAACCAGATTGATGTTCACCCTGCATTGTCTCTGTGGGAGCTGTTGGACTTACGTGACCCCGACATGGACCCAGTTGACCTGACATTCGTGAGGTGGGAGCACGATATTGCGGTCAGTTCAGAGCACTTCCGTTCACTCACGTGACCTCAACTATTATATGACACACTTCCCCCGCCACAACTATCTTTCTGTGCTATAGGTGAATCGGGGATACGTGCTTTTTGTTCAACAAAAAATCGGTAATGGCTTTACAGTCTACATTCAAATTATGTCACGGTTTTTAGGTCAATGTGCTGGAATTCAGCCAATGAGGGCATTGAGTTCATGCAGATTGACCCAAAAAGCATGACCTATATTCTTTATATCACGAACATAAGATATTTTATGGAAATAAATAATGGTATAACTATATCCAAACACATGGATGAAAGTAATGGAATTTTATATTATGAATGACAAACACTTTCTTTTTTCCTACTAAATCCCCTAATCCCTTTATTTGCCAGTGAATTGTGCAGAAAATGAAACATATATGAATTTCTTCACCATTGTCATACTTCTGAGTATGTTATGTGTATGATCCAATATTAGAGGGTAGTATTGCGCAGGGCATACATGAAGAAATATATTTCAGCCAATCAGAATGCAGGATTATGGGGCGTGTCACAGAGCCAGTGATATTATGCTGATTGATTAATTCATGACCTGGGGTGAGTTGGTCGTCCCCTGATCTATTAGATGGTAACCTTACTTGACTGCCACAACGTGCTCTAAACACTAATCGTGCAATATACTTGACCTCATAGAAGTGCAAGTATAAATGGCACTGGCAGGTCCAGTTTTTTTTCAGAAAGGGGGAGGGTGCACGTAAGGGATCTCATGGGTTCCGTACCTCCTATCAATAGCAAACATGCCAAACATGGTATGAAAATAAGCTATGTTGGTGGGGAAGTGGAATCTTCTTTCCCACCATCCATGTTATAGGTGTGAGTAATGATAGTATTTGTAACCATATGAAGGTTCCATGGGGTCATGCCCATGTCCTCAGGTGGCACTTTCGGGTAAAGTGAGGACAGCCCATAGTACACTGACCTAGTCTGAAGACCAACACTGACCCAGAGAACTATGTATGTTTTAAGAAGGGAAGTGACGACGGCATTGGTCTGTTGTGCTGAGCCATTGGTCAGTCGCTGCAACCAGTGTGACCTCGTAACATAGTGAGCCATGGATTGACTGCTTTGTTTAGTAACAATGACGCCTTATCTGTTTAATGTACGTGAAAAATTATATATCACATAATAGACACTGACCTATTTATGATCTTCTTTCTTATTGTAGAGTGACAGTATATCAATCAAACATTAGTACACACAAAGGAGTCTTTTGGGTGCAGTACTTGCATGAAGACTAATTCAAAGGGCTTAACTTGCTAGTAATGTTTTCAAGAGGGAAAATACAGCACTCAGTTAGTCATTGGCATCGTGACCAAACACTAGACTCCACTCTGGGGAGAAACAAAATCAGTGTAATGTGTATGAAAAATCATTTATTACCAATGTGCATTTGAAAACTATGCATTTTTTATCGAAACACACTACGAGAAAACCGTTATTGGTATTAAATTTTGTATTTTGATTAACAAGATGTGCTACATGTAAACTTGCCTGTTTGTAAATTGATTCGTTACTCTTTAGAATGTAGAGCAGTGCACACCCATCCCGTATGTTTTTTTTTAATAAATATTTAGCATCCAAACAAGTACCAAATAATATTATTACTGTGAACACAATAGTTTTCCGGTGCCAAAGTGTAAAAATGAAATTTCTAGCAAGATCTAATGTAAAAAAAAAAAAAAAAAAAAAAAAAACATGTTCAAATCGCATATTATCGCCACCTACGGGATCTGTGTGCACACATTATTTCATAACAAAATGCATCATAGATCATGTAATTTTAATGAACCATAAAAATTGTGTTTATCTTACGAAAATACAAGTTAGTAGCTTCCTTTTGACACCTTAAACCCTATTGTTGGTTCATTAAAAGCTATGCTACGGTGGTTGAAACAGAAAATATACGGGATGGGTCTGAGGTGGTCTATCATATTTTTTGTCGTTTTCAAAATAATACCACCACAGACCGATCTACTTAGCTATACTCTAATACGATGAATACAATCGCATTGATGCCAATAATGAAGTACAGATAACAATATAAATCTGTATGCTCACACTAACTTGTTAAATAATAAATAATAATAAAACAGCACAACTTAGAACTTTTTGAAAATTTTAATAACAATAGTACAGCAGAGGTAGAAAATTAACATATATACAATTGAATAGATGAAAATTGCAAAATTTAAAAACAAAATACTCTAGTTTTACAGTATTATTCAAGACACAACATTTGGTATTCACCGTGAATGATCAATGTCTTTCATTAACAACTCAGTTTTCCCCATGAAAGATGATAATAGTGAACAGTCCAGACGTAATTCTATCACATTTTCGAACCAATATACTAAAGTAATTGTTGACCCAATCCTTCAAAATTTCTTTTCAAATTCCATTTCATTACCTCTTTCTTCAGATGTTCAGTGTTTTAAAGCATTGTCAATGCCATTGAGTGAGAGGCTCGTCTTCTGTTTTAATGGTGAAGTCTCCCTTGCCATTACTTCTTGATGGTGATATACCAGGTGCTTGTGTTTCTTCTTTTATTGGCTGAAATTCAGTAATAACTACAGTCTCACCTCTTCTGTTAATGAATTCATAGGATCTAGCTGTGCTTCTGTCGACGTTCGTTAACCGAGGGTAGTACTGTGGTGTAGATTTCTTGGGCGTCGATGGTTTTTTGAAGACTTTGTCATCCTTCTTATTTGAAAATAAGTTATCAGTAATATTACCAGACTTTGCCAACGTGAATCTTCTATTTGATGCCATAATCGTAAAGAACTCAAAGTATGAACTATGATAGGATGATGTGGCAAAGAAGTTGGTACTATATTTATCTTGACACGTGGACACACAAAAATATGGCGGTAGTACAAGCACATTGTACTGATTCCAGCCTAATTCAACCAGACTCTGCATTGCAACCATAAAGCGCACGCCACTACAGGGTCACTGAATGATCGAGACTATAATCTTGACTTGACGGTATGTCTGGTAAAAAATCGATCGATGACGTACCATCACATGAGAAGGCATGCATCAACCTCCAAGCAGGTATAAGCGCAATCTTTTTTCCGAACCGGCAGTGACCATCATTTTGAGTTTGGGCATGCATTTGAAATTAAATAAATATTAAACGGAGAATTTAGATATAAATCTTCTTTTCCTTACACTCTCTTTGTTGGTCATTTTTTATTGATCCACATTTTAAAAAGATTGCTTTTAAATAGCTCAAATTTATAGCCCAAATTTATAACACAAAATCAACTAGCAAATACATTTCATGTAACTTCGTGTGTTTTACATTTCATGTAACTTTGCAACAGTGACCATGAACTGTTGGCAAAACACGAAAAACTAAGGAAATATTGGAAAGAAACCTAAAGCAACATAAATCAAAGCAATTAAAAATGAATGACTTTGAAACAAATATTTGCACCGGCAAATAGTCCACAAAACCACCGTCAAATCGCCCCACCGACAAACGGACCAACCCCCGGCAAATCGCCCCACCGGCGAAACGACTCGACGTCGGCCAATGTTCCAACAATCGGCCGGGCGAATCGCCCCATCGGCGAATCACCCTGTAACCATTTACTTTACCCAGAACTATATAGATCACAACTTAAGAAAACCCATATAGTGCATGAGCCAGACCCTCAAAAATGGAGTCACCGGTACCACTTGGGGGGCAAATGCTCATATGTTTTGTTTTGTTTTTTTGTTTATCTTAATATCTATAGATTACAAAATTTCATGATAGCAACACATATCGAGTAGCTTTTTGTGATTTTTCATGTTTTATATGTACCCACCCTCCACAAAAATGTTAATACTTGTACTTTAATATATTTTAAGGGGGTGTACCTGTTTCTGCTTATTATGTATTTATCAGTAATTTCCAATGCATGCATGATGCATACCATTGGAAAGCTAATAAAATTTCCTTTACAGTGATATAAAGCACGCAATAAATAAAAAAAAGAGTAACCCTATAATGGATACAAATAAACTACCAGTCACATGGAAAAAATAACAATAGCGCGCTTTCGATGACATTTTCTATTTTTCGTGGTCATTCTTTTCATGAAAGATTCTGATGCTAACTTATCCATGCAATCAACATTATCTTCATCCACTGCACCATCATCCGTACCACCAGTCAAATCATCATTTACATTATCATCAGCATCAAGGTTTCATCACGTAAGTCATGAAAATCTTTCAATTGTTCAAAGATTGGCGTGTATTTTTACCTCACTGCAAGATTATCAAAAATTCAATGTTCATCAATCAAAGATTTTAATGTTTTTAGTATTCATAATCATCATCATCATCAGGATCATCTTCGGCATTCAAGTTAATTTCAATAGGATCTTCACATGTCTGATTCGTACATTCCCTCAGTTCGCACATGTCTATACACTTGAGGCCATTCGCAAGACACACACAAGAGGGAAGTTTGCATGAATGACTACACATGCATGAAAGAAGGTCGAGTACAGCTTCTGGTGCTAGTGTTTCATTCATCCAGTCAATGACCAGACTCTGTTTGCAATCTTGTTGTTCCATCTTCTGTCCTCGTCCTGCTGGAGTAGGAGTGTTAGGGTCCGAGCGAAGACTTCTCCAAATTGCAGCTAGATAGTTTGCTCTGAGAGAATGTTTTTCATGGCAGTTCTTGCACTGAGGTAACTGGTGTGATTCAATATCCCCCTTACTTCCACAGAACAGACTGTACCGCAGTTGGTCAATTTCGGTTATCCCTAGATTTGCAGCATAAATATAGCACGTGAATACATCCAGATTGTTTTGAAGATCAGAACTCAAGTTCTAGTACTGTCTGAGATGAGCAAATGCCTCTCTGACATCTGGTGTCTTTTTCAAAATCTGGAGAGCTCTACATTTCCCCTTTCCCACAAAAGCACTCACAGTATCACGTCCAGTGTAAGCATGAAGTCCGATCAATGCTTCACACAATTCAAATGCAATATCTGTTGCAATTTTCTGGATGTCTAATAATCTTGTGCGGTTATGAGTTCCACATTTCTGCTAAAAGGAGGCATGTAAATGTAAATGCATTTAACTTATCACTGAAGGCAAGACGAGTATGAAGACATCTGTGTCTTCAGATCAGATAATCATGGAAGTGCAGCCTTCCCTTGCGGCATGGTCGGCATGCAAAACATTCGCCTATCTGCTTCTTCATGTTTACTCCTCAGAGCTGGGACATCTTCATTTCCTGAGGCATTTACCTTCCAACATGTCTCATCGTGTGTGAGAGATTTTGGTTGACAGGTTTTGTGATGTACTTTGGCTTCTGCCATTCAGTTACCAGGAATTGAACAAGGCTTGTTTTATCATTTCCATGCTTCAGGAAAAGTCTCCACTGTATGAGAATTTGGTTCTCAGCTGGGTCATATTTCTTAACTGACCCCAAAAGGGACTTCAGCACTCTGCTGTAAGGTAAAACCTGTTACCAGCACTTGTTTTGTGGCTGAATTTAGTTGTTCCTGCAGTCGTTTGTTTATCTTTGTTAACAGTCACCTCTGTTGTTTGCTCAACTGGAATGCGCCCAAATGGATTGTCATCTGCAATTTGCACAGAGAAGAAGCCCCCATTCATGAAGTGTTGAAAGACTGTTGGGTGATTTGTTGGTAGATTGATTTGTCATTTGTGTGTAATATGCTGGCAGATACCTTGCATAGTTAGGGTGATCATATGCGAAGCACCATGATAGCAGTTCATGAACAGCGGACAGGTGCAGTTTCCAGTTTCCCTCTCTTGATGCTCTGAGTAATCCCAAAGAATTGTTTTCCACAATATCCATTGCTTGAACCTTAATATGCCAAAATACATTGTCTTGTTTAAGAAACATTGAAAACTAGTAACATTCTATATGGTTAGTGGTGACATTAATGATTGGTTCAGTGGCAGATGACAAATATTTGGGATAGACTTTTCCTAATATCTATGCCGTACATTCCTCCCACTAGAAGCAACACATAAATGATGGGGTTGCTAAGGTAAATAAAAACCAAGCCTCCTGAAGAGGAATCTCTATGGTTCTGAACTTCACCTTACTGTACAAGCTAAGGAGAACCGCATATATGACTATTGTGCGGTACACGCTCACAAACTGTTGTGCAATCTGGGAGCCAACAGACAAGAATATGGTGACCCCCTTGAGTCATCTAAAACGAGTGCCCCATCAAGCCCTTGAAGCCTTTGATTAAGCGGATTTACACCCACACTGTATATCACTCCTTTTGTGTCGTTATTAGAGAAGTTCCGTTCACGAGTGGTTACAAATCTAATGAAATGACAATTCTTAATTTAATGAATTAGTCACAATTCATAATTTAACGAATTAGTCAAATAACTATGTTACTTTTCACTTTTGTGGACAACGGTAATCGCACGTTGACAATAACACGTGTTGTTATTGTATCTTGTTCAGGTTTATAAGAATGGTAGGTTTTATCCTTTCTAAATTCACCTGGCGTTTTACACTGCTTAATTAACGGGTTTTAAATTGTTTAAACACATCGCTAAATGCTGAACACGTATTTACATGAATGGAAGAATTTTTATTGTCATTTGATAACCATTTAAAGGACGACGATGGCATGGAGGGATGATTAATTGGTTTAAAGACGTCTGAAAGGTGGTCAACGCGTCGTGGGTTGATTAATGGGTTTAAAATTTGTTTTTAATGAAAATGGGTTTGGGAGCAGATGCACGTGAGGGGGATGGGTCTAAACCTGCTTAAACTGGTTTGATTGGTCGGTTTCTCGTTCAAGGTCGTGATGCGGCTTGCTTCACCATTCATCAACCTCTTACAAGGACGTCCCCAAGGCCAAGGTCGGAGCCAAAACTTCCAAATTTACGTAACCCATCGGGCCCGCGCAGTTATTCCCCGGCTTTGCCCCGCGGCTCCCTCCGAGGCTGCTGCGTGGGGCTTGCCTTGCCATGACTTGACGTGCTCGATCATCCACCTTTCCAATTACACCCTCAAGGCCACGGCTGCCGGGGGTGGGCCTAAACCTGCCTAACCTAACTCGATTGGTCGGTTTCTCATTCAAGGCCATGACGTGGCTTGCTTCACCGTACATCAACCTCTTACAAGGACGTCCCCAAGGCCAAGGTCGGAGCCAAAACTTTCAAATATACGTACCCCATCGAGCCCACGCAGTTTTTCCCCGGCTTTGCCCCCCGCGGCTCCTTCCAGGGCCGCTGCGCGAGGCTTGCCTTGCCTTGACTTTACGTGCTCGGTCATTCACCTTCCTAATTACACCGGTGCTCTTACAATTACACCCTCAAGGCCACACGTAAACCATGGGCCCGCGCAGATATTCCCCGGCTTTGCCCCGCGGCTCCTTCCAGGGCTGCTGAGCGGGGCTTGCCTTGCCTTGACTTCACGTGCTCGGTCATTCACCTTCCTAATTACACTGGTGCTCGTCCAATTACACCCTCAAGGCCGTCTAAACAATAGGAACAATAGGAGGAGAATCGTTCAAGTGTAAGAGCATATCTTTGAAACGTATACTACTTTGGTATTATTTTTAGTCTGGAAAGTGGTGTTTTCACATTTTTAAATATTGCCCACATTTGACAACTATTCCATTATAATACTACTACATGTAGGTTCTACTACCTGTTGACCATTTCTGTACTAAGGAAAAGTAAAATTTTGGCTGGGCTGTAATGATTGTTTAGCTACTTTCCCAGGAGATATGACCAATTCAGGTGTTAACTCAAGTTTTCTTTTATTTCAATGCATGCTGAAAAACATTCCATCCCTTCTTTGTCAAATTGACATCAAGTGAAGTGTCACTTTTTTTTATCCCTCCCTTTCTTTGAAATCATAT
>CM032667.1:16579015-16594098 GCA_019095985.1 Streblospio benedicti | reverse complement strand
ACATATGTATATGATCATAGACAGTATAGGCGAGGTTTTTTTCAGCTGTCTGCTGAAAGTAGGTCAGTATGACATCACTTCTCCTCCTCAGTCTGTTCTGTATTGTTACAGCACAACACTATTACATAACAGCACCCAAAGTTACATAACCTTTCTACAGCATTACGTAATGTTTGGGTTCAGTGTCCTGAAAGTCATTCAACTCCCAGTTTGAGGTCAGTCAACTCTGCATGGGGTAGCTCACGTCTCTTCAGCCGCACGCTGCCTACAAAAAGCAGCTGATCTTTTTTATGATTCAGTGACGTGCATGTTAACATATAGGAACGATCTGTCTTGATACACTATGGTATGATATGATATCAATGACTCGTCTGAGTACCGGCCACTGCAAGTTGTGTTGCCGGACATTGGCATGATCAAGAAAGTGCATGATCAGCATGACATGCTGTGTATAATCAGTATACACTTATATGGAAGCATGATCTACTGCTGTTGCATTAAACAATGTCAATTTTAAAAAAAATCATGGATATACACATACAATTGTCTGTGTATGGTGTATGCATGCTGTATTGTCGCCAGACAAAACGAGCTTGCTAGCAACTTGAACACTAATGTCGACATGCTCTTTGATAGTTTTATGATTTCATTACTGTGTTATAATTTAAGCCCGGTGTAAGCAGTTGGAGGATATGAAATTGATGCTGCTTTTTTTTCCTAGTGGACTTTTCTTGTTACAGCCATGGGGATACGGATATAATAAAATTTAAGAACTGTTTGTGGCTATACCCTTATAGGTACTTAATGGAATTTGAAAATTTAAAGTAGAATTATATCAAATCTTGCCTAATCCTCAGAAATCTTGCCTAATCCTCTCAAATCGGATTTGAAGAGAAACGTTCAATGTGGATAGATTAAACAGTATTCTTAAATTCTCGTGGTGTATGGACGTTCCTTCTATCTGCACCAACATCAACTGCCCATATATATAGGCCTCTTTTTTAAGTTCAGTATATAATGATATATACAGAATATCCTTTGTATGTATTTGGAATATGTAGCAAAGAACTTGGTGCAGGGCTGAATTAGTAACTTGCTAAAAGGCATCAGTCTTCTACAGAGCTTCGTTTTAGGACATATTTTAGTAGTAATGTTTATTGCAATGTTGTCAATACTAATATCTTTCCAACAAGTGATTCAATAAAGTGTAAAGTTGGAGTTCTAGCTGTTGCTGCACGATTTGATAAGTGACAATCATTGAGTTGTTACCCGATTATGAATGGAATTAACTCATTGAGTTTCTTTTGCACAATGGCAATAACTTCAATATTTTGATAAACTCATAGTTTTTAACATACCAAATACTTTAGACCTTGTCTGTCGGCCAGTCTTTTTCAAACAGACGTCACACAGGATGATAGGATGTGACGTCAGGATGTAGGTTAGTAACAGAGGTAGTGAGGAACTAGCCCTTGACTTCAATAAAGTGCCATACGTGTGCGATAAGAAGCCCCCACCCCCCCACCCCACCCCACCCCCCCACTCTCATTACTAACCTACTTTCTGACGGCACATCTTGTCACCCAGTGTGAAGTCAGCTTAAAAATGACTGGCCGACAGACAATGTCGAAAGTATTTGCTCAGGTAAAAAAACTATGGGTTTATCAAAATACTACCCGTATATGCTTGATAAATTATGACACAAGTCTACTTAAAATTTGCTTTGTATTACAATCGCATATCATTGTTTGTAAACCGTATGTTGCACCCTCATTACATTATGCCACACGTTCTAACACTAATACATTTGAAATATACATTATTTAACATTCATACCCCAGATACGTGCTTGTCAAAGAGCCGAAATATGAAATATGCCCTACATAGACAAACTATGTTTACATGAAATACACCATGCCAGCCTTATCACTTTAATAAAATTATGCTACGTATGTGCTCATCAAAATGAAGTCCCACTCGGACAATAACTAGACTCATATCTGGATGTGTATTTAAGGGTTATCTCCACCCTCGAAATCATATCAGAAACATATTTATTTTATTCTTTTAACTCAAACTATGCATTTCAATGTCCAAGTGCGGTATATGCAAATCAGCTTGCAACATAAAAATCAACTCAATTCAAGAGATGGTTAAAAGGTCACAAACACGGTCTATGCATATAATTAAAGTCATTTTACCCACCCTTCTGGGCCGCTACATCTGAGAGGGGTAGGTTGTATTTTTAAATACATATTCTACTTCTGAAACTTTAAAAACTTTTTTAAAAACTTTAAAAAAAACAGATATTTTACTGCTAGTGAAATAGAATAAAGTTGTGATGTAAAATAGAATTAAATAATGTTTGCACCAAAAAATTGAAAATAAATGTTTTAGCCAAAGTCAAACAATCTGGCCCCCTCTCAGATAATCAACTCGTCCAGCCATCTGAGAGGGGTAGGTAGTTTTTTAGAATGAATATTTTACTTCTGAATATTTTCAAAATAAACATTGTACTGCTAGTGAAGCACAATAAAGTTATGATGTATTACGGCAAAAAATAATGTTTGTTCCACAAAGTTGAAAATAACTAGTTCTGCCAAAGACAAACGACCTAACCCCCCTCAGATAATCAACTTGTCCTGTGATGAGGAATAATAGCAAACATCACACCACTTCTTTTGACCAATCGGCGCGCTTATAGCACGATTTTTAAATATTGTAGTAAAAGTGGTCGGAGTCTAATTACTACGATGACCATATTTGGGGGATGTGAGATGAGGTATATCATCACCGCTCTTCATTGATAAATACAGCTTGGAGTGTGAGAAAAGTGTATTATATGCCTTTTTATCAGTCTTGGCCATAAAAGGTGCCAAGCACAGACACATGGAAAACGCCTCCATGTAGAGACTGGTTGTTGAAAAAGGCTAATCAAATTAAAAGTTCAGATTCATCACATACCTTATCAATTTGCATATAGACTCTATGATATTATACAATTATAATCTAGTATCAAGCTCACTTTTAGTATCATGTATACAAAGTGGAATGGGTGAGGTGTAAAATACATACACAGCGGTTTACAATATGGAGGTAATCTACACTAGAATCCAATTTTGGCACTTCTGTTTCGCTGCTTTCAGCATAATTATACATATGCACACCAATTCCCTTCCCTGATTACTATAGCTCACATATTGGTTATCTTAGATTAGAAGTGTATCTTTTAAAACTTACTAGCATACCCTTTTTTATGGTTCTAGGTAAAGTCTTTCAAACAAAGGCCTAAAAGTGGCAATACCAATTTGGAAAAATTAGCGGAGGGAGGGATTTGGAAATGTAGTATATTCCTATATATAATTATAAGTTATACGTGTTTACGTGCAAAACCTGCTGAAAGCCACTGATGTTTATACTTCAAACATCTTTTGTCAACCCTCTTTCGGCTGGACTGCCAACTACGCATGCTCAGTACAGGGTTGACTGGCCTGAAACTTGGAGGTGATTGACATCCAGGACACTGAACCCAAATATTATGTAATGTTGTGCGGTGTGGGTGCTGTGGTAACTTGGGGTGATCTTACACCTTGGGCTGTTCTTATTATGTAACAAAGTGTGATGTAAGAATTACATAATGTTACACTTACACAGCACCAACTACCTCAATGGACTCTTGATGCTCTTATAACCATCCTTTCTGTGTTATATCATACCATTATATGTTAATATCAAGCTCACTTTTAGTATCATGCATACAAAGTGGAATGGGTGAGGTGTCAAACACACACACAACGGTTTACAATATGGAGGTAGTCTACAGCAGAATCCTATTTTGACACTTCTATATTTCACCGCTTTCAGCACACAATACACACCACTTTCCTTCCCTGATTACTATAGCTCACATATTGGTTGTCTTTGATTACAAGTATATCATTTAAAACTTGCTAACAAATGCTATGGTGCCAGGTCAAGTCTTAAAAACAAAGGCCTAAAAGTGGCAATGCCAATGTGGAAATATTGGCTGAGGAAGGGATTGGGAAAATTAGTATATTTCTATATATAATTATAAGTTATACGTGTTTACGTGCAAAGCCTGCTGAAAGCCACTGATGCTTATACTTCAAACATCTTTTGTCAACCCTCTTTCAGCTGGACTGCCAACTGAGCATGCTCAATACGGGGTGGACTGGCCGGAAACTTGGAGGTGATTGACTTTCAGGACACTGAACCCAAATATTATGTAATGTTGTGCGTTGCATATGTTGTTGTAGCTTGGGGTGTTCTTATACCTTGGGTTGTTCTTATTATGTAACAAAGTGTGATGTAAGGATTACATAATGTTACACTTACACAGCAACAACGACCTCAATGAACACTTGATGCTCCTATAGCCAGCAATTCTTTGATGTTATCCTAAGTCCTGTTCATATATATGTATGGATTAGTAATGTTCATTGTTATATCTATATTGTTATATCTATATAAACAAAACATATGCTACTTCCCCCTCGAATAAAAGATTGATAAACAAACCTGGGATCGAAAGGATACAACATTCCATTTTTACAAAAGATTTACCTACGATTGTACATGAGTATGAAAATACATAAACACACGCTTGGCAACTGTGTAGACATTATGAAATTTAGTCACTGGTTGAGACCGGATGAGATTGACTTAACAATCGCTCTATTGTAATATGATCGTACTGCACATATATTGAATGTTACAATATTGCAATATATCACACACACACACACACACACTTTTGCATTTTACGAACACACCCCCCACACACACACACACACACCACCACCACACACACACACATCACCACCACCACCCCACACACACACACACACACACACACACACACACACACACACACACACACACACACACACACACACACACACACACACACACACACACACACACACACACACACACACACACATATATTCAGGCATTACACCATCTGAACCTAGTCGAGACCACATCCGGACTTTGGAAAGTCGTGGAGGTTCAACACAAGATCACAAGAAATATACTAACTTCTGGACTATAAAGATTTTCCCCATTCCATCTGCGACATGGTCAACATCTGGCTTGAAGACGACTAGATAACGACAGTATCCAGACATGGTCACGAGTTGGTCTCGAGAAAGTTAAGACATGGTCCGGACATACTCCCGACCATGTCTGTCATGGATTATATCTCATTTGAAACAATGTTACTTGATTCACGTGGTGCTACCTAGCGACTCCACCTAGCGGAAGGCTCGCAGGTGAGCCGTACAATCGCTACCCAACGCGGTTCATCAAACTCGACTGGCACTGCCGCCGCAGCACCGATGCCGCCTGTATGCATACATATCCCCGTTTAAAAAGCATTGAACTGTTTTGGCATCGATTTCTTAAAGCTGCCGGCGAGGTTTGTGCGTTGTGGGCTGTATATCGCCATAAACATGACCCCGCACTTGTTGAAATTTATTTTAATTATTTAAAAAAACAAAAAAAAAACAAAAGCTCTGCAGACGGTATACCCCCGCGGTACACGTGTAATTGCCGCACGCACGTTTATGTGGGGGGGGGTAAGGATGACGGAAAATTTGGTAGCACAATTTGCCACTTGGTAGATGAAAATAATGAATAAAAACCAAGGTGGTCTGTAGTAATGAAGAAGCGTGAAAAAATAAAACTAGATCAAAAGTGTTCAAAGAAGACGCTGTTGCTAGAACAACGCTGACATATGGGCGATTATGATATTGCATAAGCATTTTTTAAAACTTAAAATTGCTCCCTGACAAAAATGACTTAAAATGGCTGTCAGGAAATCACACTTAAATTGGCAAAGTGCCAAATTGAATATATGTGATAGACTCTAGCCATGTAAGCATTGTACCAAGTTTGAATGTTCTCATCCAAGCAGCTTTTTAAGATACTGCAGAAAACCTCCAAAATGGACCATAAATGGCCCTGTGGAAAGAATACTTTAATGGGCAAAGTAACCAAAATCGAATCACCTCCGGTGTCGAAGCGTACCACATAGTTGTGTTAAGTTTCAACAAAATCGGTTCATCAAGCATACCCTCTAGCTTGTCCAGACATATACATACATACATAGGATTACATACATACTGACATACAAACAAAGTGATCACAAGGCTTTCGCCTTTCAGCTGCTGAAGCAACGTAAATAGAAAAAAAATGACAACTCTTTGAGGTCTCAAACCTTCATACATAGACTAGGTACCACAAACCCCCACGACGATACCATCTTTCTATTGGCACCAATATGAGGGCAGCCCTGCATGTGACTTCAAAGATAGGTTATTCTTTATTCAGTCCATCCTCTATTAGGAAGAGCCCGCAGAAGAGAGGACTGACTGACTGAAGGAGTCAAGAGATGTGTTTTATGGAAGGAAATTCATGTCGACCTTGAAAGGTTTCTTCTCTTTTTCATTCTTGTTCTTCCTCTGCTTGTTCTTGTTATTTTTGTTCTTGTTCTTGTCATCCTTCTTCTTGCCGTTCATCTTCTTGTTGCGTCGCTTCAGCTCAGCTGCTGAAGCAAGCATTGTGTTTCGTTCTTTTGTAACTATATATGTATGTATGTATGTATGTATGCATGTATGTATGTATGTATGTATGTATGTATGTATGTATGTATGTATGTATGTATGTATGTATGTATGTATGTATGTATGTATGTATGTATGTATGTATGAATGTATGTATGTATGTATGTATGTATGTATGTATGTATGTATGTATGTATGTATGTATGTATGTATGTATGTATGTATGTATGTATGTATGTATGTATGTATGTATGTATGTATGTATGTATGTATGTATGTATGTACAATGTATGTTCATCAGGACAAGCTAGCGGGCTAACCGATCGACCGATTTTGTTCAAACTTTAAACGACTATGAGGTATGAGGCGACACATAAGTAATACGATTTTGGGCACTCTGCCAAGTATAATTTGCTTTCTAGAAGCGCTTTTTATGACATTTTCAATGATATTCAATGCACTTAGCCAGCAAAGAAAAATCCATATATTCCAAACCAAGCAGCAAAAATTGATTATTGGATTTGAAACTGATATTGATTATCATCTTGTCATTCAGTACTATTGTATGGCAACACAAGTATCTTTTGCTGATATATTGATTGTGATTCATTCTGATGTTTTCTCCCAAATTCATCAATTTCTTTGATTGTAAAGTATCATTATTTCAGTAAACATCTAGCGACACAGTGTTCTTTGAACACTTTTGATCTAGTTGTTTTTGTTGTTGTTTTTGCTGTTGTTTTTGTTGTTGTTTTTGTTGTTGTTGTTGTTGTAGCTGCTGCTGCTGCTGCGGCTGCTATTATTCTTTGTTGTCCATCCTCTGCTGCTCCCGCCCCTGTTGCCGCTTCCTTGCTGCTTCTGCAGCTGATGTTGTTGTTCTTGTTGTTCTTGTTCTTGTTGTTCTTGTTCTTGTTCTTCTTCTTCTTCTTCTTTTTGTTTGTCTGGTTCCTCTTCTTCTTGATCCTTCTTGTGGTTCGTCTTGCTCTTGTCGTTTTTTCTTAATGTTGTTTTTGTTGTTCCTCTTACTGTTCCTCTTCTTGTTCTTCTTGTTCTTCTTCCTCTTCTTATTTTTTCTTGTTCTTGTTCTTCTTGTTCTTTGTCTTGTTCTTCTTCTTGTTCTTCTTGTTCTTCTTCTTGTTCTTGTTCTTCTTATTATTATTCTTCTTGTTCTTCTTGTTCTTGTTCTTCTTTTTTTCTTCTTCTTGTTCATCAGGTTCCTTCTTCTTGATCCTCTTCTTGTGGTTCTTCTTGCTCTTATCGTTTTTCTTTGATGTTGTTCTTCTTGTTCCTCTTACTGTTCCTCTTCTTGTTCTTCTTGTTATTCTTCCTCTTCTTATTTTTCTTGTTCTTGTTCTTCTTGTTCTTGTTCTTCTTCTTGTTATTCTTGTTCTTCTTGTTGTTCTTCTTCTTGTTGTTCTTCTTCTTGTTGTTCTTCTTCTTGTTTTGTTCTTCTTCTTTTTGTTCGTCTGGTTCCTCTTCTTCTTGATCCTCTTCTTGTGGTTCTTCTTGCTCTTATCGTTTTTCTTAATGTTGTTCTTCTTGTTCCTCTTACTGTTCCTCTTCTTGTTCTCTTTGTTCTTCTTTCTCTTCTTATTTTTCTTGTTCTTCTTGTTATTGTTCTTGTTCTTGTTGTTGTTGTTCTTGTTCTTCTTCTCTTCTTCTTCTTTCTTCTTCTTATTTTTTCTTCTTCTTTTTTCTTCTTCTTCTTCTTCTTCTTTTCTTATCCTTATTCTTATTTTATATTCTTTCAGTTATATCTTCCAGTGCAAGCAATTTAGAAACTCAAACTTAAGTTCAATAATGGTTGGTCACATCGAGAAACAGACTCTTTAATACAATATCAGTAGGGAGATAGTACAGTACACCAATTGGCACATAGCAACTGTTTATAAAGTAGTTTGCTTTTCATGTGAAAGACCATCATGACCGGCCTACCCACCGTCGTGGTAGCTGCAGCCTGGTGCACTGGGCGGCAACTTCACCTGCTTTGGTCGAGATCTTCAGTGACTGTGGACCCAACAGGTTATTTGGTTTCAGTGGGCTACCTTTTATCACCAGGGGTGGTGGATGGATGAAAAGCTCAACTTAATTTGAGAGAATGAAGGTGATGTAAAGGACTTGAAAATATGTGTTGTATTTATGATCGTGATGATACCTATGGCTGTCAGGGCTGTACTGGAAAGTTACAATTAATCTAGTCACAGCATTATTATACTCAACATTATTTTTACAGAAAATATAATGGCTTGATTACATAATGCATTCATTTATGGTGTAACATGAGCATAACATTCCTACTTTACTTTGGATTAAAACTGTAATACACATGTGTGTATGAGTGTAAATGCGTGCGTGCGTGCGTGCGTGTGTGTGTGTGTGATTTGTGTGTCATTGCATTGTAGTGTTTAATTATGTGTACTTCTTAGTTTAATGCAATGTCTAATGAGCTTTAGAATTTTTGTAAAACGTTCTTTAATATAAATCACACATGAAATCATCTTGGTTTTTTTTTTCTAATCACTCATCAAATTTAATTGCATAAAGTTACATATGTCGATGAGCATCAACTAGTAGTAATTCAGTACCAATTATATTCATCGATATTCTTTATATCTCCAATGTTATATCATAATTAATATATCACATGTTTATAATATTTTACAGTTCTAGTCACTGTTTTCAGCAGAAAATTACATGTTGCAAGTATATGAGAAATGATCAATTGATGATCAATAAGTGTGCCAAGGACCTGGTGTAAAATGTAAAATGCAAGTCGTGAAAGGATGACTTTGATCACGACTATAAACCCCGCATTTACATTTATATTTACATAATATTATTTACAAAGTTTTATATAAATAACTAAATTGAAAGTTTTATGCTATATTCTTTTTTTCGAGCTTTATTCATCAAACAAATCAAATTGAAAATATTCTTGTTTCGAGATCTTGATGATCCTATTTCAATAAAAAAACAAATGAAATTACATATTAATAAGAATCACAAGTCAACATAAATCAACAGTAGTTATTTTACATTATATAATTTCTATATTCTTCAACGATCTCATTTTATGTGTCTTTTTTAACTTTATAACATTCCTACTTTCCTTAACACTTGAAACATTTACACAATCAGGTTTAAACAAAACTCAGTTAGAGTTTTTAAGTCAGAAAAAATACATAGGGGCTAACCACTTGTTTGTTTCAGATCGATTTTTACATATGAATTTACACAATGCAATTCACTCTACAATATGTCTTATAACCAGATGTAATCAAATAAATTGCAAAGTCCTGACACCATGACTTGGATAATTTACTATTATAAGTGTCCGCATTGCATTTATATCAACCCCCCCCCGAGTATTATTTCTGGTGGTTTATATAAATAACTAAATTGCAAGTGCAGCAGTGAAAAAGGTAAACCATAATACACAGTGTTAAATAAATTAAGATTTTTTACTTTTTCATTACCAAAATTTTAAAAAAAGCGGACTATTTAAAATCTTAAGATCAGACTACATTTGTTTATTATAATCATATTTGATGTAGATATTAAAGATGGTTTTGAAATCATGAGTTCAGTTTTGTAAATTTGCCAACGAGGGTGCATTGCAGTAAGGCTTTTTTTTTGCACATGAAATTTAGATTTCCCAAACGTATTAAAAAGAGAACTATTATTACATGTGCATAATATGTTGCTAATGATATAAAAATAAGTTATTAATACAACTTTCTGTAAAACTATCTGTTTACTTATTTTGTGCCAAGTGAATGACATTGAGGCATGTGGGATTACTTGACAGCTCATACCCCCCACCCACACACACACAAACACACACAACCCCTACCATTAATAATAAAACCACACACACACACCAACCACTAAAACCTAAACGCCCCATATATGAAACTACAACAAAGCAAACGGTAACTGCTACGTCAGTTCACGGTAAAAAAACAAAACAAACAGTGTTAGAGTCATTGACCTCTGTGTTTTTTACCTGGAGGATATTGACCTTTTTTATTTATCGACTGGGTCAACGTGCTGGTTTGGCTCAGGGGATTGGTGCATCATTGATTTATTGCTTTTGGGCTGCTGAGGATTACCAGGATTACATTGTTACTCACAATACAGTATCCGTTTATCTCGAAATCTGATTACTCGTGATACGAGCAATTAAGGGCTGGCCATTTGATCTAGGGGGGACAAGCTAGTAATTTCTAAGAATAAAATAATTTCGTTGAAAAGAAATAAACAATTTTAGTTTTGCCAAGAGTAAATAAAATACTTACCTATTCATTTAACTACAAATTATGGAAGTTCGCGTGATTTAATTTCGTTGCTAATCTACAAGCTTACGTGATTCTCTAAAAGATGTTATAATTTCTTTTGAATGTGTTACACTTTGCCATAAAAACTATTTATTGAACATTACTTTAAAAATATTCTGTGCCAATTTACTCTCCCTACCACCTTCAAAATTGAATTAGCCTCCCCGTTCCAATGTTTCCCTTCATAATACTGAAAGCATCCACCAGGGCCCCGCAGCCAACTATACGGATTAGATAGGGTAACTCGATGTTACGATAACATTCCTTCAGCTTCCATAATTTATAAACAAGTACAACTGTATTGTTCAACACACCATTGTTTATTTTCCTATACCCTGCATTAATATTACACCATGTCGGACTTTTTGCATAAACTTTTTTCCGAGAGTAGTATTAGATGATTGCATACGGATTGTATGTGTTTTGCTTTCATTCTCTCCTACGTTCTATTCACATGCATAGATGTAGCCCCAAAAAGCGGGCGAAAACCAGACGTCCAATTTGCCAGCTTTCTTGGTATTCTTTATTTTTCAAAGCCACTGCTCTGGAAACTAGATGAGCAAGAAATCGTGGCAAAGTAAGGGCAGAGAACACATTTATTAGAAAAAAGCTCTGCTCGGTTTTGAAATTGCACTGCTATTGCGATGTAGACTTATTTCTACCTATGGCAAAAAACAGGTTGCACCATATTTCCCTGGGCAGCTGTAATTATATGCAATGTGTCTCAATACACCAGGCACGAGCGGTAAACAGGTAAATTCAAATGCTCTGAATTAACTATATCAAAAGTGTTCAAAGAACATGGCGTCTCTAAAACGACGTTGACTTATGGGCAATTAAATTATATATACTGAAATAATGTATACTTTACAATTAAGAGTTTTTAGCGTCTTATCTCTCCATGTAAAAACTACTCATTTGAAAGAAAGACACCCAAACGGCATGAGATGAAGTGAATGTAAACAAGTGACAATCCTAGTGGGCAAATGTTTTTTCTCATTCCAGATCCTAGACGTGTTGTGTTTGTGTCCCTGCTACAGGACTAGAGCTCCATTTTGTGTACAGTGCCTCAGTGCAGCAGACGATAAAAACAGTCCGCGGACCACTCCATCATTTATGCTTTTTGTTAACGTTTTTCTTCTTCATATAACTCTTTCAATGTCTACCACATGTTAATTAAGTACGCCTTATATGCGATGTTTCTCGATGTCGTCAGCCCTTTTATCCATTACAGTTTATTTGTACACTATTTTACATTTCTTTTAGTTTTTCTAAAGAAGGGATTTTACGGAGTTGTTTTCTTACCTCGTAATGACACGATTATTGAAATTATAGGCAATGATAGTTTGTGGTGTGTGCATTTAAATGGGTTTGTCAGTCATTATTCAGCTGGATCTTTTAAATGAGTAGTTGAAAGTTAAACCCTGCTCATTGCGGCCAACATTATTGAGCAAACAGTTCACTGAAATGCCATATCAGTGCCCCTAATAATGATTTCCGCGTGTCGTATTCTTCGGGCAATAGTTTCGTCTGAGCATTGGGCCATCGATCATGCTCAACATCCACCACAATCTGTCCTCTAGCTGCACATGTAACCATGAACACTGATATGTTTTGCTATGTGGTCGGGAACTCGTTTACTTAGATTCGTTTACAGATTATCGGTCTTAAAATTAAGCATCTAAAGCCCCCCCCCACACCCACACCCACACCCACCCACACACACACACACACACACACACACACACACACACACACACACACACACACACACACACACACACACACACACACACACACACACACACACCGCCGCACACTTCCAGCACATTAGCAAATATGCTAGACACATTCCAGTACCATCTACGTCTGGTCACATGTGCCTAAAAAAATTGAAAGTACACGGGGAAACCAATCATAGCAACAACAAAAACAGTAAAAATATGTCATGGCAACAAATAAGGAAAAATGTCATAGCAACAAACAAGCAAAAGAACAGTTGACAAAGGCACATATAAAAAAGCGCTATTGCCAGGGGGTTAAATAACAAGATGAATCAGCTCAACCCACACGGTGTCCTTGAGTCTTGATGTTATTCACCTTTTTTCAAGGCCGATTTTACTCCATGAGTTACGCTCAATGTCACCTGTCACTTCTACAAGGACGTCATTTTATCTTGCTTACGCTCAGCGATTTTCATCACTGCTAAAAGGTCAACCACCTTGCGCACAATAACAAAAACACTGCAGTGCGTTTTTTTACGGTCACGTTTTACACCACGTGATGATGCACAAAATGGCCTGGAAGCTACCCAGAAGACATTGACCCAGACAGGTGATTTATTTTTTCCAGGAAGTGCAATTTACCCCCTGTCGCGGTCATAGCATAGTAGACTCGTCCAGTTGAAAAATAACATCTACTCCCAAACATTCAATCACGCCATTGCGTGATTGGGCAGCGAGACAGACGTATTTACGAGTGACATTTCTCTTGGCGTCTGCCGTGTCTTCTTTTTACCACAAGTGTCTTTTCTGGTGATTGCCTACATATAAAAAAAAAGATGAACCTGCTGGAATGATCTAAATTCACACAGTTCAGATGCTGAGCAATAGCCTCCTAGGGAGATGATGGGAAATAATGTCATACAAAAAGGAAATAGTAGATTAGTTTTTGTTTTATACGGGGTTTTATACTAAGTGGATAAATATCTATCTCAACATGCTAAAAAAACTTTTGGCCTGTGCCCTTATTCAATGTCACTTTGGCTATGCATGTTCACTGTTCAATGTGGTACTCCTCCTAAACCAATTCAACAAATTAAAAAAAAGAAAATCGTCCATGTCTTCAAAACAAAAATATATGATGCATTTTAAATTTAGACAATAGAGCCCATACTGACTTTGCTGAATGTAGAGAGATAGGGTGACTTACAGTTGATATGAGAGTGATTCAAATTTAGTGTTAGACATATGCCATAATATCGTAAATAATCATGCACTTTCTTATGTCAAATATCAACTTTCATTCATTGTCAATAGTCACACACATAATACCAGGCTAAGTGTTCGAGGTATATCAGTTTCTTGGGTAGGCAGCTTCGGTAAACGTTCATTTGGATATACAGTAACTCATTTTGGAACTATACTCCAGTTGAAATTAAATCCAATTAATTCCAATTTCAAAATTCAAATTACAAAAAGGCCTTGTTAACGACATGAGGCCTGTGGAAGAAACTGAATTTATTTATTATTAGTTCTAATTAAACTGTAATATGATGTTTAATCTGTTGTTCTAACTTATTCTTTAATTGCTTTTATGAGGCATGTGCCGGCAGTCATGTGATGCTTTTAAGGACTGCATTGCAAATAAGCAATACATGTACTATATGCATATAATATGTACGCCTTTATGTGTTATCCGAGGAAAATCATGTGACAATCATAATCTATGCTTATATGTGATATCATATAACAACCTATTTTTGTTTTATTGTACATGGGTTTTTTTCTGAATAAAACTAATCTATTGAATCTAAGATTAAAACCGTGTTAATTTGGCAACAACACAATGTGTATATTGTGTTTATGTTGGCATTGTGAATGAGAGGCCCCTTTTTGAGCTCATTATAAGTGGAATATAAATGGCGTGTAGCATCTCGGGCATTTAATGCTTTTTTGATAGATGCTTTGATGCCATGTTTTATATTTTGGCAATGAGTTTGCATGCCTTTAGTGAGTACTCTCATTTGAAAATCAATTTCACTTGAAAAGCGCATACGGCACTGCCCTCATGATGAGCAATGAGTGTTATGCCTATCTCCTGAAGATGACCGTGTTTCTTTTCCTTTTCTTTGTTTTGTGTTCTTTCTTTTTGTATTTCTCATTGTTTGTGTTTGTCCGCCCTTTTACACACCACTCATCGATATGAGCATTACCACTATTCTAAAAATTAAGCTTCGCTTGATAACATCCAAGTGTAACCCCTGGGTGTAACTGCTGGAAGCAATACTGTCTACATATTAGACAGGTGTTACTTTTAAAGAGGTTGGACTCTATATAGTTATGTTAAAGGGAAGAAATGAAACGTGTCCACATAATGGAGATATTTTACATGAATGTCACCATTGTCAAGAACAGGATTTTCATTATCACACTTTGTA
>CM032667.1:16522749-16577749 GCA_019095985.1 Streblospio benedicti | reverse complement strand
TGGATAAGCATTTTTTAAAACTTAAAATTGCTCCCTGACAAAATGACTTAAAATGGCTGTCAGAAAATCACACTTAAATTGGCAAAGTGCCAAAATTGAATATATGTGAGACTCTAGCCATGTAAGCATTGTACCAAGTTTGAATGTTCTCATCAAGCAGCTTTTAAGATACTGCAGAAAAACCTCCAAAATGGACCATAAATGGCCCTGTGGAAAGAATACTTTAATGGGCAAAGTAACCAAAATCGAATCACTCCGTGTCGGCGTACCACATAATTGTGTTAGTTTTCAACAAAATCGGTTCATCAAGCATACCCCTCTAGCTTGTCAGAGACATATATACATACATACATAGTGATTACATACATACTGACATACAAACAAAGTGATGTCCACAAGGCTTTAAACTTCCGGCTGCTGGGCAGCCGCCAAATAGATGAAAAAAAGGCCGCTGCTGAGGTCTCAAACCTTCATACATAGACTAGGTACCCACAAACCCTCGACGATACCATCTTTTTTTTTGGACACTTTTAATATGAGGGCAGCCCTAAATGTGACTTCAAAAGATAGGTTATTCTTTATTCAGTCCATCCTCTATTAGGAAAGAGCCGGAAGAGAGGACTGACTTGAAGGAGTCACGCAAGAGATGTGTCTTTATGGAAGGAAATTCATGTCGACCTTTAAAGGTTTCTTCTCTTTTCTTGTTCTTGTTCTTCCTCTGCTTGTTCGTCGCTTATTTCAGTTGCTTGTTCTTGTCATTCTTCTTCGTTGCCGTTCATCTTCTTATTTGTTTTGTTGTTGTTTTTGTTATGTTGTTGTTGTTGTGGCAGGCGTACCGATTACTGCTTTCGTTTGCTGCTGCTGGCCTGCTGCTGCTACCGCTGCGACACCGCCCCTGATTCAATTTTGGGCAATCTGCCAATTAAACTGAGCTTTCTTCTTGTTTTTTGTTCTTAATTCTTCTTGTTCTTCTTCTTCTTGTTCTTCAATCTTGTTCTTCTGATTATTGGATTTTTTTTTGTTCATCGGCTCCAGTACTCTTCTTCTTGATCAACTATCTTTTTATGGTTTTTTCTGATTCATTAGCCAGCTGATGTTTTATTCGTTTCTTTTTTCTTAATTTTATATACAATGTTCTTAATTCCTCAAGTCAACGTTTCCTCTTCTTGTTCTTCATGGTCTTCTTCCTTGTTATTTTTTCTTGTTCTTGTTCTTCTTGTTCTTCTTGTTTTTTGTTGTTGTTTTTTGTTGTTCCTTGTTGTTCTTCTTCTTCTTTTTGTTTGTCTGGTTCCTGCTATTCTGCTCTTGATCCTATTCTGCTGCTATTGCTGCTTCTACCGCTACTGCTCGCTTCTTTTTCTTGTTCTTGTTCTTCTTGTTCCTCTTTCTTGTTCTTCTTCTTCTTCTTCTCTTTGTTCTTCTTTCTTCTTCTTGATTTTCTTTGGTTCTTCTTGCTCTTATCGTTTTTCTTAATGTTCTTCTTCTTGTTTCCTCCTTCTGTTTCCTCTTCTTGTTCTTCTTGTTCTTCTTCTTCTTATTTTTTGTTCTTGTTCTTCTTGTTCTTGTTCTTCTTGTTCTTCTTCTCTTGTTCTTGTTCTTATTATTATTCTTGTTCTTCTTATTCTTCTTCTTGTTCTTCTTCTTGTTGTTGTTCTTCTTCTTTTTGTTCATCTGGTTCCTCTTCTTCTTGATCCTCTTCTTGTGGTTCTTCTTGCTCTTATCGTTTTTCTTAATGTTGTTCTTCTTGTTCCTCTTACTGTTTCCTCTTCTTGTTCTTCATGGTCTTCTTCCTCTTCTTATTTTTCTTGTTCTTGTTCTTCTTGTTCTTCTTGTTCTTATTCTTGTTGTTGGTGTTCTTCTTCTTCTTCTTTTTGCTTGTCTGGTTCCTCTTCTTCTTGATCCTCTTCTTGTGGTTCTTCTTGCTCTTATCGTTTTTCTTAATGTTGTTCTTCTTGTTCCTCTTACTGTTCCTCTTCTTGTTCTCTTTGTTCTTCTTTCTCTTCTTATTTTTCTTGTTCTTCTTCTTATTGTTCTTGTTCTTCTTCTTCTTGTTCTCCTTCTTGTTCTTGTTCTTCTTCTTGTTCTTCTTGTTCTTTGTTGTTGTTGTTGTTGTTCTTCTTCTTCTTCTTCTTCTTCTTCTTCTTCTTCCTTATTCTTATTTATATTCTTTCAGTTATATCTTCCAGTGCAAGCAATTTAGAAACTCAAACTTAAGTTCAATAATGGTTGGTCACATCGAGAAACAGACTCTTTAATACAATATCAGTAGGGAGATAGTACAGTACACCAATTGGCACATAGCAGCTGTTTATAAAGTAGTTTGCTTTTCATGTGAAAGACCATCATGACCGGCCTACCCACCGTCGTGGTAGCTGCAGCCTGGTGCACTCTGCTACAATTGACTGGCTGGGGGAGAGCTTTGCCTGCCTGACTGACCCTGCTACTGGAGGCAGATTATTTGGTTTCAGTGAGCTGCCTTTTTTCACCTGGGGGTGGTGGATGCCTCAATATCATCTTCATTTGACCCTGCTACCGGTGATGTAAAGGACTTGAAAACAGGTTATTTTGATGTTGATGATACCTTGGCTGTGGGCTGTACTTTTTATTACAATTAATCTAGTGGATGGATGAAATACTCAACTTAGTTTTACAGAAATGAAGGTGATTGTAAATGCATTCATTTATGGTATGTGAGCATAACATTCTACTTGACTTTGGTTGATGATACCTATGTGTGCTGTCAGCGTGCGTGTACTGTGTGTGTGTGTACATGTGTGTCTAGTGTGTGTGTGTGTGTGTGTACTCAACATTATTTTTGTGTGTGTGTGTAATGTGTGTGATTACATAATGCATTCATTTATATTAATGGGCATAACATTCCTACTTAACTTTGGATTACAGGTACACCAATTGGCACATAGCAGCTTTTTTTTTTTTGGGGGTTTTTTTTTTTTTCCTTTTTTTGGGCTTTTTTTTTAATTTTTTTTTTTTTATTTTCCTTTTTTTTTTTTTTTTATTTTTTTGTTTTTTTTTGTTTTTTTTTTTTTTTTTTTTTTTTTTCCTTTTTTTTTTTTTTTTCCCCTTTTTTTTTTTTTTGGGGTTTTTTTTGGGGGGGGTTTTTTTTTTTTGGGGTTTTGGGTTTTTTTGGTTTTTGGGGGGGTTTTTTTTTTTTTTTTTGGGGGGGGGTTTTTTTTTGGGGGGGTTTTTTTTTTGGGGTTTTTTTTTGTGGGGTTTAAAAATTTTTTGGGGGGGTTTTTTGGGGGGGAAATTTTTTGGGGGGGGTTGGGGCCCAACATTTTTTTTGGGTTTGGTGGGTTTTTTTTTGGGGGGTGGGGAAAAGGCCCTTTTTTTTTGGGGGGGGGGGGTTTGGGGGGGTTTTTTTTTATTTTTTGGGGTTTTTGGGGGTTTTTTGGGGGTTTTTTTGGGGTTTTTTTTTTTGGGGGGGGGGTTTTTTTTTTTTTTAAAATTTTTGGGGGGTTTTTGGGTTAAATTTTTTTTTGGGGTTTGGGTTTTTTTGTGTGTTGGGTGGGTTGGGGGGGGGGGTGGTGTGTGTGGGGTTTTTTTTTGTTTTTTAAAATTTTTTTTTAAAAAATTTAAAATTTTTTTAAAAAAAAAAACCCCTTTTTTTTAAAAAAAAATTTTTTTTTTTTTAAAAAATTAAAAATTTTTTTAAAAAGTTACATATGTCGATAAGGGATCAACTAATAGTAATTCAGTACCAATTATATTCATCGATATTCTTTATATCTCCAATGTTATATCATAATTAATATATCACATGTTTATAATATTTACAGTTCTAGTCACTGTTTTCAGCAGAAAATTACATGTTGTAAGTATATGAGAAATGATCAATTGATGGTCAATAAGTGTGCCAAGGACCTGGTGTTAAATGCAAGCGTGAAAGGATGCGTTTGTGCGTGACTATAAACCCCGCATTTACGTGCGTATTTACGTGCGTATTGCGTGCGTTTTGCGTGCGTGCAGTGTGAATGCTATGTTCCTGTAGACCTGCTTTATTCATCAAACAAATAAAACGTTCTTTAATATAAATCACACATGAAATCATCTTGTTTGTTTTCTAATCACTCATCAAATTTAATTGCATAAAGTTACATATGTCGATGAGCATCAACTAGTAGTAGTTCAGTACCAATTATATTCATCGATATTCTTTATATCTCCAATATTATATCATAATTAATATATCACATGTTTATAATACGTACAGTTCTAGCCACTGTTTTCACCAGAAAAAATACATGTTGCAAGTATATGAGAAATGATCGATTGATGATCAATAAGTGTGCCAATGACTTGGTGTAAAATATAAAATGCAAAGTCGTGAGAGCATGACTTGGATCACGACTATAAACCTCCGCATTTACATTTATATTTACATAATATTATTTACAAAAGTTTATATAAATAACTAAATTGCAAGTGCAGCAGTGAAAAAGGTAAACCATAACACAGTGTTAAATAAATTAAGATTTTTACTTTTCATTTCCAAAATTTAAAAAAACGCGGACTATTTAAAATCTTAAGATCAGACTACATTTGTTTATTATTATCGTATTTGATGTAGATATCAAAGATGGTTTTGAAATCATGAGTTCAGTTTTGTAAATTTGCCAACGAGGGTGCATTGCAGTAAGGCTTTTTTTTGCACATGAAATTTAGATTTCCCAAACGTATTAAAGGTATTACATGTGCATATTATATGTGGCTAATGATACAAAATAAGTTATTAATACAACTTTCTGTAAAACTATCTGTTTACTTATTTTGTGCCAAGTGAATGACATTGAGGCATGTGGGATTACTTGACAGCTCATACCCCCCCCCACCCCCCCCACCCCCCACACACACAAACACACACAACCCACTACCACACACACACACACCAACCACTAAAACCTAAAACGCCCCATATATGAAACTACAACAAAGCAAACGGTAACTGCTACGTCAGTTCACGGTAAAAAACAAAACAAACAGTGTTAGAGTCATTGACCTCTGTGTTTTTTTACCTGAGGATATTGACCTTTACTTATCGACTGGGTCAACGTGCTGGTTTGGCTCGGGGATTAGTGCATCATTGATTTATTGCTGTTTGTGGGCTGCTGAGGATTACCAGGATTACATTGTTACTCACAATACAGTATCCGTTTATCTCGAAATCTGATTACTCGTGATACGAGCAATTAAGGGCTGGCCATTTGATCTAGGGGGGACAAGCTAGTAATTTCTAAGGATAAAATAATTTCGTTGAAAAGAAATAAACAATTTTAGTTTTGCCAAGAGTAAATAAAATACTTACCTATTCATTTAACTACAAATTATGGAAGTTCGCGTGATTTAATTTCGTTGCTAATCTACAAGCTTACGTGATTCTCTAAAGATGTTATAATTTCTTTTGAATGTGTTACACTTTGCCATCAAAACTATTTATTGAACATTACTTTAAAAATATTCTGTGCCAATTTACTCTCCTACCACCTTTCAAAATTATTAGCCTCCCCGTTCCAATGTTTCCCTTCATAATACTGAAAGCATCCACCAGGGCCCCGCAGCCAACTATACGGATTAGATAGGGTAACTCGATGTTACGATAACATTCCTTCAGCTTCCATAAATTATAAACAAGTACAACTGTATTGTTCAACACACCATTGTTTATTTTCCTATACCCTGCATTAATATTACACCATGTCGGACTTTTTGCATAACCTTTTTTCCGAGAGTAGTATTAGATGATTGCATACGGATTGTATGTGTTTTGCTTTCATTCTCTCCTACGTTCTATTCACATGCATAGATGTAGCCCCAAAACGCGGGCGAAAACCAGACGTCCAATTTGCGAGCTTTCTTGGTATTCTTTATTTTTCAAAGCCACTGCTCTGGAAACTAGATGAGCAAGAAATCGTGGCAAAGTAAGGACAGAGAACACATTTATTAGAAAAAAAGCTCTGCTCGGTTTTGAGATTGCACTGCTATTGCGATGTAGACTTATTTCTACCTATGGCAAAAAACAGGTTGCACCATATTTCCCTGGGCAGCTGTAATTATATGCAATGTGTCTCAATACACCAGGCACGAGCGGTAAACAGGTAAATTCAAATGCTCTGAATTAACTATATCAAAAGTGTTCAAAGAACATGGCGTCTCTAAAACGACGTTGACTTATGGGCAATTAAATTATATATACTGAAATAATGTATACTTTACAATTAAGAGTTTTTAGCGTCTTATCTCTCCATGTAAAAACTACTCATTTGAAAGAAAGACACCCAAACGGCATGAGATGAAGTGAATGTAAACAAGTGACAATCCTAGTGGGCAAATGTTTTCTTCTCATTCCAGATCTGCGCCCTAGACGTGTTGTGTTTGTGTCCCTGCTACAGGACTAGAGCTCCATTTTGTGTACAGTGCCTCAGTGCAGCAGACGATAAAAACAGTCCGCGGACCACTCCATCATTTATGCTTTTTGTTAACGTTTTTCTTCTTCATATAACTCTTTCAATGTCTACCACATGTTAATTAAGTACGCCTTATATGCGATGTTTCTCGATGTCGTCAGCCCTTTTATCCATTACAGTTTATTTGTACACTATTTTACATTTCTTTTAGTTTTTCTAAAGAAGGGATTTTACGGAGTTGTTTTCTTACCACGTATTTTGAATTTTGAATACTCCGCAGCCATCAGTTTTGATGACTATAGCAGAGGTGTTAGTACATGGACCTCCAGAGGCAGGCTAGGTAGCCAGCTCAGCCTCGTGGGTGGGGGATCACGCTAGCTATTGTTTTTAAACTAGGTAAGTTCTTTTTACGTGCAGAGGGGTGGCTCTCCACGACACGATTATTGAAATTATAGGCAATGATAGTTTGTGGTGTGTGCATTTAAATGGGTTTGTCAGTCATTATTCAGCTGGATCTTTTAAATGAGTAGTTGAAAGTTAAACCCTGCCCATTGCGGTAGTCAACATTACTGAGCAAACATTTCAATGAAATTACATTTCAGTGCCCCTAATAATGATTCCCGCGAGTCGTATTCTTCTGGCAGTAGTTTCGTCTGAACATTGGGCCATCGATCATGAGTGGTTTTGCTCAACATCCACCACAATCTGTCCTCTCTGGCTGCACATGTGACCATGGACACCGCTGATTTGTCTTCCTATGTGGTCGAGAACTCGTTTACTTAAATTCGTTTACAGATTATCGTCTTAGAATTAAGCATCTAAAGCCCCCCCCCAACACACACACACACACACACACACACACACACACACACACACACACACACACACACACACACACACACACACACACACACACACACACACACACACACACACACACACACACACACACACACACACACACACACACACACACACACACACACACACACACACACACAGCACACACACACAGCAAATATGCTAGTACCATCTACGTCTGGTCAGAGATAGTTAGGTAATGCCCTTTGGTCTGGTCATGTGTGCCTAAAAAAAAACAATTGAAAGTACACGGGGAAACCAATCATAGCAACAACAAAAACAGTAAAAATATGTCATGGCAACAAATAAGGAAAAATGTCATAGCAACAAACAAACAAGCAAAAAGAACAGCAGCACAAAAGCACATAAAAAGCAATAACAAGATGAATCAGCTCAACCCACACGGTGTCCTTGAGTCTTGATGTTATTCACCTTTTTTCAAGGCCGATTTTACTCCATGAGTTACGCTCAATGTCACCTGTCACTTCTACAAGGACGTCATTTTATCTTGCTTACGCTCAGCGATTTTCATCACTGCTAAAAGGTCAACCACCTTGCGCACAATAACAAAAACACTGCAGTGCGTTTTTACGGTCACGTTTTACACCACGTGATGATGCACAAATGGCCTGGAAGCTACCCAGAAGACATTGACCCAGACAGGTGATTCATTTTTTTCCAGGAAGTGCAATTCACCCCCCTGTCGCGGTCATAGCATAGTAGACTCGTCCAGTTGAAAAATAACATCTACTCCCAAACATTCAATCACGCCATTGCGTGATTGGGCAGATTGAGACAGACGTATTTACGAGTGACATTTCTCTTGGCGTCTGCCGTGTCTTCTTTACCACAAGTGTCTTTCTGGTGATTGCCTATATATAAAATAAAGATGAACCTGCTGGAATGATCTAAATTCACACAGTTCAGATGCTGAGCAATAGCCTCCTAGTGAGATGATGGGAAATAATGTCATACAAAAAGGAAATGGTAGATTAGTTTTTTTTTATACTAAGTGGGTAAATATCTATCTCAACATGCTAAAAAAACGTTTGGCCTGTGCCCTTATTCAATGTCACTTTGGCTATGCATGTTCACTGTTCAATGTGGTACTCCTCCTAAACCAATTCAACAAATTAAAAAATGAAAATCGTCCATGTCTTCAAAACAAAAATATATGATGCATTTTAAATTTAGACAATAGAGCCCATACTGACTTTGCTGAATGTAGAGAGGTAGGGTGACTTACAGTTGATATAAGAGTGATTCAAATTTAGTGTTAGACATATGCCATAATATCGTAAATAATCATGCACTTTCTTATCTCAAATATTAATTTTCATTCATTGTCAATAGTCACACACATAATACCAGGCTAAGTGTTCGAGGTATATCAGTTTCTTGGGTAGGCAGCTTCGGTAAACGTCCATTTGGATATACAGTAACTCATTTTGGAACTATACTCCAGTTAAAATTAAATCCAATTAATTCCAATTTCAAAATTCAAATTACAAAAAGGCCTTGTTAACGACATGAGGCATGTGGAAGAAACTGACTTTATATATTATTAGTTTTAATTAAACTGTAATATGATGTTTAATCTGTTGTTCTAACTTATTCTTTTATTGCTTTTATGAGGCATGTGCCGGCAGTCATGGAATGCTTTTAAGGACTGAATTGCAAATGAGCAATCCATGTACTATATACATATAATATGTACGCTTTTATGCCTTATCCGAAGAAAATCATGTGACAATCATAATCTATGCGTATATGTGATATCATATAACAACCTATTTTTGTTTTTATTGTACATGTTTTTTTTTTAATAAAACTAATCTATTGAATCTAAGATTAAAACCGTGTTAATTTGGCAACTACACAATGTGTACATTGTGTTTATGTTGGCATTGTGAATGAGAGCCCCTTTTTGAGCTCATTATAAGTGGAATATAAACGGCGTGTATTCTCTCGGGCATTTACAATGCTTTTGATAGATGCTTTGATGCCATGTTTTATATTTTGGCAATGAGTTTGCACGCCTTTAGTGAGTACTTTCATTTGAAAATCAATTTCACTTGAAAGCAGCGCATACGGCACTGCCTCATGGTGAGCAATGAGTGCGTTATGCCTATCTCCTGAAGATGACCGTGTTTCTTTTCCTTTTCTTTGTTTTGTGTTCTTTCGTTTTTGTTTGTATTTACTGTTTGTGTTTGTCCGCCCTTTTACACACTATCGATATGAGCATTACCACTATTCTAAAAATCGGGTTTCGCTTGATAACATCCAAGTGTAACCCCCGGGTGTAACCGCTGGAAGCAATACTGTCTACATATTAGACAGGTGTTTCTTTTAAAGAGGTTCACTCTATATACGTTATGTGAAAGGGAAGAAATGAAACGTGTCCACATAATGGAGATATTTTACATGAATGTCACCATTGTCAAGAACAGGATTTTCATTATCACACTTTGTAGACAGTTTGCATGTAATGCTTTGTGGTCATTGTATATGAGCACGTTTTTATCTGACGACATCACATAACCACTGTGATCTATGGCATGTAATATAGTCAATTTAAACATAAAGGAAACCAAATTACTAGTAATGTGTGCCCTGAGAAAGGCTAGGTTAGAGTAACCCCCTGCTCACTGTCAGTGACAGATGTGCCTGACAGAATACAAACTGAGTTTTGTAGATTCCATTTTTCAGAAGCATGTTCTAGTTTCCCTTGCTATTAATTGTGCACCACTTTTTAACCTATTACTTTTTACTGTATACGTTGTGCTTTGTTCATTTTTTATTAGGCAGGCACAATGAAATGTGGCTAGATTCATTGACAACGGGTTTTTACTGTCGATTGTACGTTATCTGGACGTCATTTGTCACCTACTATATGTTTTTGCTTTCTATTCTTTGTGAGAGATGAATAACAATCATTAACTTATCTTTTTTATACATAGTATTCCTACTTTCTTTTTTCAAACAACATTGTGACTTGACATTTTCGAGTGTTTTAACCTACATTTGTTCTTTTTTTTTTCTTTCATATTTTAGTTTTTCTTTAGAATTATGCTTTTTTCTTTAGTCGTAGAAAAATGACCTATATTTTACATTTAGAAGATGTGTTTGCAGAATATTTTTCTCTAATTCATAGCAACTATACGTTGTAACGTGTGTTTGAAAAATCAAACGCTATAAAAGTGAGATTCACCAATCATTTTATATATGAATAACTTCATGGAGGATAAATCGTCTCCCTTCTATCATAGATTATAGACCTAGATACCCAACTATTACAGACATCAATGGTGATTGCTTTGCCTCTTCCCCACCCACCCAATAGACATACACCAAAACACATCAGTTTCAGTCCTGCCATCTAAATAAATGTCACATACAGACAAAATAAACACAATGTGTTCGCTCATAGAGTATATAGAGCTAGAGTGCTGCCACCTAAATACGAGAGGAAATGGTTCTATAGTTGCTTTGCTGCTCCTTATTTGTGGTTTGGAATCCCCATCAACCATTTAACGCTTTCTTAAAAGCTTGGTGGACTTCGGTATTCTGTTTTATATAATCTATGTCGATATGAATTTCTGATAAAGGCTTTTTGCATAAGCATTATGAACCAGCGCAGCCCTTGATGCTGATGATAGCATTCAGTCTCGCAGGTCAGGGTGAAATGAATGGAGAAACATTGTGAACTATTGTGACCAGGGGTCATGGTAAACAAACACCACGCAACCCTTACACTGGCAGGTCCAGTTTGTTTGTTTGTTTGTTTGTTTGTTTGTTTGTTTTTCAGAAAAGGGGGGGGTGAACTAAAGGTTTCATACACACAATCAACAGCGAACATGCCAAACCCCTGTGCAACTACGGTACTTTTGGTGGAATAAGGGTGCGCCAGCACCCCCCACTCCCACCCCACCCTGGATCTGCTTATACCTCGTGTCCTTGTATTGTTAGGTGTTATTGCCTCTCGAGGCAAATAGTGGTAGTTCAGAAAACACGCCCTCCCTGCTTCTCAATGCTGGTAAGACATTTACAATAAGAAGGAAAAGCATAACTTGCGGTATCTTATTCACGATTAATTAATTTATAGGCACAGAATTATGCAACTTCTGAATGCACCATCTGGCGATTGATTTTTATTACATGAACCAAATACACCTACTTTATAGCTATCTTTTAGAAAGTAAAAAAGAAACACTGTAATGATTTGTTCATGGCATTTAGTTGGTCATTTTTTACGAATTATGTAGAGTAGTAGAGTTTTTTCCGTTAAGTAGTAGACAGCTACAGGGCAGTGAGTATGTGAAAACTGCATAATCACATGACCCTAGTGTGTGATCAGGTACATGAACTGTGCTGAGAATCACGCTTATTGTACTCTATAAATCATATCACTTCCTAACTCACATGATAACAGGCAAATATAGACAATAAAAGATATGATTATATTTGGCCTTTTTTTACCATTGTAAAGCTGTATTCAAACGAACAAAACATATATGTCTAGTGTCATGACGAACGTAACCTATTTTTTGTAACACAACAGATACCGTTAACAATCGGACACAGGCTAGACATGAAGAGAGCACAATAGAAGAATGCAAGAGCAGAACACTTAAAAGGATAGGTCATATTATCTTCGTGACTAAAATACATCTGTAAATAGTTCATTTGCCGTTCGTGCATCTATGTGTAAATACAGTGCAGCTGCAACGGTGGTAATCGGTTAATTTCCATGACTAATTACAATATAAGACCATTGTATGTGAATCATTTAATTGGTCTGGGATTTGCATCCGATTAACAGCTACTCAGATGTTTCATTGTTGTTGTGGGTGTTTTTGTTATGTACATTATTTTGTTTTGGTCGGCCTATTTATTCTGAAACAAAAACACCAGGCACTAATGCATAGTGTACACGTGAAGATTGTCCTTGACGTAGCTAGGTTCCATGAAAACATCACAATTATTGGTAATTACAGATAACTTGCTATTAAACTGTGTCTCGTTTACGTGATATACAGTGCATAAAGACACAAATGAGACGCGTGCAATTTCCGACCATGACAATGTCGTGACAAGATCGTCTGCATTCAGAATTATCACCAACCCAGTTTGTAAAACGAAACTATTTGCACTGCGCGTAACCTTCGTGTACACAGTCTGACATCGGCGTACTAACCCAGTAACTTTGTGTACTTGTGGATTGGTTAAAGTATAGCAAGGTCACGTAGTTTTGCCAAAAGTAAACCAATTACACTGTATAACATTGGAATTATTTATTCATTGTGTCTCAGTCACAATAATATCTCTGTTGCAGACGATACAAATAGCGTAGTGCGCCAAGTTTATAAACTTGTCACGATTGCGCTCTAACGGTTCTGAAGGGAACGATTAAGGCTCAGTGGGGCCCCCGGCTGGGATTTAAAGTGGGGCCATTTGTCGAGAGTCGCGAAGTTTTGTAGGCGTGTAGCAAGTCGTGACCTTTGTCCCTACAACATGATAATCTATAGGATACGGATTTAAGAAGAAGAAGCGTGCATTGAGTCAAGTGGCTTCTAATATAATGATAGTTATTACTTCAGTATTTAGTTTGCAATCGTACCATCAATTGAACATATACATGGCATTTACATAGTATTCAGAGGACTGCAAACCACTCCAGGTCATTGGTATCCTTTTCACACACTATATTCTTCTCAACTCCCCGGGGAGTATACAGCATAGCTTTATCGCAACCTTGACGCAGAAGTGCTATTTACTTGCCAGACCTGTACCTATTTAACGTTTACGTGCCAGGGAGCAGTGTACAACCTGTTATGGATAGGTTTGCTCGACACCCACCACCAGACCCGACCGGGAATCGAACCCCGACCTTTTGGTCACGAGTCCAACTCCCTATCCACTCGACCATGGAATATTAATGTGTTTACCACTTTTAAATATAACTTGGGGCTCCTGGTGCCCAATGTCATTTGAAAATATACCGGTCAGGTCACTGTTGTGGTGTCAACTTGGAACTTCTCGTTTGGAGCGTGTAAATATGTTAACAGGCAAAATCTCCCCCCCCCCCCCCCCCCCCCATGTTGGGGGCCTCCGGCTGCAGACCGCTCAGTCCACCCGCATAATCGGTCACTGATTTTAGCCTGCGCGTGTTGATTTATATCTTGTTTTCAATTGCTTGTCGTTTGGTCGTGTCAAACAGATGTTTTATACAAGTATAACTGTCTGAAAATAACTTCCTAGCAGATATTGACATGTCAGCTTTGGGGTAGAGTATGATGCAGCTTACTACTTACCTTGTCAACATGCAGTCTTAATCAAGGATCGACTGTGGTAGGATTCAGAATTTTTGTTTGCATTGTATTGGCAATTCTGAGTGCATACTGAAATTTTCTCATCAAATCCGATTTGAGAGGATTATGCAGGATTTCTGAGGATTATGCAAGATTTAATGGAACACACTAATTTTTCAAATTAGAATAAGTACTGATAACTACCCACAAATCTAATCAGACCCTGTCAGAACCTAAGCGATAAGAAAAAAAATCCAGTAGAGCGCACAATAGACAAATAAAGTGCATACATTGGACATTGCTGACTATTCATTCATCAAAAGGACCTTATTCTTATAAAATTTAACTGAAATGTCATGTGAAAATCACATCTTAGAGGTGATTCGCATAGCCGGTATACAGACCTCATCATGAGTCCGCGCGGTGAGGTCTGTACATCCACACACACATTGACACCAGCCAGTTTAGACCACTCAGTGCAGCTGGGTGGTGAATGCGTCACGATGCACCACATGTTACAATTGGAACAGCCACGTAACAGCATAAGTGCACCATACTCACCATATACGTCCGTGATTATTCTAGTCACGTCCATTCTACATTACCAGGAATGAGATAACGTTACTCATTCCTGTCATTACTTACAGTAAATTAATAAGGGTCAGACACTATTAAGTAAATTAATAAGGTTCAGGCACTATTATTCACAATCATTATTGTTACATGTAATGTGTATGGATATTGAGGCTGTTCACAAGTAATTATTATATCATAATGTACTCGTGCCTCTGAGGACTTAGTCATATACCGCTAGCTTGTACCCGTGGGGTGATAAATCAGTAGCAGTAATTATAGGCACATGCTCTACTTCTGAAGTAAACACCGGTCAATGATTTTGGCCTACAACTGCTTGACTTTTTTCTCTTCTTTTTTTCTTCTATTTATTTTTTTTTTGTTTTGTTTTGTTTGTTATTTTTGTGGGCGATGGGGGCACACGTGATGTGTGTGATTCGACATGAATAGACTGGAAACGACACGTGAGCCTCCAAATGGTGACATCCTGAATCTGAAGCTGGCATTTCATCTTCTTACCACGGCAAATGCCAACTATAGCCCACAGAAACTCATTTATTTTCTGTAAAATCCTTAGAAAGAGAGGGTATCCATTTTACGGCCACATCACTTGGACTATATACTCGAAACTGGAAAAGGCATACAGTCGAACCATGTAAAACGAACACTCTTAATTTCAAGAGTTCTGTTTTGTGTATGATGTCAACACAACATTTTATGCAGAGTCCAAATACTATATACAAGTCCCTTTGAGAAGGGAAAAGAATATATTATTCCATAAAACCCCACAATTTATCGCTGAAAACCTTCAGTAATACTACATTCTCCATGTAACTGCACCTTAAGTTATACAATTAATATACATCCCAACCATGACAATACCACTGTAACAAGTACGTTTGAGTGGCTCTACCGTATTGCTCTAGTGTAGTGCAAGTATACGAAAAATGATGAATTGATTAATAGTGTGCCAATGACCTGATGTAAAAACGGATGAAACAAGTTGTTCCACGGCAAGACTTTGGTCGTGGGGGGTTCATCCGTGGTTCACAGTAAAACCATCACATTTTTATTACGGCGATTTATTTGGTGATGAAAACAGGCCAATACATTGCAATCTCTCACACAATGACCTGATGTACACACTGCATTAAAAAGATTTATTTGGTGATGAAACCATAAGATTTATTTGGTGATGAAAACAGGTTGTACATTGCACTCTCACACATGACCTATACACACTGACAGACACCATAATGTTTCGACTCTCCAATGTTTCACCTTTTCAAACCTAACACACCTATGAGCACTGCTTGTATTACGATGCTTGTCACTGAAGCTGAATAATGATGGCGTATTGTAATTTTAGCCTCAACAGAGCACACTGACACAAGAGGAAATTAGGTGAGGTGGTAAGGATCATCCCTTTGAAGGAAAAGTGAAGTTTATCTAATTCACAAATATGGTGTCTATTTCATACACAAGGCCATTACACAAGTAGATTATCCAGATTACACAACTCTTCCTGTGACACTCTCCCACCATTTTAAACATTCTGTCGAATTGGTTAACAGTTTAAGATTAATAAACGGGTTAATATTTTGCAACTACCCACGTCGCATTTATTATACTGAGAACAAAATAATATTGTTCATCTTCTTTCAATTTGTGCATTGTAACCTGTGTGGGAGAGTTCATTATATCAGCATTGCACCTAAAAAGTTGACGTTGTGACACTCTGTCTGAGAAAACAATGGTAAAACTATTTCAGTTACAAGAATTCAAAGGTTACCACAAACCCTCCAGTCGCGTACATCACAGCGTTACCTTATTAATATCGACTCATGGGCAATGGATCATATTTACTTTAGCCATGTTTAGAAAGCACCTGCAATCCAATGCCAAGAACATAGATCTTTAATGCCCATAAGTCAACGTTGTTCTAGCGATGCTGTGTTCTGTGAGCACTTTTGATTTAGTTGTGTATGCATATATTTTAAGAGCATCAAATAAAGTGGAGTTTGCATAATTTTTGCAAGGATATGACATAGGACATTACACGATCTACTTATAAATGGTAGCCTTATTAATTTGTTAAAAAACAATGGTTGCATATACTTTTAGTAGCGTTTATCAGTTTGGTTTTTAATTCCCATATCAAAAATATGAAACAAAACTGAATCATTTTCCCACTTCCATGCAGTGGCTAATCCAGAACCTGGCCCTCTTTCCGGCTTGATTTCGAACATATTTTACAATGGTGTTGGACAAGTAGTGTGCTCTCTTCGAAGAAAATGTTCCACTAAATATTCACAGTCCGAAACCGGCCCTTACCTTTAACTAAACTAGCGGCCTTTACATATAATCAAAACCGCCGTGTTGCTTGTGGATTCAAATGTTTGTGTGGCACGTGATTATCAATCAATGTGCTACTGTAAAGCTGTGGTGAAGTATTTTACGTGTTACACAATAGCATAGCAAGCATATATTTGGACATTATTGTCCAAGAAAAACCTGGCTGTAATGCTATATATAACTGTGGGGTTGGTGGGTGGCTGGGGGAGAGGGGTCCATATGTGCGTGCGAAGTTATGTGTACGTGTGCTGTCGGGAAAAGATTGCTGAAAGTACGTTGGAAAGTTACCATTAACTTACTTTGAATAAGCTTTTCAAAACGCCTTATATCTCATAGTTGTTTCCTCTATTATTACAAAAACCGCTCATCCAAACCATGTATCAAGTGCAAAGAAGAAGAGGAAGTACAATTGTGACAGCCTATAGTTCTAATAGATATGTGGTCTTTCACAAAACCCTGGGAATCCCACTGCTATTAAATATACATCCTGGCCTGTGATAGCCACAATCACTGAGTCCCAATATTTGTTTACATCTAGAGAACCCCCCCCACACACACACACACACACACCGTAGGTCCGGGTGTGTCTCTAGATGTAAAGAAACATTGGGACTCAGTGACTGTGGTGATAGCCTTTAAATCAGAGTATTCACTAGCAGCAGCTGTAGAAGCAGCAGCATGCATGGATGATTTACCCGGTAAGGATTAGCCAAGACATTAAGAATGTGATCGTGATTAAATCTTCTCTATTACAAATAAACAGTACCACGTGCTTAAATGAAATAAATACCCAACTACGGCCGCTCTGAAAATAGATTGCTGTTTTAAAAATAGAAGCCATGTGTTTTAGTAAATGACGTTAAATCAGCAAAACAATTAGCTAGTTTTGAATCATACAGAAGCTTTCAGAATAGGTCTTCGATGTCAGATCATTTAAAGCCTTGTGATAGGCTAACTTTGAATATACATGTAAATCGTTTTCTTGGCCTAGTCTATATTTGTTTGGCCTAGTGTTCAGTAGTTTGAGAAAACACGTTAGTAATTCTTCGTGGACTGCTTATTAACGATAATTGTTTTCCAGCTAAATCTATCATCGCTGTACATCTCAGTGCAATGCATTTTTCTTGATCTTGTTTTAATTTTTTATTTTGTTTTATTATATTTTTTATTTTCTTTGCACTGAGGTGTACCGAATCCACAGGTATGAAATATTCGAGCACCAAGAGTCAGAGTACATCTAGTTATGAAAGACTTTCGTGCACCTGCCGCTTTTTATAAATGAATCATATCACTGACCGAGTTTGATATAATAATAGCAGTCACGTTAGGGTACCAGTGTTCAGTACATAAGAATACGCAGCGGTCATAAATCATATCTCATATGACACGAGGAGTCATATTTTCTATAGTGCAATCTAAGAGATCATGTAGTTTGTAGAGCAAATGCATTTCACCCTGCAGTGTATTCTTTGCACATTACTCACATTATCACAGATAAACTCCTTGTTGTGCGCCATGGCTCCTTCAATTAGGCCATCCAAATGCCCAGTTAGTGCAGCGCTGGTGAAGTCTTTCTGCCAGCACTTCATTTACGAGCAAGTGCGCGTGCGACCCTAAAAATAAACACGCCACCAAGGCCGACTACTTCTAGGGCCAGAGTGCCACGCATTTAAGGATTAATGGAAAATCAATACCCACTGACCGCCCAGCATGTGCCCGTACATGAGTGACATGCGCGTTGCAATGCGACGTGAGGAGCAGCACGTGACCGCTTGTCTGACGTGTCAATTTTCCCCCTGGAAAGGTCAACGGAAGAGTCCAACTTTCTGAGTGATCGCTTAATTAAATTGGATAGAGTAGATGTGGTGCACCGTGTAATGGCGGAGACCTTGTCAATCTAGCCAACAATACACACGCGCGGCGATTCATTGGAACCGTTCATTGCACTAATCAATGATCCGACCTAATCTGTTCTTTGAACTGATTAGCGCAGACTGACCTCTGGTCATTCGAGGTCGCTCTCGCCACTCGCCCGTGTGCACTGGCCGGCGACTAGACTGCACTGAAGAATGATCAGTGAGTTAATCAGTAACATAATGGTCAGCGGCCAACTGGGGCGGCCCCTTCAGTGACCTACATTGTGCGGCGGCAGCGACGCGCCTCTGGCCGGACATGTGTTTGTAGGTGCACGTAAGCTTTGTTGGTCGACGTGAGCAGCATAACACGCGGTGTCCTTGTACAGGCAGAATCAAAGTCTGCGTAGATGAAGAGTTCTGTAAAAAAAAAACTTGAATAGTGTCTTTTTGCCGGTAAATGTAGACCAGAATACAAGTGCAGAGTACATGTGGAGTGCATAAAAAACTGTCATTGTCAGACATTACAGGCTGTCGCAGAAAATTAATTAATCAATTAAACAAGCGAGACTCACGTAGGCGATACTCATCTTCACTAATTCCGGGTTCTGCTCAGTATACATATATCATTAAAGACTATGATTATGTTAGCTTGCCGTGGCAAGATGAGTTATTACGGGCTACGTATGTTCTCCCGTTACTAAGAGGCAACTTGCTGGTTTTGTTCTGCTGTGTGCTGATCATTATCTCGTTTTATTGTGAATTTACGGTCGACGTTGGTTGTCAACTACTTCAGCCGATAGAGAGCCACGTCTCTGAGGGTATTCACTCATCCAACTATCACGCATTCTCGCCACTTCTCGTGTCTAATCGGCCGACATCAGGTGTGCCTGTATATCCTGTACAACACTTCAACTTCCCTCATGTCAGCCCGATCCTCATCTTTAATTCTCTTCACTCGTCCCCTCTATCGCTCCTTCTCACCACACCTCATGTCTAATGGGCCGATATTAGGTGGGAAGAGTGGGAACAAGTCGAGATGTGTCCACCCGACAGTGACCCGAGCAAGGACGATTGGGGGACGATTGAGAGACAATATTACAAGATTGCGATCAATGATGGATTGATAATGGATCGATAATCCCTTCTCGTCCTATTTGGTCCGATTAAATTCAATCTTTAGAGTTACGTAAAATGTTGAAAATTACAGCCAATTGTAGAGACGAGTACGGTGGGTTATCACTGAACTGGCACTCGGCATGCACAAGTGCAACCCGAAAACACAGCCCAATCAGGCCCAATACTGACGAGTGGTCGATTTTTCATGAAAATTAGTCTCCATCATTAAGACTATCCACTGATATGCAATTTGGTGAATTTCAGACCGCTAGCAGGCCATTTAGTGAGAAGCTAGCGGTGTAAGCGTATAGATGATCCGGACTACGTCGAAATTCGCAATCGGCCACAATCGGGGCTATGTCAATGAGCGATGAAATGAGGGTGCCACGGAGAGTGGAGATTGACAGAACGCGAACCGCCATCTTGTGGTCACTCCCTCTGGAAAATCTAAAGGAATACCTCACCAAAACTCATAATTCATCAAATTAATCACATTATGATAGATTTAAACATATATGTGCCTAATATCATTTAACTTGACAGAGAAACGCATGATCTTGAGAATGTCATCTTGACTGTGATGACATTACACTGCATGTGGTTGCAAGTACTAGGACGTCAAGCATTCGACGAAGCACCACAATAATTCTTACCGATTTCTGACTAGTACAGCTTACCTACATGTCTATATTATTGAAATAGTGCATTACAAGCTAATGAAACAATGTAGCACCATAACTGTTGCACTGAGAGGTGTGGAGGTTGGGGTTTTTTTTTAGTCTCGGTCTCTAAAACATAGGTTGCACAAAAAATCTAATTGTTAAATGGCATGAATTGAAATCCTTGAACAAGTTGTTAAACAAGTTCATTAGTCATGTCTTTGATATTATATTCTTAAATGCATCCATCTTAACAATAGCTGAATATTGGATATTTATGTATCTCTAATATATTTCAATGGCTGTCAGTCCATCCTTTTCAAATTTCAATTTAAAAAAACACAAATAAATGACCTCGTTTCTTTGAAAATGATGGACTGACAGCCCATGAATATCGAATATTCAGCTATTGTTAGGATGAATTCATTAAATATATTGAACATGTTGAAATTGGCCAACGACTGTGTACACAAGGACTTCGTCTGATGCTCCTGGCAAATCAAACCAATGAGTGTAAAACCTCAGAGGCCTCATCGCCAGCCCTCAATAATGCTGAATTGCAAATCAAACTGGATCTAATTACGTTGTGCATATATGTCTTCAAAAGAAAACACTTGTGATATCAGAGGATATTTTTCTTTGGTGGCAAGCTGTCACGCGCGGTCCAATCTATTACTGTCGCCATGGTTACCGAGAATGAACCCAGCTTCCCGAATCGTGTGACCTTGGATTACAAGGCCCTTATCCACCAATCCACACAGCCAAAACTGCACCGAGACTGCACCGAGGTGTACCGAGACGTCGGTGCGCGTCAGTACTCCTCTGACCACGTGGTCATACACATTGAGCTGCCAATCAAGCGCAGTATCGCCATATTGGCATTTGGCAAACATTCGATGTTTTTATGTAAGACCAAGTCTGCGAATGCAAAGGGGCGGAGCATTAGACACATAGTGGATTCATCCAAAATATCCTTTGTTGACAATATTGACGGGATAATTTAGTGAGGAAAGAGATGTCGGTTTGGACGAGTCCACTTTTGTTATGGTGTGGGAGGGACGATTGTAGTTTTGTGATTACTTTGGCCTTGAGCGAAAAATCGCAGCGAGTGACCTTGTGGGTGTAGAATCACGTTAGGTATTCATTTTTAGCTTTTTTTTTTTGATGGCGCAAGGCCACTATCGACAATAGACTAGTAGAGATCAACTATTTCATTATTGAAGTTATTGTTGAAGTAAGTATAATGTATACGTACCGATTTCCCATAATCATTACCTCATTTATTTTATAAGTTATTGCTTACAAAGCAAGATTCGTAAAAACTGGTAAACGGTCGACCAATCTGGTGTTCTCATTTGTCTGCGAATCACTTTTAGAAGTAAATCTATATGTGAAAGAGTTCGGCTTAATAATATATATTTAATCCATATATGTAATAACACGTACGGGTTTGTTTGTTTGTTTTTTTAAACAAAAACAAAAAAACAAAACATTATTCTATGGTGGTGTCATTGCTAGCAGTCATATTTGAAGTGTGACATGATGTATAAGTTGACACTTTATTTACTGAAGATGCTTGTCAAATTAAAAGACTCGGACCAGTTTTGTAGACACGTAAATACCCAGTTAGTGTTGGCGTCTTTTGTTTTGTAGCTGACACCCTGACACTCAAACGATCAAAGCCAGAAAGTCCACAAATCCGACATGCTGGACACATTGGCACTTTTCAAGCGTCTATCATTTACAAGTAGGCCTACTTGGCAGCGGGCACCTGCTCTATAATAAATACAGTATCTGCCACCTTTCACTAAGTCAAGGCTACAGTGCAACCTGTCATTTCTGGGCCTACAGGTGGTGACAAAAATAGTCAATATAGATATAGTTGCTTTTAACAATGTACCATTTAAGAGTTTCTTCACCAGAAAGAATGCCCAGAAATAATATTTCTTTAATATGCGTGAGTGGTGTCCAGGTGATGTAGGTTAAAGTTAGTTCCACTGTACTGCAAGCTTCTATCGTTGGTGTCAAGAAAGTGCCATCTTTAGCACGATCTCTAAACCAAAACCACGAGCTCTTGCATCGTTATTCGTGCGGTGTACTTGGACGGCTCGATTAATCAGTCCCCGATTAATTTATAGGTTATATCACTGGTTATATTGGTCATTAGTTTCATGTATTGCTATAAATTTATACCATTCAATCGTTCGTCACACATGCCATTGTAAAAAATCCTTTCAACTGTTTACTTCTGGATCTCTGGCCCCACTCCTCAGTGCTGACGGGTCAACGCTGATCACCGACAAGGAGAAACTCCTGGAGAGATGGGCAGAACACTTTTATGGCGTACTGAACAGGCCTTCCACAATCAATGATGAAGCCATTGACAGGCTACCTCAAGTCCCCGTTGTTGAAGAGAAAATGGACGCCATACCTACTTTGAAAGAGATCCAGAGAGCAGCCCGACTCTTATCCAGTGGCAAAGCGCCTGGCTCGGACTCCATCCCAGCTGAGATCTACAAAAAAGGTGGTATGGTCCTGACGGAAAAACTTCACCAGCTGTTTCTGCTCATCTGGCAGCACGAGACAGTGCCACAGGACTTTAAGGATGCCTCCATTGTGCACCTCTACAAACGCAAAGGAAACCGCCAAGTCTGTGACAATCATCGTGGAATCTCCCTGCTGTCCATTGCAGGAAAGATCCTGGCAAGAATTCTACTCAATCGCCTCAACGCACACCTCGAGCAAGGCCTCCTACCTGAGAGCCTCCTACCTGAGAGCCAGTGTGGCTTCCGGAAAGACCGCGGGACTATCGACATGGTGTTTGCTGCTAGACAGCTTCAAGAGAAGTGTCAGGAACAGAACGCTGACCTGTACTCCACCTACGTCGATCTGACCAAAGCCTTCGACACTTTAAGTAGAGAGGGACTTTGGAGAATCATGGAGAAGTACGGATGCCCAAGGAAGTTCATCGCCATCGTACGACAAATACACGATGGTATGCTGGCAAGAGTCCAGGACTACGGAGAGACCTCTGACCCCTTTCCTGTCGTAAATGGAGTGAAACAAGGTTGTGTCCTTGCCCCCACCCTGTTCAGCCTCATGTTCTCGGCCATGCTGACAGATGCCTTCAAAGACGCCGACGTGGGCATCGGCATCAAGTATAGGACTGATGGCTCCGTCTTCAACCTCAGAAGGCTTCAAGCAAAAACCAAGGTTTCCACAGACACCATCAATGACTTCCTGTTTGCCGATGACTGTGCCCTTAATGCTGCTACAGAAGCTGACATGCAACACAGTGTTGCAAAGTTCTCTGATGCTTGTGACAATTTCGGCCTCACCATCAGCACGAAGAAGACTGAGGTGATGCACCAGCCAGCTCCAGGGAAGCGGTATGTTGAACCGAACATCTTCATCAACGGGCAGAGACTGAGTGTGGTGGACAAGTTTACTTACCTTGGTAGCACACTCTCCAGAAACGTCGTCATCGATGACGAAGTTAACGCCAGACTCGCGAAAGCGAGTGCTGCCTTTGGCAGACTGTACTCAAAAAAGTCTGGAACAGAAGAGGGATCACCACAGAGACTAAGATCAAGGTGTACCGGGGCCGTTGTTCTCACCGCACTTCTCTATGGCTGTGAAACATGGACAATTTACCAGCGTCATGCCAAAAAGCTGAACCACTTCCACACCACCTGTCTCAGGAAGGTTCTCGGCATAAAGTGGCAAGACAGGATCCCAGACACTGAGGTACTCACTCGTGCTGACCTGCCCAGCATCTACACCGTCCTGATGCAGTCCCAGCTTCGCTGGGCCGGGCACGTGGCTCGCATGTCAGACCACAGGCTTCCAAAGAAACTTTTGTTTGGCGAGCTACAGAATGGCAAGCGTTCTCAAGGTGGACAAAGGAAGCGCTTCATCGACACACTCAAAGCCTCGTTGAAAGCCTTCAACATTGATCACAACACATGGGAGCAGTCAGCGCAAGACAGAGGAAAGTGGAGATCAACTGTCCACCAGGGTGCCAAATCATGTGAGGCAAACAGGACGGCAGCAGCTGAAACGCGACGGCAAGCCAAAAAGAACAGAGCTGCCAACCCTGCAACAGTTGCCACCATTCCCTGTCCTCACTGCCCGAGACTCTTCCGTGCACGAATCGGCCTGACCAGCCACCTGCGCACCCACAGCAACCCGATGTCACACCCCTAGGGTGGATGATAGATAGATGGTCCTCGTCGTAAATCAAGGCTGCTTTTCAATTATATCATGACGATCTGTTGATGGGTATCATCAGAAAGTAAAATCAAATGATCGATGAACACAGTTTTCTTATCCATTCATCTTACCATGAAGTGGTGGTGAAATCTCTTAAGTCAGCCATGTGATAACAAGTCTCGCTTTACATTCAGATATTTGCAGAATTTATAGTGAATACAGTGACTGCTGGACTGGAAAACCCGATGATTTTGTCATCTGGCTTATAAACCTATTATCTGCATATTCGCCTGGCTAATGTTCTGAAAATGCTATTATTCATTCTCCAACAGAGGGTGGAGCTCATTTGAACATGCTCATTATCATCTATAAGCAATCTTGTCATAACTAGTACTAGCTCTAGTTTAAACATAGAATAAGAGTTCGTGTTCAAATTTATAACCAACCCAAACATCTCGACGCTTGCCAAAAGCAAAGTTCAACATGTTTACACTGATAGTTCAATATAAAAATCAAAACTGATGCATAGTTCTATTTGTTGCACCAGCGTTCTATAAAATCGGTAATAGTTCGCAAAACTGACACTCACTCAACAAGTGTCCTGTATTGTGACAGTAAGCAGAATTGCCAAATTATTAGTTCAGGATACAGAACTCTCAGCAACTAGAGTTTTCAAAATAACTTGGTGTTGGATCGTTGTGGGTTCCAATCTAAAACAAATGTATGAGAGCGAAAGACGAGTAAACCTCAGTATTGTGTGGGGCTTTGTATGCATTGGATCATCGAGGAAGGCATACACTTTCAGAATTACAGTTTTAGTATAACCTGTCTTCCTCATGCAAATATTTCTCAACCTGTCCTTCCTGAAATTACTAGGTTAACACATAGTTGACTTAAATAGACTTTTAGAATTTTGCTAAATTTTATTTTTTAGAATTATAGAGCTCCACATGGGACAAAAGTGACGTTATACCACGGCCGTATTATTTGAGTCACTTTTACCATTTACCTGTAAAGGTAACTCATTGAAAATCCCTCAGGACATCATGTAAAAATAGACACTGCAAATATGCGGTACTTATTTTAGGACCCCATGTTGGGGTCTTAATCTGAAATCAGCAGCTATGTTTTACTTTATTCAGAGGAAGAGAACAGCCTATAGATAAACTCCCAGTTCGAAAAATAGATAAAGAATCTACAGAAATAGGTTAAGATGATTCAATCGGCGTAATATCAGTCTGTGGACGCTTTATGAGCTAACAATAGGATCTGTCATTTATATTAGGATATTGTGGTGCAAACTTCTGCAGATCGAACGTGCCATGAAAACTCTCTTTAAACTCACGGCAAGATCTTGATCAAATAGTATCACATAGGCTGACCTGTTCACGTGGTCGCGGTTTAAGAGTTGTACTGTACTATTGTATGAAACCTGACAACCCCTGCCTATGAGATTGATGGTAATCATTCCTGTCTTAATAGTCGTGAAGTATTCAGAGCACATAACCTATTCTGTTCGAGTATAAAAGGGTTCTTTTGCTGGCTGGTGTTAGCCATTGTTGGTTAAAGTAGGTTACAAATAAAAATGGCCTGCCTTTCAACATCAAAATGTACGATGACGTTTTCGAAATGTCAGACAATGACAGACATACAATGCATTTCTATTGTGTAACATAGAACGTATACAGCGGTAAGAAATTAAAAAGTGCTGCAGCATAATTGTCCCTACTTAGTATTGCTATTAGCAAGAAATGATAATCATATATTATTTGTCACCACTAAAACGTGCATCAATTGCCTTTGTTTCTTTTTGGCAATTCACTGGCATCTGTTCACTGGCTGCCTTACTTTGTAAACACTATGCAGTATCTTTTTGTGTCTTTTATTACCTCGCATGACACTAATTTCTTGATACATGTATTGTATATGCCAAAAAGCCAACGTCAAATTACATGCAAATTGCCCAAAGCATGATGTAAATATTCTGTGACTAATGGGTAGAAAAAGCTGGTACGTTTTGTGCATTTTATTGCCTGTAAGTGCAACACGGTAGACAGAAAAGTCCCATTTTTGTTCAGTTGTTTGCAACCAAGCAGTTGTCTCATCGCTTTCCTTTCTCTTGCTAAAAAAGCAACTAGACGGTGCATATTTACTGGGTTTTTTTAAAGTCTATTGATCAAATTTACAACAAACATAAACAGATGTATGTAAGAAAAAGTGTTTGTTCATATGGGTTTATTCAAACTGACATTCTGTTGAAAATGAGCAATAAAATGTTTAACAGCATGTATGTAATCTGAGAGCGAGACAATTTTGAAACTGATTGTGTGCAGTTACATCAGTGGATGAGTTTTCTGTTTTTATATACGATAATGGAGGGGTTTGAATTATTTAGTTTGTAACGTATAATAGTGTTTAGAACTAATATACAGTCTGTGACCTTTCATAGCAACAGTACACCTTTTCTCTCAAATGAACTTTACTTTCCCTTTTACTTTTGCTTTGATATATGGGCCAATGTTATATTGATATTCATTACATGAAAACCGATACACCAGTTCAATGACCTGATAGCTAGACATCTTGGACAATAATCTGCTAGATATAAATCATGCCAGACTGTCTTTTGGTCAGGATTAAAAAAAGACCAAGATGAAGCTGATTAGACCTCTGATCAATAGGTCACTGGCCTCTCTTAGTAGACTAACTCAACGTGTCTCCGTCTACAAGACCATGTGTGTAATCTGTCATGTTTTATGCTGTGTACATGCTTTCTTCTCGTGCAGTTTTTCTTTTTACCATTCAGTTTTGCATGTTCACGTCTTACCATTTCTAAATATGCCAATGTCATTCATGTGCAAAACGCTGTAATAGTAATAAATCAACGCCTTTCCCAATATCTCCTTTAAGTCCTTTATAACAAAAGTGACCAATGACTATTACACTTTCTATATAAACGGACACTGGCATCAGCACGTCCATCTAACACAGGGTCATCTAATACAAGTATAATAAGAATCTGGCTGTGTGTATCCATTTCACCATCACAATGATTATTTTCTCTCTTTATGACGTACGTATGTTCTAATGGTTTACAAATGTCAGCGTCATGGTTAACTACGTAACCCCCAAACAAGTGATCTTAATACAAATAATGTAATCTTCAATAGAGTGGACTCGTCCGCGTATTTGAGTTACGATTGACCTCATTATGATCCCCCGGGAGCCCGTAAATAACTTGGTTGATGGACTTGTCTGTTGTAGTGTCCCAGTACGCACTTGTGACTGGTATTTCTGTGGTGAATTACTGACCTTCACCTTAGACTACTTCTGAAGTGTGCAGCAAAAATCGTTAAACGTGTGCCAAGTTTTCACATTGTTGTCTGTTTTTGACATTGTGTGTGTCTAATTTGAAAAGAGCTTGAATGTTTCGAATGGCAATTAGCAAACCTTGTTTGACAAGCACATCTATGGAACATACGGTGCAACCATATACAGGAATCGAGCTTGTGCAAACAAGGCAGGGTGGTACTAGTAATCAACAAATTTGTTCATGATATTTGGGCGACTGCACAGCGTGAATCTGATAAAATAGCAACATCTGTTTTGCTTGCCCATGTTGGTGGACAAAATGATGACCCCCTCACGTTCCTGTGTATTACTACTTTCAAGTACCAAATTCCCAGACACTGCCAAAATAACTAGGAAGAAAGGTCATGAACTAATAATGACAAGGTCTCCAGACTTGAATAGATTAACCTACAAAATACTATTCTGGGAATCAACCCCCACCCCCACCCAGCCATGGTCATTGGACGAGTCCATTCTGAAGTGTCAAATATCTCACCATCCCAGTGATGATCACAGTGTTGAAACTTGGCAGACGTCTTTCATCATCATTCCCTGACGAGCTATTTTAGATGGTGATGCAGATTTGAAATTGACAGTGCCCATAGACAGTGTTACCATATCTAATGTTACAACGTCTTAATTTCAACAACTCGTCCAATGAATAAAAGGTTTAAGTCCTAAGTAGATGCGATGTGGGCGGGCATGCTGAGTGAAAAGCTACTAACATGTATCATTGTTCATTTTAGGAGTCTTGTACACGTTATTGTGTTGTGAGAAGTGGATGCTCGTCTGTTAAGACTTTCTGGAGATAAAAAATTCTTAAAATGTGCTTGTTTTTATTTTAGTATAAAAGTACAAGCATTTCGCTTTTTAAAAATGTATAACACTTTAGGGGTTTCGGGAATAGATTTTGGTTTATGGACCATACAAAAGATCATGTATACAATTTCGGTACAGTCAAAATTAACATTGACTGAATTTTTCATTGTATTTGTATGATCTTTTGTACGGTCCATAAACCAAATTCCATTCCCGCAATCTTTAAAGTGTTGTACATTTTTAAAAATGGAAATGAATGTACTTTTATACTAAAATAAAAACAAGAACATTTTGAGAATTTTTTCCTCCAAATTTCTTTTATTTCCAGCAAGTCTCCTTAGTAAGATTAATTTCGCGTGTTATGTGCTGTAACTGATAACATGATGTGTAGTGCCCATATATTAATACATTAAACGCCGCAAAAATACATCTCCATTTCCTCAGGCTATATAACATATCAGGCCTATACACTCCCGATTGAGCAAATAGACATGCATAAGGATACTTTATTTGCGGAAGTTACTTTGCAATTTACCAGGGAATCTCGTAGACATATCATGCTTGATGCCACCAAATTTATCAAATCAAGAGCACTTCCTTATTTCCTGGTGACATTTACATGTATAACGTCTGCCCATCTCAATAATCCTCAAGTGGGATGTTGGGAGAGTCTATTTTTGCGTGTAACCTGTGCCCTCTTGCCCACTTGGTGTGACCACACAAAGAAGGGTGAGCATTTAGGCACACTGCTTGGTGAGTGTTCTACATCCTGAACTTATAATTCCAATGTCCTCACTGTGGCAATACAGGACACTTGCTGAGTGAGTGTCAGTTTCGGGAACTATTACCGATTTTATAGAACGCTGGTGCAACAAATAGAACGATGCGGCAGCGGTGATTTTTTAGTACGTCTCTGCATTCATATTGTGAGCCTATTTGTGTCTGGTGACTTCATACAGCTTTTTACCTATTGACGTCCTTGTTTTAATGATTACTAGTATTCGATAGCATGACTTTCAAGAATAGTCTGACATTATACTCTGACAAATACAAAGTTGCTTTTGAAACTTTGGTGATCTATAAATATTGTACATTTTTATGTAATCACCACTTAAAAGAACGGGAATGGGACATTCATAATGTTTTGTTGTTGGTTTTTATATTACTTATTCTGTGTGTTTGGAGACAATAAATTTTCAGTTAATTTAGTTTATTAATATCTATTCCGACGTTTCGACACGTAAGTGTCCTCTTAAGGTAATATCAGAAATGTTTCTGGTAATATTAAACAATTTATAAAATGTAAAGATCAAGAAATAGCCTAAACGTTAATGTTTTGAAATAAGAAAAAACTACCGTGCCCGTCTGTACCTATTATAGATTTTTTATGCTATGAATTAGTTTTCATTCTTTCACATTTTCAACATTTAACATTCCGCGTTGTACCATCGTTCTACGGGTAAATAACAGGAGTGATCGTTTGACCTTTCAAATGTTGCCGCTTATCAAATAGAACGTGCATCAAATGCGCCCATCCTATTTATACACTGCTCTACAAAGAAGCATCATCAATCATGAAAAGAAACATTTGCCAGGAATCTTTTCAACATCAAATTCCAAGAATGCTCGTTGCAAGACAGCAAACAGCATGCACTCCCCAGCTCGCCAATAACTACACTCCAGTCACAGGCCCTCACAATGTATAAATCATTACAAATGTATGTACATATATGACACGTAACAAAGGCCCCGTGAATGATGATGACAACATGTGCAGCTCCCGCGTTTTTAATCTACTACGTGAATAGTCGTCATATGTTCACATCACACAAGTGCGCCCCCTGGATGCAAACCAAATGAATCCACGAACATGATGAATGCCCATGCAGTAAGAAGTACAGTGGAACTTCTCTATTAAGACCACCCCTGGGGCTTGCCTCAAGTGGTCTTAATAGGAAGGTAGTCTCTGCATGGATGTTCATGTTGGTGTATATCTACATACGTGGTTGGGACTGCAAAAAAATGTCTCATTGTAAGAGTGATCCTAATGAATGGTAGGTTCCACTGTACATGTAGATTCTCCTTACGCCCACCCCCAGCCCCCCCCCCAGCCCCCTCACCCGCCCGCCACGGCACGCCTTTCGGAAGTCGTCTGCCGCGTGTCGTCTGTCTGCCGAGTGCAGGCGGGCCGCTCCTAGTGCAGACAGGTGCGTGCGAGAACACCAAGGTCACCGCTTGCACCGCCGCAGCCGCGCGGTGGACTCGTCCGGTGACCTCGTCCTTGTCAGGAGGCCACCCCCTTGACCCCAACAATGTTTGAGACCTTGCTTTGAACTACCATGGGAGTCCGCAAGGCGAAGGGTGAATGTTACGGGATTAGCTGACCAGAGTTCGCATGTAATGCAATTGACATTGGGATTGTCGAGATAGGAATACGCGGTGGTGGCCGTACTTGAACTTTTGGTTTTCTGTGCACTTCCATGCACGGTTGAATTCTGATTATATCTGTACATTAGTACGTTATAATTTGGTTTGCTGCAGTGCGTTTCGTATGCTAATTGTCAACAGGGTCACTGTCATTCAAACCCCTAAAGTCATCACCAACTGAATCAAGGATGAGGGCAAGCAATCATTTTAACAATCGCAAAACCGCACATAGATTGTCTCCGTCATGTAGATCTGTCACAATCACTCTCCACTGTGTGCATGATGCAATTATATATTAGTTATGTATTTTTTAGTTTTAGTTTTTTTTTTTACAAATGGGCGTGTGGCATGCATATACACTCCTGCAATGTTATCCTATTAACTGCACTTGCCATACTGTTTAGGGACTGGTCTGTGCGTGGATGTTCGTGTTTGTGTGTGGGGGGGGGGGGCTTTACCAAATGAACGAGCCCTTGATATGCAATAGATTTCTTATGATTGCACATGTATTATGAATAAGAACTACCTCAAGCGAGTATAAACTTTTACTACTGCATTCATTAAATAAAATGTTATTATCATTAGGTCCTTGTGATACTGGTGTCTTCATAAGGCATCCATCATCAGTATCAGGGCTTATTTCCTAAAGTACATGACATGAGGTTTTAATACACTTTGTCAGCTTAATTTTCATACTGTTTTGACAACAAATGAGAACGTTTTGTAGAGGTCGGACAAGTACACTTATAATGAGTACTTGCCCTATCTTCACGAAACTGTCACTGCTGTTTCTAATGTATCCACAATATAAAACAACTTATTTGGTGCAAGGAGGTTTTAAACGTATGGTGCCAGCTTATGGAACTATAAGTACTTTTGGAAATCCTCTCTTCCATGTGATAACGAAGGTTTTTTGTGAAAACACCAACAGAAATGAAGGACTCATTCCCATTCATATCGATGGCCCTTATAATCCTAAAGTTAAACACCGGCATTTTTTTCATTGCCCTGAACTACATGTAGAACACATTCAGTGCAGAAAAAAGGTAGGACGCTGTCTTAGTTTCTAACGAACATAGAATAGACTTAACATTTCTCGTCAGTGACGACAAATAGCAATCAATTCTCTGTATTACATGGACTCGCCCGTTGACCTTGCTATTATTGCTGCATGACCTCGACTGATCGTCCCACACCATGATGAGGACAAGAGAACCGCCAACGAAGAAAACAATTAATTCCAAAGTGACCCGGTTTTTGGCCGACTTTTGTCGTTCATTCTTCCATCTCTCCGGTAATGATCAAACATTGGACATTCAGGTGGAGGCCTTGGTTTTTCTTCCCCCTTAGAGTCGAACTTTCTTACAATAAATTGAGTTAATTCAATTGTGGAAATTGTTTTTCAGACAGACAACCTCCTTTTTTCCACAATCAACAATCTTCAATAACAAACTTCGATCTTTATTAAATATTCCAAAGCCTCCCTTCCTGAATTTTCAGATGACCTTCCCCTTAACATTGACTTGCTCAATGACCTTGTCATATTTACATCGTGGCCTCCACTGGTCAAGGCCCACGTCTCACAGACACTGAATATTTAATCCTCAACTGATTTTGTGGTCTACTTCAGCGCTTTTATTTCCACCGTCCAAAAACCGTACAAGCAAAATGGCGACCTTTACGTACAGAGGTCGATTTCGGCCGGTGTAAATGGATTGCCATTGTGATCATGCTAGCTTTACACTTAACACAAACTTTACTTCAAACTTCACACAGATTATTATGATATACATGTAACGTTATATCTCTTCTTTAAAAAAGGGTGCAGTAGATGTATACCATTATATTGATATTGCAACAGAAATGTGATTGCCTTTTTTTAAGTCACAGTTCATCAGGATGTATTACATCTGAATTTTTTTACATATCACACAAGATTGTTGGCACACATGATTCCTTGACAGAAAGTCCCTGCGGAGCATTCCTTTTACCCTCACATTAATTATGGGTAGAGTTCATTCATGTGAACGTCACAAGCTCTGGTACTGTGTGGTTAAAATTTGTGATAAATCTATCTGCTGTATGTTTCAACATGACTTTAAATTCTTACTAAATATGTAGACTTTTGAATAGGCTTTTGCGGGGTTTGTGCGGATCGTTCTTCAATACCTATGGGTGCGGGCTTCATTTTTGTTAAAACATGCTGGCTTGAATACCCCAAATCAAAATGCGTGGGTGCAGGTTTCACACTAAACATGCGGGCGAGTGTGGGTGCAAACATATCACCTGCACAGGGATCTGCTTCTCATACATTTGTTATTGAAAATAGCAGACACCGTCCCCATGTCATCAGACTACCACTTACAAATCCAGAGCAGATCCATAGACCAGGTACAACATTCTTGCCATGTCAAACAATCTAATGTTTTGCAGGTACATAGTTGTGATAACCTCATTTTGATATTCGTGGACTGTATTTAGGTCGCTTAGTCCTATATTTAGGCGAAGTCTGTGATTGCGTTGTATTTTACATGACTAAAAAAAACAAGCTAAAATGTGAAATGTTTACTCAATATTGTATTGGTATTAGTTTCATTTGTCGTGCGCATGTTGGAGTCGTTTAAAGACTTTCTAGGTGAACTCGTTTTCAACTAACACGCACAAGAAAAAATGTATTTGAAATCAATACCTATAGAAATATCAACGAGACATTTCACACACATGCATTCAGTCGGCATAGACATTAAACTATCACATGCTCTCGCCAAGACATATCAATATCTATAGAATGAAATAAAAATGAAACAGACGGTATATTGCTCCTGCACGCGCAATCAAAATCTTCTTGGAATCAGGCAGAAAAAACTAACAAATCCCATGCACTGTATAGTAATAGTGTATAGTGAGACAAAGGCGAACTAGCGAGAAGCGAGCGCATGCATGGCACTCCTCCTGTGCAGTAAAACACAGGCAATCTGAGAGTTTCCGCCACAAATTCTCATAGACAATGAACATTATTGGAATTCGCGATCAAATGTGCGTCAGCACGTGGCTTAGTATAAACTGCTTCCTGGAAGAGAGGACAGGCGAATTAAAACCTCGTGCGGTGCTCTGGTTTTTGCACTTCGGTGCGCAGAGAGTGCAGAAAAAAAACAGAGAGGAGGCGAACTAGTGATGCGGGTGCAAGAAAAACTTTTCGGTCAATCACCATGGCTCGGCAGTGCAGGGTTTTTATGGCCAGCATTGCACCCACTTTGCACGTATCAATGGACTGGTCTCTGTGTAAGTGATGATGCTCTTGCATAAAGAGATAGCAATATGTGTACAGTAGAACCTCTCTTTAAAGACCGACTGGGATGCCGGTCTTAAACGGTCTCAATAGAGAGGTGGTCTCCATTTTCGTAGGTTCGTAGTGGTCTCTTCGTTAAAACTTAGGGCCGTGAGAAATGCTTTTACTAGAGGGGTGGTCTCAATAGTAGTGAGGTTGTCTTAATGAGAGGTTCTACTCTATACATATTCAGATTATTCAATGGAATTTTTGGACACGTGCATGGTCGGTTCAAGGGTGTGTCTTTCACACTGAGCAATCTTACAACATCTTATTTCAATAGCGTTGATTGATGATCTCATCTATCAGCGAGCAGCTTTAATATAAGAAAAGGGTTAGCTAAGAGGTCCGTAGCAGCTGGTCTGTAAGGTAGGCCTTAGTCTTTATCATCAATATCATATCTTCATAACGTGATCTAACATGACCTTACCTTTCTTTGCTAAGGGAACGATCATAAATAATGATACCGGGGGGGGTCGTCCAAAAAGGTGGGGGGTCCAACTTTTCTGATTCCTTATGGGGGGGGTAGCTGAACTTTTTTATCACGCTATGGTATATTTTTTTTCAAATATTTTCTTTTATCAACGCAATGACTATATAGAGGACTTTTTCTTTAGCGGAGGGTGGGGGGGTCATTCAACTTTTTAAAATGTTGATGGGGGGTCTGGTAACTTTTTCTCCGCGCCCCCAAAAATGGAAGACCCCCCCTCCGGTATCGTTATTTATGATCGTTCCCTAAGCAACTCTGCACATGTATGAGCCCCTGTCAAGCAGCTAACTGCTGATTTTACATATAACTGACCACTAGTGTCAAAGGCTGTTTATCCCGTGGGTGTGTTATGTGTAGTTTACCTAGCAAACAATAGGTGGTGTGTAGATCCAAGTAGAGGAAGTACCAATATTTTTAATCTGTTGACTTTAAGAACTCCCGCACATGATCCAAAGGCATTGCCTTATCCATATTTATTACTAACCCCAGAAAAAGTGCCACACTCTAACAAGGCAGATGATTAGTTGATGTTTTAACCTACAATCAGAGGTGCAGATACAGTTATCTGCCAACAATATGTGAAATGTTGTGACACGACTATTCTGTGTGCGACGTTGTGATAATGATCATGGACCTTTCCCTTTTCTAGTGCACGTAAAAGCATGTGCCTTGTGTGTATCTTGTGTGAGTATTGTGTGAGTCTTGTGTGGATGGCTACCCGGCACCTGTAATGCAATACACGAAGATTAACTGCGGATGTCACCATTTTTTGTTGCTTCCTTTGTTCTGTGTTTGCTTTATTGTTTTGTTTTTCCATTGGGAGGTTCAACTAATAAACTCCTCAAGTGCGTGGAAAGTGGGCAGTGATGCCGGGGGGGGGGGGGGGGCATCTAGTGTATCATCTAGTCACTCTCTACGAGAGGTCGACTTTTTTTGTTTAAATTTATTTGTGTGAATAATACTTTGTATGCTTATATTTTATAATTTATTTTGATGGATGTGATGTATATTGGTTATACTACAATGAAAATTTAATATTTTATAATCTTTTCAGGATGATGCTTTTTCCAACTGACGTCTCTACTAAAATCCGGTTCTAGCAGGAGATTTGCGTTGCACAATTGCACCCTCAGCGAAATATGCGTTCAAAGTGAACAGTGGTCAGACATCAATCCAGTCTGATAACGAAAAAGGCCGTGATATAAAGATATAACAGCAATCCTCTTTCAATAGAAAAGAATGTTTATTGATGCATGTTGATTTCAATAATGTCATTTACAAATTTACATTATAAACATGCAATCTTTAGGACATTATATATACGATTATTCTGAAACAAGTCTTACAGCAAAGTGGTTATACTTATCTTTGGAATAGATTAAAACACAACGTTCTCATGACAACTTTTGTTTTCGTGATAATATAGTACAAACTTGTCAAAAAATGTATTTCCTCACTTCCAAAGATGCTTTATGACCCATTGTGTTCAACAAAACCAAACACGACGCTGAAACATTACTTGCTTTCTAAATATTTCATTTGGGAACGACCTGATCACAGTTGATGACGTCATGGAAGGATTTGAACTATTTTTGGTGAGTGTCAATCTGGGAGGTTGATCACTACGTGAGAACGTTATGAGATAATTTATTTATTATAAAAACGAAGCAGACACTCGTTGAGTGTGTCATCTAGTGTATCATTTCTTACCTCCCCTGGGTCTGCCAGCGATATCAGCAGCATTGTTTATGTATAAAATCAATATAATTAATTAAAAAATACATTATATACAAATCATACAATTTTAACAAACTGGTCAGATGGTGTGAATAGAGAAAAAAATTCTGTTTGCCACGACAGTTCAATAAATGTGCAACACAAGACGGTGCTGCCCTCTGGTGGTGACAATTCACACTGTGATTAAAGCTGACAGGTTTATTAATATCATGTATGTTTGATGATACACTTGCAATACTAATAGGTTATTATACGAGTGGGGTAGAGATATCAGTTAACATCTCACTGAGTGGTTGTGATAACATTACGAGTGAGCTGAGCGACCGAGTGCTGTTATCTATAGTAAAACAGGGTCTATAGTAAAACAGTCCCCTTTATAGTATAATTATCATAATGTATGCCAATATTGGCGTATGAAATTATCAAGATATCAGCTGATATCATCCAATGAATTCATTCGTAAAGACAGTCAGAAGTGGGAGAATTCTTCATCTGCATCCAACCGGCAAAGACCAATTTGACAACAATAGTAGACAAACGTATCTAAACTAAAGCAATCCACAATCGAGACACTATTGTTTATTTCTTTCATAAGTGGCCCCATGTTAATAGTTAATTTCCATTTTATTGGTTTCTTTTTTTAATACATACCGTGGGGACTTTCTGCAGAACTAGTGTGAACACATCCTTTGTATAGACATTACGCTATCTGTTTAAAGCCATCAAAACTGGAAATGGTTCTGTTTATCTAGTGTACCATCCGTCATCAAATTTTCCTAATTATACAGGAACAATAATACATCGTAGTAGACCCATGTTGGAAACCATGGAATGTTTGGACCATGTAAATTAGATTTTGCATAGTTTTATACTCATGAAACGTGCGCGTAACTTTATTATATGGAGAGGGGCAGGTAAGTAGAATATTGAAGTGAAATCGTATATTTACAGTTTACATTTTACGTTCAGAGCAAGAAAAAGGTGTAGTCTAGTTTCTTTTAATTCAACAATCGTGAAAAAAGTTAGACAAGTTTGCAGTGAATAATTAAAAGTTTCTTTTGTAATTACGATGATTAACACCCCGGCTTTAGACAGGGGGCCACTGTCCTGTCCTCGGAATGGATGTTTCTTCTTCAATCAGTATCGCCTAGGTTTTAACAAGGTCTAGTAAGATTTATGGGTAGTTATCAGTACGTAATGGATTTTAAAACCTGCTGTATTCCATTTATTCTAGCATACTCGTAATAATCCTCAGACATCCTGCATAAACCTCTCAAATCGGATTTGAGGAGACAAGCTCATTCCGGACTTATTATTTAATTCACAAGTTGTCAGAAATAACAGTATAACTCTGTCTATGGACAGTGACGATGGCGCCTCGATAAAAACACTTATCAATTTGGTATTTTAACCCATCAATCTCAGAGCCATCAAAATTAGCAACCGCCACGAGGCATATTTATATTATTTTTCTTAATTTTTTCTGACTTTTTTTTTTACCTTTTCACACTTACAATCACGATTTATCATCATTATAAATGCAAACACAAAATGCAAGTAAAAAATCACATTGATGCATAATTCACGTTTATACCATCTGGGTGATTTGTAGCACAACATGAGAACGTGTTTTATGAGTGGGCTCGTCGTGTGAACATTGGCCCTTCTCCAAGCAATCTGAACTGAATACACGTTCTTCATAGTCGACAAGTAAAGGCCCGTCTAGACAGCCACCTGTTATACAGACGCGTGCCAATACCATTGTAAAACAAAACACAAATGCTGTGAACAAAACTACATACAAAACAAACGCATTTATCGATGAAAAATCATGGTGCAGACAGAATCTCAATTCATTTCTGAACGCTTACTTAAAACATATCACGTATCTCCCCGATAAAAGAGAACCGCATGTAAACACACGTGTTCATCAGCCACATGTAGTAAACACGCAACATCGCCTACAGACGTTTTGCCTGAATCATGCATAAAAGTAGACTCGTCCTATCTTCAAAATGAGGCCACTGCACTCGAAAGAGAGGCAGCTGCTCTGTGATTGGCTGCATGCAAATTGAGGGGGAGATCAGGTCTCGTTTTAGGCATCTGCGACTCTCTTATCGAGAACATTGGATCAACAATGTCCAGAAACCAGTGCCGAGAATCTCCAATCCAGGAGACTATCAGCGTATTTCTCCTCGATTGAGATGCTTTCTCTTTAATCTGTGCGAGATAGAACGCTGCTCGCTTCCAAACTGAACGCTAAAAGAGTGCTACTTCGACCTCATTATATATGATATGGCAATATCATGTTATGTATTACTAGCATTATGAAACGAGATTTACGTAACTTTATACGTTATGTAATGTGCAGATTCAGTCTTCCATATCTGATGAATGCAATTGTCTATGCAATTTTGGTGATTTGGCATACAGAATGAGGCTCATTTGTCGCACAGTGACTGACAAACGTGTTTTATATTGATTAGTTGAGCTGATAGAAATATGAATGGCCATTGACTATATGTAAATACATATATACAAGTACATTAACGCTGCAAATGGGCTTTGCACTAGCAATATGTTATTTTTTAAAGAACTGAAAGTAGAAAAAGAACCAACGTCATGAAACACCATAGCAGCTCCACGATAAAAAAAATACCAGTGCATCTTTTATGTTTTTGTTTTGGAATGGCAGCCACATGTCTAGCAGTGCGCTTGCGTGGCACCTTGAAGTGGCAAAATCCATCACACAGTGTCAGCTCGTTTAGTGACCAATGTGCTGGTTTTCGGATACGAGCAAGTCCATTATTTGGTGAACTGGAGAGCACCCACTTTGTAGATCAGACGTTGTGGTCAACAAATCAGACATCTGTCACAATAGATTTGCCAAGGGAACGGTCATTGTAAACACATGAGTGTAGAGGTCAAAGTCATCATGCCTCTGAACTCGAGTGTTAAATGCACCAACAGACTTTTTTATATTCGTAGAAAAGAGTGATACGTGCCAGACAATTTTACAGAACTGAACAAATGATGTTGATTTACAAGCCGAGTATTAGAAAGTGATTTTTTTCACCTGGTGTCAAACTTTGTTTTTAATTAGATATTAAACCTCAAATGCAGCACTTTAACATATACGAATGTTTAATTTCAAAATTTCCTGTGTTTTATTAGTCATGAAGATTTTCCCCAAAATTAGTCAGTGAAAAACGTTATTTTGAATGTAATAAACCAAGCCCCCACCCCCAACCAAATCCACCCACACACCCTCTACCCTTTCTCACATACCTCTTGAACCGACTCATTACTCACTGCCCATTAAACTGTCATTGATTTTGTAATGTGCAAAGTTGAGAGATGTGTTTTTCTAACGGAATGATGAACCGAAACTAATGCATGATGAGTCACGTTGCATGGCTGCTCAGTTTCATTGCCACTCTTGTATGATATAAATAGTGAAAAAAAATAAAGACAGACCATTCTAATTTTGCCATGGCACCTGTGATAAGCTGCCAATTGCATTATAATATATGCATGCATATTTGGTTCATAGCGGAAATGCATAAAAAGCATTTTGCCGTTAAGTGGGTTGATGGATTTCATTCAAAATCTGCTACCGGTGCTGCCACCTTGTTGTGGATATAGAAACATGTTTCATAGAAGATGCTGACACCTAGTGGGCAAACTACGCAGTTTATTTTCAAGAGCACATCCGTCATAACCCGGTGTTTGGTAGTCTTTAGAAAGGCTAATTTTTATTTTAGTACTATCTAGGTAGTTTTATATTTCTTACAGCTACGCCACAACATTTCCTAATAATCACAACTTACGTATGTCCATGTGTATGAACCACTTTCAGATCCATGCTTTCCAAAAGGGGTTGGGGTGCACTCACGGGCTCTGATGGGTGTCGTACCCGTGAAGGCTCAAGGAGAGGCCAAACTCATGAAAAATAGAATAAATAATGGGTTGCCGATGTGAACAACTGTGTTCTTCGGAAATGAGGAGGGACATGATACACCTTACATCTTGTGTGTGTGGGGGGGGCAGTGATATGGTGATGAGGGGCCACTAATTATTGTGTTGTTGAAAAGGGGATCGATCAGTATAAAAATGTTCAGGGTGGGTGGGTAGGTGTAGGTCCTTCATTTTACTGTTCGTTCTCACATGGTCAATCTAAACTTACTTTCCATATCACTGAACACCCCAAACCCACACCCTTTCCCAGCGCTCTGATATTTGACTCTTCACTTATTCTTTATTTTTCTATCTACAGAAAGTGAAATTTGCGCGTGCAATTATGTGAAAAATGAGTCACAACATTTAGCTGTTCTTGGAAAGAAGGACAAACGATCCATTATTCTGATTAGTCAAAAAAGACCTTGGGCCGGGATGCAGCAGAATTCCAAACACTTTGCACTTAAGATTATTGGACGAGTCCATTTTTCTCATCGTCGGTCAACGGGAATCTCTTTAACACTCTACATATATCCAGCGTTACCCACACTTTCAATTAATTTATGCTTTAATGATAAGCCCGAGATAGATGAAGGTGATAGTTCAACTTACGATGATTCAAGCTTAGCATTCAGTGTATATTTTAGTGAGCCCATTGCATGCACAATAAGGTTTGATGTTACTTTTTGGACTTTTAGAGAAGTGAGACATACTGTAACTCTATCATTGATTATTGGTCACCTTGTCCCCAGGTGCTAATGTGATGAGCATACATGTGCAGACCAATTACTCATCACTGACCCCCTTTTGATAAGTAGGGCAAGAGCTTGGACGCGTCCACCAATGGCCTAATTGATATTCTGATAATACATTTCCACGAATTGTTATTGTTGTGACTGTGGTCCTTGACCAGTTGGTGTTGGGCCAAGTTGATTTATTAAGGTGGTATTGATATTGACCCGTCCACGGGTGACCAGTACATTTTAAGTTGTGCCTTGGTTTTCAATACAAGACTTAGCCATCAAAGAAGTTTTACATTTACATGCACACGGTTTGTTTAGAAATGAATATAGAGTTGATTACAGTACATACGTAGGAACGGTTATTTTAGGCTATTTTTTTTAACTAAAATGCTATTTACCCTCGTATCATTGCTTCAATTTTACAATTTTACGAATTACACCTTGTTGAGTGGGTAATAGTAATCTTATCTAATGATATAACATAGTTTGAAATATACAGGTTAGGTCTTAATGCAAAAAATTGTTATGAAGCAATTCGAACAATATTGCAGTCATATTGACAACACCAACATGTATGAATAGGTCAATACAACTATTATCTGGGACAGTTCGTGAGTGATTACGATATGGTGATATGGTCATTTACTCATGGTCAACATTACATAGCCCACCAGCTGACCACCGCCGACGTAGGCGTAGTGACCACCCAGTATTCTACACAAGGTGGTCACCAGTCTGACATTTACTGGCCGTTGGGTGGTCATCTTGACCCCGCTGCCACCCGTGATGACATTACGCCACCAAAGTGACCGGTAAGTGACCCTCTATGCCCAGTTCTGACATTTTTCATCACATGACGTCATCGTGATCGAAGGACATTGATTGTGGAGAGGAAATAACACGACGAGGCCACGCAAATGGCAGCTCTCGTTTATCTTTTGCTAGATCAACTGCTTACTAGCTAGTATCTTCAATATTACTGGCGCTGCACAATCACAACCTTAGATTTGAGATGACTGTTGTTTATTAATTTTTACTCTCTTAAATACTTACCAGGGCGTTGTTCAAATGTTAATACATTAGTTTACATGCATATGCTACAATGGTGGCTTGTTAAGGTTAAAACCAAGAACTTGGTGTTCGATTTGACCGTAATTTACTTACATTCCCACTGAACCATGTGCAGACTGATGTGTGGGTATTGGCCAGATAAGCTCAATATGGATCTATCTTATTAGCTTCAAGGATTACCTCAAATTTATTTTCGTTTTCTTTTTCCCCTTGTGCTAGTTTTTAACAGCAAATTCTATATTCCCTTCCAATTTATAAGACACATAAAAGTTATATTAGTGTTTTCCAAACAAAAGACCACGACCTCCACAAACATACTCTTCATTAAAAATAAAATTACAAAGCCATTCGTCTACAACAACAAAGCATCACATTGCCTTGGCCTCAACACTAAGCCACTAGACGTCCAATGCCACACTAATGACTTGCCGTCAACACTTTTCTTGTCAAGTATTATTCACTGTGCTAAAGTACAGGAGGGTAGTACGTTTACTAACTGCATACAAAAGAGACCAAATCAAAAATCCTATGGGAGAACACTTCTCAACTGAGAATACTTGTGGCCATTTTCCGAGTGGTCTCAATTAGAGGTTATACTGTTAACTCACTAGTTTTCTGTGCTTTATCACAGTGTTATAGCTTTGCATGGATGATATAACACCACACAACGGCATTTTGTGTCATTAACTTATGTAAATAAAATATATATGCCAAGTTAATTGTCAATATGTAAGTGGTAATTGTGCTCACACCTAGATCCACGTAGATGTCATGTAATGGGTGAGTGTCGGGTGCGCACACGGTTTTAGGTGCACAAGGATGCCTTACTTTATTTTCCCAGTATTTCTACTGACGAAGGTAACACAAGTCCTTGTCATTGGACATTTAGGATCTATTGTTAAAAATGGACGAGTCCATTCGAGTTGCACATAACAAGAAGTGTTGTAAAGTTTCTTGCCAAGGACTCTTCTGTGCACGTTTTGTCAACATTGGCTGTGTCTCTCATTGGGATGAAACGTCACACCCACATATATCTTATATTGAACAGTTCTCATGAAAACATGTTCCCATTTTGCGAAACATAGACTCGTTTATAATCACTAGACATTTCAAATAAGTGTTCTAGTCAATATTTCATCTACGTCCTACCAGAACTACTAACTATGGCCAAACATTTATACTCATGTATATAACCGTTTGTGACGTATTGTCACTGTTGCATCGGGTGCTCTCCACTTGACTGTATTCATCAGTGATGAAAATTACGTCATTATGATCAATTCAGTAAATGTTCACTAGGCTTCTTCCTATGCTGCACATTAAATTTCATATTTTAAATGTAGGAGATTCACAGGCAACACCACGGTGCTTCAACTGTCGCTCGATGTTGGGTGAGTTTTGCAATGTTGTGCATTGTTGATTTTGCGGGCCAGTTTTCAAACATTTGTAATTCATGGGAGATTGGTATCTATATGGCAGTATGAAGAAGACAACGTATTTTTTTACTACAATGCCTTCACGCAACATACATAGTTTTGACAGACAAAATAGAGGATGGAAAGTTTGTGGACCAAAATAATACATGCTGTTGCCTGCTATACGTGTTACTATTAGTTAAGTAGTAAGTAACAACAGATATAAACTCTATCTAACAGTTCAGGTGGGATAGGTCTGATCAGTATATAACAGTAAACGTTATCATGTATTTGTACTAAAATGCTCACAACATAGTGCTGCTACCTCCCAACACTGCTTTACAACACCGAGCATGAAGAGATTTCTCCAACACCGACTGACGGTTGAGCCACCGTGAACACATGAAGTCGATATAATCAATGCTGGGTGTAAACAGTGATAGTCCGAGGGCTCCGTATCGAAACTCCCCCCCCCGTAGGAGTTTTCGCAAACAAACATTTTTTTTGTACCTTAGATACTACTCTTAAGGAAAAATGACGTTTGCCCAAAATATTTGATGGCGAAATATATTTTTCGGGGTCAAACAGGGGTCATCGGGTCAATAACAAATTTAGAGTATAAACTTGTATTGACTTTAGATAGGAACATGTGTATGTGGAATCCAAATAAAACATCAGATTTGACCTTCGACCTCTCCTTCAAGATCAAACAGGGGTCATTGTGGTCAAAAATTTCATAAAATTGCATTTATCTCGATTAATAACAAATTTAGAGTAACAACTTTATTGATAGTAACAACTTGACCTTAGATAGGAACATGTGTATGTGGAATTCAAATTAAACATCACATTTGACCTTTGACCTCTCCATCAAGGTTACACTAGTAGGTCAATTTCAGGAATTTTGTTCATTTTTGTGTTTTAAAAAAGAAATGAGCAGCTTTGAATATTTCATTTGTTAATAATCCACGATAAATTAGTTTTATTGATATAAGCATTTGTATTCTAGATTAGAATTACGTTATGTTTTATTTTAATCAATATTTAATAAATAGTTTAATATATCAATGGGTTTCACTTTTAATGGTAGAATTTGAGGCAGCATCAGTATCATTGATATCTTCATAAAGTGCATGTTCTCAAATTTTGTTATGTTTTAATATTATTTGATTGGACATTGGACTAAAAAATGTGTAACTTACAAAAAGAGCAACAAATTTAATACATCTATATAATACAATGGTCATTGCTAAATCATGGAAAATTCAGTGAAAATGAAATCTAAGAAGCAATGCAAAACAAGGAAAAAGGGCAACATAAAATCATGCATCATACGTTTTAGAAGTATGCAGTCTTTCAAAATAGATAATTTATCATATTCAGTTCGGGGAAAATTAAGAAACAATTGAAGTGAGATAAAGTTTAAAGGATCTAAAACAACATTATGATGAAATTTGCAAAAGTGTACCAACTGAATATGGTAGTAAATGCTATCGTTATCACAAAGAATGCTACAGCAAATTCACAAATCTCAAATATCTAAAAGCAATAAAATGAAAATCAGATCAAGATCCAGAGCTTGAACTATCAATAAAGAAAAAAAAATCAAATTTATCAATAACATTCACTTGTGATTTCTGTTTATTTGTGAAAATACTCAGAATTAATTCTTCCTGGCAGAATTTCTTTCTAGTTAAAGTTGGACATGTAAAACAGAAACTGCAGGGAAGACCTTAAAAAGAGGGTTCAAAAGTTATGAAAGGATGCTGTGTAAAGTGATAGATGTAGATTTGAAGGCAAGAGATGCTAAATACCATGATGAATGTAGAAACACACATAAATATTGACAAGTATGCAAGAATATATGCAGGAAAAGATTCCATCTGATGAATAGTAGTAACAAGACAGATAAGCTTAAGAAAAATATGATAAACCATTTCTAAATATGGTCAACTCCGACATATTAAAGCCATTTTAAACTGCCTTTGAATATGCTTTATTAGATTACAGAAAACTTGAGGATGTTGGATCTTTATTGAATTGTACCACAAATAGAGAAAATGCACGTCCTGTTTGATACTAGAAATGTTTATTAAATGAGTTTGACAGCCGTATCACCTGAGTATACGCTACCACTGTACTGAGGCTACTATTCACCAACCACTTAAGACACTAACTGCGCATTAGACCACTCAGACTGTTTCTGACCGACCCGGGTGGTCTGCCTTAAGTGCTTTGTGAATAGGTGCCACAGTGGTAAGGGTCGAGGGTTTAAGTCCTGAGAGAAGCTATGTGATATAGTCCTATAAACTAGGAGAAATAATCCTCTGATGTCAATACTTACATGTAGCCAATTGATTCCAATATATCTACATATTCTATTCTAGTTGCCAGTCATAGAAAAGATATGTTCAAGGCAAAACAGAAATGTCCATCACTATTACTCAAGTGATCTTTTTACAAATGATCAACATTGTTCAGCTCTTAGTTTCTCTCTACATTAACATAATTAATGTAAGTGATTTACTAACTTCATAAATGATATAAAAATCCTTTTGCTAATATTTAAGTACTTGTAATTACAGGACAAGTACACAGGCTGCGCAGGAACCTTAGTAGGTCAAGATTTATCTATTACGGTACCATTCACTAAAAATCCAACATGCTCAAGTTTTCTGTAATCTGATGAAACATATTCTAAGGCAGTTTCAATGGCTTCTCTTTATGAATATGATCAGAGTAGACAAGCTAACTCCTATGATTGGGTGTCTAATAAATTAACTGGTTAAATGGTTTATCATCATTTTCTTAGTTCAACCTCTGGGATAACCATGGTATTGACCATCATATTAATTCCGTCTGTATATTTTTGCATAATTAGTTAATAAAGTATTAATCAAAATAAAACATAAAAGTAATCCCAATCTAGAATACAAATGCTTATATCAATAAAACTAATTTATCATGGATTATTAGCAAATAAAATGTTTAAAGCTGCTCATTTCTTTTGTAAACTCAAAAATGAACAAAATTCCTGAAATTGACCTACTAATGTAACCTTGAAGGAGAGGTCAAAGGTCAAATGTGATGTTTAATTTGGATTCCACATACACATGTTCCTATCTAAAGTCAATATAAGTTGTTACTCTAAATTTGTTATTAATCGAGATAAATGCAATTTTATGAAATTTTGACCCGATGACCCCTGTTTGACCCCGAAAAATATATTTCGCCATCAAATATTTTGGGCAAACGTCATTTTTCCTTAAGAGTAGTATCTCAACTACAAAAAAAACATGTTTACGAAAACTCCTACGGGGGGGGGGAGGGGTATACGGAGCCCGCGGACTATGACGCACGAGGCAAGAGATGTAGGACACTTGGATGTGGAGTTCTAATAACTTCTGGTGACATGTGTCTGTGTTTTATTTGTACTTGGAAGCCTATATCTAGTGACAAGTATGACGCTGATATCACAAGACACTGTGTGTGCAAATATTTGCTGGACGTGCCCGAGTGGGCTCACGTGTTCACAGAATTTTTTGTTCGTGTACATTTGCTACTGAATGTCCGTATTGCTTCGGGTGGTAGAAGCGTGCGTCGGTAGCCTTGATAATCTATATGGTGGGTACGTGCCCATACAATACACGGCTAGTCCATCTGTGGTCAATATCAGAACTAGCAATTGAAAGGGGGTGCAACTCAAAAACGTTGAAAATTAAATATATCGTAAATTAATACTTTTTTTAACTTTATTTAGATTCTTTTTTACTATAGTTAACAGTAGCAATGAATACAAATTATTTGACATGAAACAAACTGCCACCAAGTAACTAAAAGTTTGTTTGTTTGTTTTCTTTTTTCTTTCTTTTTCACTCCTTTTTTATTATATACATTTACGATATAAATGGACGAGTCTACCATTTGTTTACACTTTACTGTAAACGTGAGTGTATCAGGTGTGATGCATAATACCAATAATGGGCGAGTCCACATTTTGTTTATTGGGTATTAGCTGTCCTTGAGGATGTAAGTTGTATTGTGTAACGTCCGTAAATACTTACACTATCACCATACTGGACACGCACTGATCCCCACAGTGCTTATGAGTTTGTGGCAGTAGAGAGGCAGTCGGGAGGCAATCTGCATGATGTGCCCGAGGCTGTAAGGTTTACAACGTCACTCTTTTCTGCACTGTTTCCGTCAGCAAATATACTGTTTGAATCCGTGGCCGAATGGATAGGGGGTTGGACTCGTCACCAAAGGTCGTGGGTTCCATGCCCGGTCGGGTCTGGTGGTGGGTGGTGAGCAAACAAACCCCCTAACAGGTAGCACTCTTCTCCGTGGTACCTCCGTGTCCAATGACAGCAACAAAAATTAATGCTGTATGCAGCCAGTGTTGCATGCTCCCCAGGGAGTTGAGAAAGGTACAAATTGAGTGTCAAAAACGCCAATAACTTGGTATAAATGAGTCGACTGAGCCGTACTACTGGATAGTAGACTATTAACTCCAACATTTACATTTACATATAATGTACTACTAGTAAACATTGTAAATGTCGAGACCATCTGTTCTATTAAGAGCGGCCTTTCTTTGATGGATTCATATAATACAATGCACTATCTGACCTTTATGGCTTTAATCTGCACTCGGTGGTGTAACTCGGACTGTCTACTACACTTTATGCACTATTAAATTGACGAGTCCGACTCAAACTGACCACATCAATTGACCTCACAACACTGCCGTTGACGTCCGAGCACTTTTCTGAAGGACTTGTGATATAGGCGTGGTGGTTCTTATTAGGCCACACTGCTCTAGGTGCATGTTGCTCGCATTGGCAGCCGTAGAATATCAACAACAAATTAAGCCTTTTATGACAGACAGCGTCAAGGATTTCCTCGAAAGTGCCTGTTTTTTATGTCAACGTCAAACACTTCAGTATATAGTAAGAAATTGTACAGTGATGACTACAATGCGTTAGTACAACTGCCCGTCTTACATGTAATGACTGTTACCACTGGTTACTGTTGCAACTCAATATTTGCATTTTTATCATAAAACATTTTTAATAACCTCCTCAAACCGTAGCTTTCTGTAAACGACGTGTACTTTATGTTTATATGTGCACATGTGTCTATTGCATTTAACTTAGAATAATAATTTTATGGGCTCTGAACTTTTGTTTAATCTATCATTACTGAAAACTAAGAGTGACTACACTGGCCAGACGTCCGTCAAGCTTACTTTTAAGTTTTAAAATAGTGACACTGTTTTCCCGTCGTTATTGAATGTACTTGTAATGTTATTGGCCAGATAAGATTTTCGGTTTTTCAAATGCTTGTGGGACCTGGTGGCGCTGAATGTTGAGCAAACTCATCTCTAATCATTTGCGTGCTGCTCTATGGCATATTTACGTGACTTTAGATATTTACAACAAAAGTGGGTGGTTTGGACATCAGGCAGTATGTATGGCAAGTGTTGCATGCACCCCAGTAACGGAACCTTATGTGTCACAATTATGCCAATGGCCTGGTGTTGATGTTCTGTTGACTCAACACATATTTTAGTCGGATATGTACGAACACAATAAATCACGGGTTTAGATTTTGTGTGGCTTTTGCAAGGTGATTTATTGAAACCCATTGAAACCCATGAAATCCCTTTGGTGCGCCCCCCCCCCCTCTCCACCACCTTTCCAAAAACCTGTATCTGCCGTGCATGGGAGGTGCGAATCTAGAAAAAATATGCTTCGTTGTGTATTTATGGAGCAACATAGATGTATGAACATTCCCTTACGAGAACGGCCAGTTGTACTACGGTAAGCCTTCTCACAAAGGTATCAAAAAGAAAGTGGTGACCCCATAAGAAATACCGTCTCTGTACAAGAGCACATGATTCCATTGATTAGAATTCGTTCAGTCATCTATTATTAGCAGCGATCTATTTCTTATTCGGTGACATAGCCTTGCGTCATACGATGATGATAAAGACACTTGTACCTTTACCATATATAGTTGGTTTGCTGGTTTGCAATAACACTTACAGCTTTGTAACTTCTTGATTGTGGGCAATCTCAAAATATATGTCATCGGTTCAATGTCCAAAGATCGAGCACGAAAAAGTGGCCAATAAATCCATGTCTGACCGTCACAAATGTGCAACCCTGACACCACACTGCCAGATTTATGTACATGAACTGCGGCCCCTGACAGATTTCTTTTCAAGCTCATAACTGACAATGTGAGACTTACATCCTGTATTTTGTATCCTTAATCTACTTTTATTTTCATCAAGCGTATTAAAACAAGTAGGGTGAAGGAAAGCATAATGTTGATTAAAAGTGTCCATTTGTAATTTTATTAGAAACAATTACATATCCAGATGAGTTTAGGTAGGCTAGCTACAAGCAAGGGTCCCAACATTATGGGACCAAGTTGACGGGGTGAGGGACAGAACAGGAGCCATACATAACTCTATATCAGGTCCCACGGTTACATGTATACAAAATGTATCTATATACATGAATATATTGCCACCAATCACACAATTTAAACATTAGCTACTAGTTGCAAGTCAAGGACCCCACGCTGAGCGTTGTACACTTTACAGAGTTATTTGATAATAGATATACATGTAACATACAACAAGACGATGTCCGTTAACTAGTTTATACTTTTTAACACTGTGTAACTATCAATGATAAACACACAAATAACAATGTAATATAGTTAAAGTAGTTCACAAACTATAATACACTTGTGCATTTTACTGTCATAGTTGTGTCCGAAATACACCCATGTCCATGTGCAGAAGAGTTCACACTAGTGTGGTCATTGACCATTCTGCTGCAGTGACCAATATTGAGAGCATGGTCAGTCTAGACGAAACTAGGTCAAGGCGGTTCGGTCAAGGCTAGTACATTGTATGTTGTCTACTCTACTTGAGAATGCCCTACTTGTCAGCTCGCCATTATACTGACCAGCCGCCATTTGTACTTCTGAAAGACATGGATAACAGACACTCAATCTATTTGGAATAAAAAATCCCTTTTGTGATTTTTGGATAGTATTTTAAAATTGCAGTTTATACCCATAATCATTATACTATTGGAACATGGAAGCACGTGGTGGTCTGGATGAGTGGTGTACTGCCAATATCAGCACGCAAACCAGATACAGTACAAGTGACAAGGTGGCACACACCTGTGAAGAAATACCACTGAAAGACAGTGATATAACTTGTATGGCTTTCAAGCCCCCATTGAGGATACACGTGTCTCCCCGGGATGCTCGGCGTATGGTGAAGGTTGTGTATCTGAGTCGGCGTGGTGGCCGCATGGCCGCGGGGACGAACAGTCTGGTGACGGTCACCGCGGGGGATTTCTCCGGGGTGCTCGTGTGCACCGCGGCTGCTTGTGTTGTGGAACAAGGTATATGAAGTTCGGCAGCCTCGTTAAAAGGCATGCCCCGTGAAGAGGAGAGCCACTCCTCTTGCATGTAAAGAAATCCACTAGTTTGAAAACAATAGCTAGTGTGATCCCTCCATACACCCTTGGCTCAGTTGGTGACCTAACCTGCCAAACAAAAAGGACCAAATTGGAAATAAGCAATACACACGCACGCACGCACGCACGCACGCACACACACACACACACAGATATATATATGGCATACGGCTGTATGATAATTTAATTATGTTTTTGTTGAATATTTTTTTTCAAGGTGTGTCCTTCCGGGAAGCTTTCAGTTAGGATTTTTAAACTTGTTTTCCAATGTTTGTTTTTACTGAGAGGTCGAATGGTGGGTTGTACCACGTTATGTGGCGCTTCCTTATTCTGGTAGATACACACACACATACACACTTATGCGCCCCCATAATCACACAACAACGCTTTTATAATAATACCAAAAGCAATGCATTGTAGCACTCCCATTGACTGATTTGTGTTTTTACTACTCATTCAGGGGAGGAGGCGTCGCATCAGATCCTGCAGGGCCGCGGCGGACACCACTCCCTCCTCGCCTACACACCAGATCCGCACAGACTGTCGTCCGGATCCAGATTATCCCATCACGTCCTGCTGGAACTAGAGTCCACATCCTCTGTGATCCTCGTTGACTGGCTAGTTGCACCAACGCGGAGGACGCCGCCTAACTCCTCCACAATCGCCACTGCGGATGATCAACGGCAAGAATCCAATGATCCAGTCCATGACTTTAGCTACGATAGTTCTGTGTCATGCAACATCAAAGGAGAAAATCTCTTCTCTGACAAAACAACCGTCGATGGATCTTCAGTGACGATTGAGAACTACAGCGTCTTTGGTTGGGCGCTGTTTCTTGGGCCCATCGTGACTGTGGACGCGGTGAAGTACATCCGCAGGATTGTCAGATCCAGGGGATGTGCTGCGGATGCCGTGAAATGCTGGGTGCTCAAACGGCAACACGACACTGTTCATGGCTGCTACGTGAAGTTCGCCTGTCAACACCTGGAGGACGCGGAAGACCTACTGTCCCACCTACTCGCCAAGTTCCACCACATCCGCACGGATGTCTACAGGCGGCCAGATGACTAGGATGAAAATACTATTTAATTGTGGTTTTTCGTTAACTATTGGGTATTGGTATCTGCCAATAATAGTGCATGCAAGTGTGCTGGAAATTGCTTGATGCGATAGCGTGACCTGAAGGATATTTCAAGTTAGCAGGGGAATAGCAATGGCTCCTGGCCGGTATCCAGTCAAAGCTAAATCAACTGTATGAAGGTGGTGGAAGAAATACCTATAGGAAAGGCAGTAGTGAATATTACAGTTGTCTGTCTCTTTGGTCGTGATGTCTATTATATTCGATTGCAAACGAGTGGAATATTATTATACAGGATCCGCTTTATAGTATCGTTATAATATGGAGTTGTTTTAATTTGACATAATACGACTACAATGTACACGTGTATGGGAAACACTGCTAATATGTGCATGCAATAAAGAACCCGAAAAGCATTTCAAAATGTGTGTAGTTATTTTTTTATTTAAAAAATGTAGATATGAAAAATATGTACTCCACGGTATAGCGTTTTGTGTAGAAATAATACGTATTTTGGGTTTAAAAGAGAAAACTATTAGTTTCTACTTTAGTACAATCTAATTTTGATTATGGAGTCAACATCTATTGTAGGGTTGGCCAAAAAGTGAAAACCAGATTTAAAAACTATTCAAACTAGGCTAATTGGATACATTTTAAACTATGGTGGAATGCACCATCTTTGTTCTGAGAATTTTAAATTAGTTGGGCGGTTAAATGTAAATGATCGGATTGAATCCATGGCTTTATGTTTAATGTATAAAAAATACACTGGGTAAAAAATACATATCAAAAAGGCTCCTGCATATTTATGTGATGTTAATCTTGTGAGTCATTCATACAATACTAGGAAAAAAAAGAGTTATCGTACATCGTGTCAAAAATTAAGTCTCATGGACAGAAAACGTTAAAATATTGTATAGCATTAAATATTGGAATAGTCTGCCTCTATCAATACGAAAGTCAAACTGTATGACGTCTTTTAAATCAAAATGTAAAAAATATTATATGGACCATTTTCATAAAGAGCAACAAGAATATAGTTGTTAAAGGGTTGATCAGTATTACTATAATTGCGTCGCTTCAGCTCAGCTGCTGAAGCAAGTATTGTGTTTCGTTCGTTTGTAACTAACTATGTTTGTATGTATGTATGTATGTATGTATGTCTCCGGACAAGCTAGCGGGTGTACCGATGAACCGATTTCGTTCAAACTTTAAACGACTATGAGGTATGAGGCGACACCAAAGTGATTCGATTTTGGGCGCTCTGCCAATTACATTTTGCTTTCTAGAAGCTCTTTTATGACATTTTTAATGATATTCAATGCCACTTAACCAGCAAAAAAAAAAAATCAATATTCCAATTTCCAACCAACCAGCAAAATTGATTATTGGATTTGAAACTGATATTTATTATCATCTTGTTATTCAGTACTATTGTATGGCAACACAAATATCTTTTTGCTGGATATATTGATTCTGATTCATTCTGATGTTTTCTCCTCAAATTCATAAATCTCTTGATTGCCAAAGTATACATTATTTCAGTATATATCTTAATTGCCCATAAGTCAACGTCATTCTAGCGACGCAGTGTTCTTTGAACAGTTTTTGATCTAGTTATTATGTTCTATGGCATTATCATTTCATATCATTTCTAGTTAGTTGTTTTCCATGTTACAAAATCTAAATATGTTAACATAATATGTAAATAATATGTAAATATCTTATTAAAGTATTGATAATAGAACAATCTATTGCCTATTCAGAGATATCTTATATAAGCACAACATGAATATTAAGCCGCCATACATACTGACCTGTCAGACATCTTTCACCTCCAACGTCGCCCTCAAGCAGGCTACCTGACGAGGGCCACTGCAGCAACCCTCGTCTCATATACATAACGGCCTCGGTGCTAGAGTCGGATGTTGAATACAATTCAATAGCAATGTTGCAGCAAAAAAGTTTCATACTAAGTAGATTTACATGACAGCATCGATAAATAACAAACCAATCCAATTTGTTAAATGGTGCACATATGCAACATGAGTAAATTTCACATAATTCAGAAGTACACAGAACATGAATAATGTCCAAACTGTTATAGCCCCTGTCATATTAGGTACAGAATGACTACAGGATATGTTACCGATGTGATTTTACCATATGCCTCGATGGCACCCACAGTTGCTAGTAGGCATCATATATATGTCACCGATGTTTGTGCCCGTAGAGCATCGTTGGGGGCATTGGTGGATTTTAAGTTGGGGTTAAAAGCTACTGATGCATTTTACCGATGCCACATATCTACCACTTATCCTTCACACATCATTGACATATCGTTCACACATCAGCGTGTACTGACCACGGGACGATGTTTTCTGACTAACAGATATATCTGTTAAAAAAAAATCATAGTGCTCTAGGGGGGCGCAAGAAAAACTGCCTGATATAGGGGAGGCGATTTTTTATACTAACATTCTAAAATTTAACGCACTTTTGTCGCGAGTGGGACAAGAATATCGTGAATTACACTAGTATAGCTGATAACGAGTTTACTAGCACTTTTCATTTAACTTTTTAAAACACAAATGAAAACATTATTAATTCTGCAAGATCTTATTCTTTATACAATCAGTTACATATTAACATGACATGGGTTAGTCTTTCATTTATTGCGTATAAAAAATAATGTTTCTCAACCACCCCCC
>CM032667.1:16481830-16522649 GCA_019095985.1 Streblospio benedicti | reverse complement strand
ATTTTATAATACGTATTTTAGATTTAAAGAGGGAAAACTCTTAGTTTCCACTTTAGTACAATCTAATTTTGATTATGGAGTCAACAGCTATTGTAGAGGTTGCCCCCAAAAAAGTGAAAACCAGATTTCAAACTACTCAAAATAGGCTAATTAGATACATTTTAAACTATGGTGGAAGGCACCATCTTTGTTCTGAGAATTTTAAATTAGTTGGGCGGTTAAATGTAAATGATCGGATTGAATCCATGGCTTTATGTTTAATGTATAAAATACACTGGGTAAAATACATATCAAAAAGGCTCCTGCATATTTATGTGATGTTATGTGATGACATATCGTTCACACATCAGCGATGTACTGCCGACCACCGGACGATGCTTTCTGACTAACAGATATATCTGTTAAAAAAATCATGGTGCTCTAGGGGGGGGCGCAATAAAAATAACATATAGGCTAGGGGGAGTGCAATTTTTTTAATACTAACATTCTAAAAATTTACGCGCTTTTGTCGCGAATTGGGACAAAGAATATCGTGAATTACACTAGTATAGCTGATAGCAGTTTACTAGCACTTATCATTTAACTTTAAAACACAAATGAAAACATTATTAATTCTGCAAGATCTTATTCTTTATACAATCAGTTACATATTAAGTATGGCATGGGTTAGTCTTTCAATTCTATTGCAGTATCAGCAATGCAATGTTTCTCAGCCACCCTCTTTTCAGCCTTCTTCTTTTGTCTCTTGTACTCCTTCTGCCTCAGCTTGATCCTTTTATTCTCTGCAACTCTAAAATCTATTGCATCGAACTTTTGTTTGATTATACCAAATACATATTTCACATTATTACCATGCTGATCAGCAGAGAATTACTCTAAAATACTCAAGAGGGAGAGAGAAGAATAAAATCATATCCACAAGCAAACTGGGAAAAACACATTAGAAAACTCCACTAGCATGAAAGTGCGAAGAAATTGAACCTCCCAAAACTTCCGTCCTTGGGTGGGATTCGAACCCACGACCTCTGGGTTGAGATGATAATTGACCAAGTATGTAGGCTGGGGGTTACAGAGACAACGGTTCGTTGGGATGATGGTATCATTCTGGTCTCACAACCTTGGGGTCGTGAGTTCGAGTCCCGTCAGGGCCACTTGACATAGTCATATGGAAGCCAAGTTTGAAAACCCTGTCCCTCAGCTATGTCAGAATAGTGGTAGGAGCTTGCTTGCCATAGAAAGAGAGAGAGAGAGAGAGAGAGAGAGAGAGAGAGAGAGCATCCTTAGGTGGGAAAAACACATTAGAACCCACTACATGAAAAAAATGCGCACCTCCCAAATTTCTCTAGAGATGATAGATGATGACCAAGTATGTAGGCTGGGGGTTACAGAGACAACGGTTCATCCGTGTAACCTTTAACAGCCCGCTGCTTGGGATGATGGTATCATTCTGGTCTCACAACCGTATCGTGGGAGTTCGAGTCCCGTCAGGGCCACTTGACATGGTCATATGGAAGCTTAGGGTTGAAAAACCTGTCTTCAGCTATGTCAGAATAGTGGTAGGAGCTTGCTTGCCATAGAAAAGAGAGAGAGAGAAGAATAAAATCGTATCCACAAGCAAACTGGGAAAAACACATTAGAAAACTCCACTAGCATGAAAATGCGAAGAAATTGAACCTCCCAAAATTTACGTCCTTAGATGCGATTCGAACTCACGACCTCTGGGTTAAGATGATAATTGACCAAGTATGTAGGCTGGGGGTTACAGAGACAACGGTTCGTCCGTGTAACCTTTTAACAGCCAGCTGCTTGGGATGATGGTATCATTCTGGTCTCACAACCTTGGGGTCGTGAGTTCGAGTCCCGTCAGGGCCACTTGACATAGTCATATGGAAGCTTAGGGTTGAAAAACCTGTCTTCAGCTATGTCAGAATAGTGGTAGGAGCTTGCTTGCCATAGAAAAGAGAGAGAGAGAGAGAGAGAGAGAGAGAGAGAGAGAAATAAAATCGTAATAAAAAAAGAAGAAAAACATTATCTAAATACCTCCATTTCATCAAAAAATAAAAAAATAAAATAAACTACTTTTCTTAGAAAAAGAATGCACCAGAGAGCTTCAGAGACATTCATTTAAAAAATTCTGGGGGACCATGCCCCCAGACCTCCACTACCTATACTTACTGTATACGCCACTTGCAACTGCGCCTATGGCGCTCACTTCCAAGGTCCCACCTTTGACTCCCCTTTTCAGCAACTTTGATTTGGCCAGTGACTTTTGAATATCCGGCCACTAATAGCATTGAGCTAGTGCTCCTGTTATTGCTCTCGCCAAACTGGCTAGAGGAGTCTGAAATGAGAGTAATTCCCTGTGATCACAAATCTACTGGTGTTCTACCATCATTTCCTGATTCTGTCTGATAGTATGCGATAGAATAATTAATAATGGGATGGGGGTGGGGGCATGGAAAAAACATACAATGTGGCAGGGGGGCATGAAAAAATATTGACATGGCGATATGGGGGGCATTATAAAAAATAATGTCAAGAAAACTATTTCTCTTCACGCCACCCCCCCCCTGTAGTTAATGACCACTCCCTAATTGACCATCAACCACGTATGATTGGGTCAATATTAAATCATTAGTCTCGTATCAATAGTGGAATCCTTAAAGATACCGAAGCCCATACCCGTAGTGGTCTTAGACGTACGGGCTCCTGTACCTGTAGTGGGAGCCAATAACCAAACCCACCGATCTTCCACCAGCCTCTACATCGGCCTGCAAATGTGACTATGCTATTAGGCTGCCATTTTGCTATTATAAGGCAGTATTACTATATAGCCTTTGTTCTTGTATACGAGCGCATGTGCTTATTACCAAAATACAATCGAATCCTAAATACAAGCCAGAGCACGGGGATCCAGTATTAATATGCGCATGCTATATACTGGGCGTGACCTCCACAGCATGTACTGCGCCATTGATAGGCATTGAAGGCTGGCCATAGGGCACTACTTATTTGAATCACAAGAGCCACCGAGGCCACAACTAAAGTGTGTTGTCATAAACGTCCACGTCACAGCACGACAGACAGTACGCTGTATTCACAGACACGTGTGGATTCGTGTCCAAGGTCACTTGGTGTCCAAATGCTGTGTCAATGAAATATAGGAATTTTGAATGGATAATGCGCATTAACTCGTTTCCAGAACCAATAATATGATATTATTGACTTTTGTTATACTAAAAGCAAGTAATTTTATACGACTCCATTTTCTTTGTTTGTTTTGTGGGGGTTTTGTTGTTGTTGTTTTTCTGAGGGGGGAGGGGAGTTCTTTAACAAAAGATCCTGTCATAATCTTAATCAGCGAATCATGAAAACCCAGGCACTAGTTTGACGTCATGCCTGTGTCGGTGGTCAGTACGATATGAGGTCAGTGGATATGAAAGGCAACAGACCGATGCATGCCACGTGCATGTTGGCAGGGATGGTTTAAATCATAATTCCAAATAATATTATGCATGTTTGTAGGATTTATATTGCAAAAAGAGTGCTTTTTACACAAATGCATATTAAAATGTTATAATATTTCACACAATAAATCTTTTGTGGAAAACAAATATTGGCAATTCATGTATGTCGTTTGCATTTAAAATAGTGTAATGGTTCTTTTCACAATATTTCATTTGATTATTATGGCTACACATTTTAATTACCTACTCATTTAATTAACTACACATTTCATCGATTGCAACAATGTATATTTTGTTTAAAAGTAACACTAATTTGTTACATTGGGTGACGCTTTTCATCTCAGTGAACCATGTTAAAATCTATGGAATACGTGTATAACGCCAAACGCTCCGCCCAAAGCATCCGGTCATTCTTTCAGTATATGATGTCACTCAGCATACTCGATCGATGCACGCCACCCGAGTCCACCTTTGCAGTCTAAATGACCATCACACCAGGTCAGGCCGACACCAGTGACCGTAAGTGGGTCAGTCTGACATTTCTGACACCATAGTGACCATTGCTGACCTTATATTGGAGATTGTCTGACATTTTAAGACCAATGTCGGGAGTGGGTATGACATCAGACGTTCATACAAGGCTAAGGGAGTGTAATTATCCGGTTTGGTGTTTACAAGGTTAATCCACCATAATCAATGTTTTTCAACCATTTATAATCTGGCATCTCCAATGCCAAACGTGAAAAACAATTGACGAGTCCATGATCCATATGGCTCAGCCACACGTGTAGCAGCGAATAAGAGCCGGCTGTGAAACGTACAGTTACGTTAATCTTCATGTTCAGATCGTCCAATTTACTGTATGGAAACGTTGTGGTTATTCCTAAAAACTGCGGGCTCTTACTTTGGGCAAAAGATCTATAAAATGTATTTAGAGGCATCTAGTGTTTGTTTTGTTTTTTGCTTTTGTTTTTTGTTTTTGTTTTTGTTTTGTTTTTTGGCGTTTTTGTGTGTGTGTGTTTTTTGTGTGTGTGTTTTTAGGAACCTGCATAAAGCAATATGAAAATGATCATAATGTCATATACTGTCCATTGTGTCGAGGTGATCCTCTACAGTAATAGTTTTATGTCATGGCTCTACAAAAACACTTTTTTCTGAAGTAGCCTTCAAAAACGACCTTGAGATTCGCCATACTACCAGCACGCGTGACCTCGATTACGTGACCTTGAGTGCTCACAAGTTTGATTGACGGGTGTGGTGATTGTTTCACGTATTAGTGTACGTTGGATAAGACTAGACATGATGCATGATAGTGTTCAAGTAGACGAGTCCATTTTGCCTGAAAAACAAACAAGCGACCAAGTAAAAATGTCATTCACGTAACAACATCCTTAAAATTGATGTGATATTGGGATTGTGAATATCGCGTGACAGTCAAAACGCGTGATTGTTATTGAACTATTGAGACCTACCACGTCATTAAAAACTGAGTTCCGGGACATAATACCGAACACACATTCCGTCACATGACCCTACTTCTGTCTATTGTCTCCACTTGGACTCGTCCAATTATGTATCAATGAGAATCCGCAAGTGTCCTGAGAAACACAAAGGTCACCCAGCAGAGACAACAATATCGAGATCACTTATTTTTAGGGCCAACATTTTCCCAATGCCATAAATTTGAACTTAATTAAATCCAGTATTTGATTACATTTGTGCTGTTGGCGTGTGGGTTGGGTTGAGATCGGGTGAAGGAACTTTTTTTTTCTTTTAGAGAGAGAGGGATTGTTTTAGTTTTGTTTTGTTTGTTTTTTCTTATTTGAAGAACAAACAAAAACGTTCAGTCAAGGTCTTCTCCACTCTAACATTAACATGAAAGTTAAACTTTTAAAAGCAAAATCTATATTTCTCTATATCGGCATTCCATTTCTAGTGTTGGTTTTGTAATTGGAGCCCACAGACCCACCAAGATGACCCCAACTATGACCACTGTAAACGCATTGGGTAGTCTAGTTTAATACCAGTGTACTTAGAAATATGAGATCAACCTATAGTGGTGTGATATGTTTCGTCCTATCAGGGCAATGAGTGGACGATCAAAGACAATCATAATCGACTCAATTACGGATTGCTGTGGTCCATAAAAATAGGTATGGAGCTGCTCATTATTAGTAATTTACACAACCGACTTTGACCCATCTACCACTATGTCCTTAGCTATGCAGGCCAACAAGCCGAGCACCGAATAATCCAGAACGGACCCAAATATGGCCCATTGTATAGCCATATAAACAAAGGAGCCGAGAGGTCAACATTTTCACCAGTTCATTTTTTTTCATATATTTCTTTTCATTTAGTGAGCCTTTGGGCCTATGAAGTTCATTAAAAAAATCTGTGTGGGCGCCCCCGTTTAAAAGCAAACTGGATCTGCCAGTGACTTACAAACAACATTTAAGCACTCTTGGTGGAGGAGGAGTAAGTGGGGGAGTAACTGCGGGAAAATTCACAATGCACCCAAACAATGGACTAGCGTGAAATATGCAGCAGAGTGGCAGGGACTCGAACACACGACCCACGAATCTCGAGTTCAGTGTTTTGTTTTGTTCTTTTTCTATACCATACATGGCATCAAATGTGCAAATTTAGCACTCATGGCATTTCGCAAACTGCCCCTAGCACGTTTACACAACGAGGCAAAGAGTATATTAGCTATACAACAATGACAATGCAATATCTATATTGGTATGTTGATCGCTCACGTTTCCCGGTATGTGGACAAATAGACTCTTCCCTGTCAACGTAAGAACGAAAGCGCCGATCAATTCTGTAGGACGGTCAGGTTTGAACGCACGGGTGTGAAGCACCAACACGTGTTGAAAGAAATTACGTGGGTAAACATGCGCTTAACCCAGCCATTCAGATGTAAATAAGCAGGCTGATTATGAAAGAGAACCTGAGGATCACTTTTAAAGATACATGTATTAGGCGCGTTCGTTTCACGGCCGCTGCCGGGCTATGGGGGCTCGTGCCGAGGCCACACCACGTGCAGCCTGCTGCCAAAGGAACGCCGGAACCACAGACCGGGGCCTTCCCACCCGGGCTCATTTTAAGCAGGGGTAGCCAGATTATTTTAAGGTACACACAACTTGCGCCGTACGGTACGAAACGCAGATTTTGAGACATTAGTGACGCCTGTACTAATTATTACAATGGTATTGTATCAATTCCCGCGTATTACCATCCTTTCTAACTTTCTATGCAGCAGCCCAGCTACGTTTAGCGTATAGAATCATATCAAGGGTGTTTATATGAGCTGTGATAGTCAAAGCCTTCACCACCAAGTCATAAGCATACACCTATGCAGCTGCCAATACCATATTTATGAAAAGACCACCTCTATAATAAGACCATTTTCTACATGCCCTAATCTTCTATAAAAAAAATCACCCATTTATAGTTGTTCGTGACCGCGTAAATGTAGGCCTCATCATAGCCTTGATATGTATGCTCAACTGAAAATATTGGAATACTTGTAATTTGCTGTCAATATCAACTTTTAAAATCAAAAACAACAAATTATACATGCTGACGCTGTTTCCGTTCAGTGGACACAAGTCATGCATCCCGCAAAATGGAGTTTGTGATATGCCCAGACACAACGGAATCGGGTATGGATGCACCCGTGTTTTAATGCAGAGTATCCATCTTTCTTGGAGGCACTTGGATTGGCAAAGTGTTAAATTGCATTGTACATAAGACGATGATCACCAGTTATCTAAACATTATATCGACAGAGAAGTTTGTGTTTTAAAATTGCCAAAAAATGACCTTTTAACGACGACGACGCCACCGACGAAGCGTCAAAATTTTTTAAAACCACATGGGTCTTGTGTGCAGGTTATTAAGCGGGACAGTGTCCTAAAATGAGCATTTGAGTTGCTGTTTATATAATATCATGTTGATGTGAGCATTCAAAGAAACCCACTTTTCAGTGATGTCCGCAAAAAGGGACACCTGTGGATGAAAATAACAGACCTGGATACGGGGCTTGGCGTGGGGTCAGATTACTTGCAAAACCAGGTTAAGGTCCGATTAATCGAATACATATAAAAGCCATATTATTGACTGCTTCGTTGCTTGTTTTGTTCTTTTTTACCACATCATTTTGTACTCTGGTGTCTAGATTTAGGACTGAGAGACGTTCATTAAATTTACATGCTTAGTTTTACGAGGGATATCATAGTATAAATCATGATAATGTGTAATGCAAAAACCCAATGTAATGTACACCACAATCCGTCACATATTAAACAATACTAAAAAAAAGTAAAGTAGACTCAATATAAACTAATATTATCATTTGTTAAAAATATTCCTCTCTTAATAGCGTTGTGACCAGACACTTTTGTCATTAAAAATTAATACATCTTTTTTCTTCTGCTTATATTTTTTAGTATTCAACCTTCCCCTTGTCATTTTGGAAAAGATTCCTTTATGTTTACTATTCATTGCATTTTCCCCATAAAATGTAGGGAAAAGTGGTACGTAAGAATGCTAACAAAGGTTTGTCAGGGTCAGAATATATTATTTGGGTGAATATGGAGGCTCCTGACCTAGGAATGTTTTTCTCCAGATCTAGGCTTTGGTGTGGAGAAAAAAGGCTTAAGTTTGCCGCGTCCTTCTGAAGCCTCGAGGCAAGGTAGCACAAACAAGGTGCAATAATGACTGTGTATACTTAAAAAGTTTGTTTTGGCTTTAGAATGGCACAGCATACTTGTATAAACATAATAAACGGATTAGATCAACCTAGAACTAGATCAAACATACTCAGAGAGATCAATCACCATCGCTCTAACAGCATTGATTCTTGTTCAATATGTTAAGTTTCCTGCTGATGTATGTAGCTGATTTTTAAATTGCTACGTATAGATTCTTTGCTGACTTAGGCTTTTAGATTTTAATCTAATTTAGTAGCTTATAAACCTACTTAGTTTGCAGATAACGTTGGTGAAGCAATAGTTTTCACATAAGAGCCCTGTAAATACGGGCAAAATCTATTATCATTCACTACACGTTATCTATTATCTGTCATTATTGACATTGTCTGTACCCTATAATCCTATATCTCACCCATTGAAAGCAAGATTTTGATAACACGTGATGAATATAAATATACTAAAACACTGATCGATTGTACAACAAAAATATAGGGCGGTGACAAAATGTAGACCAAGTCTCGAGCAAACATTCCATTGTGGACGAGTTCAAAGCAAATTGTTTGAACAAAATAATGTGGAGGCTATACTAGGAACTACATATGAAAACAGCACCGCCTTGGCAATGAGATGACCTTTATAATTTTATTGTGATCGTCTATTTAATCTATATGGGCGAGTCTATTTTCATGAGACATGACCAAACAGTAACCAAATACAAGACTTGAAAATATGTCCTCATCTTAAGACACGTGCTTCCACTTTATTGCCTATATAGTTTTTAATAATCACATAGGGTTTTTTAACTATGAACCCGATGTAGATATTTAGGCTTTTATGGTTAATCACTATGGCATTTACTGCCATTAGCAAAACGGATTAACTCAAGTGTCCCAGTTCTAGATCAATAATGTACGGAGATTACATTATTTTAGGAAATTCTAAGTTATTATAAATTTATCCACGTTATATTACTTTTTAATGGCACAATGTAAAACAGTGTTCAGTTTCATACAAAACTACAATTTCGAGCATTATTTAACTAGGCAATGTGCGTGTTTAGTTTTTCAAAGTAGATCAACGTATGTAACTTAATTCATTGAGTGGTCGCTAAAATAGGTTACACTTTCAAAATAATAAAAATAGACTATGGACCTCGGCTCTACTTTTATTACGTCGCCTCATTCCCTACATGTGACGACCCACCGACCTCACTTGACCCTCGTCACCTCATGTGGACGTGAAATCATGGAAATAGGCTAATTAATAGGTTGATTATGTTCGTCCTTAATCCTACTATGGAGGAGTCCATTCACAAATTGTAGACAATCCCGTCATTGTTACATTACCACGAAACTAATAGTAAACAAATACTAATAAGGTCGTCTAAGAGCAGCATGCAATTCATGTTTGCAACCCCCCCCCCCTCCCCACCTCCCCACCTCTCTATCCCCGTGCTAAATATCGCTGTATTCACGTGCAAGCTCCATTGAACATTATTTTTTGTATAATGTTTATTGACATCTACATATTGTTATAATTCATTTGTTAAGAATTTATTTTCTGATGATTACATACATATTTGTTACATAAATTTACATTGTTATAATTGCCTCCATCATAGCGGCTTCTTCTCGAGGATGGAAAGAATGAAAGATAACAGCAGAAAGATAGCAAGGTTGATGGATTATTGACCTTGTTACCGCCTTGGGAGTCAAGTGACTCGGAAAACACGCCAGACTTTGTTTGTTCTTGGAAAGTAAGTCATCACACGTTTTTAGAAAGGGACCTCGTGGTATAATAGCTCAGATTTATTTCAGGGTCATTGGACGATTCCATTTCAACGGCAGACATGACAGAGGATTTCATTGGCAATGTTCACCCCCCATCCCCCCCCCCACACACACACACACAAATATACATCCCATTAGCAAACACGTACTGTAGAACCTCCACTTAAGACCACCTACCAATATATTGAGACCACCTCTGTAATAGGACCACGTTCATTAAGCGACCAAAATGAACCTCCATAGAAAGACCAGCTCTCTATTGAGACCACTTGAAGTCAATCCTACTGATGGTTTTAATTGAGAGGTTCTCCTGTACTGTACTTTTTTTTTTTTTTCTGACACAGACAAACAGTCTCAGCTGTGGATATCCAGGCACCAGTATTTCTCACACCATTTTTCAGCAATGGCCTTATTTGGCAAGTGGCAACCGAATCTTGTTTGTGCCAGAAGAAAATTGTACCAAGTTGACAGGTAAAAACTGCACAGCGAATAAAATGCTACAGATAAAAATGCCGATCAATTGGAAATAGCTGAGAAGTTGGTCCGTTTTTATATTCTATAATGAACTAATAGTGTTCTCTTAAATACATGGCACAACACATAGGCACATACTTTATTTTCATAGGGTTTTTGGCAGGTGTGCCATCGATCACGCGTACCCATTAAATCCTTTAAGGGTGCCCCCCCCGCGCGCGCCCCTCCAAAAACCTGAATAGGCCACTGTCCGCTGTGCCTCCTCTGTCTAAATGCCAGTTTTTGAAAAGCAATGCCAAATTTTTAAATGCAAAGCACTAACTTCAGAACAACTATGGTAACTTGCCCAAACAGTCTACAAACTTGTTTTGTTTTTGAATCATGATGTATCATGAAATCAGAAACAAAGTCTTCGGCAATGTAAATAAACAACGACCGGGGAAGGGGGTCGGCACCCGGCTGAACAGGTGCTTTCTCTCTACATCCGCCAAAACATGTTTTTCTGCTCGAGGCACGTGTCAAAACGCGAGGTAATCAACAAAATCTACTCAAACGAAATATCAATCGATGGCAAGATAGGTTTGCCACCCCTCCATAGTAGACTCGTCTGACAATAACAAATAAAATTTGCGTTTCGTTTCAGTTCGGTATTAGTAGTGGTGTGCAGTTTGCTTATGACGACAGCACATTCATAGTCAGAATAATAGGATACCCCGTGAGTTTCTCACGCACGTGAAAGATATCAAAAAATGTATCAGTGTTTTGTGTATTCAATAACCGTACTTTATTGGTTTATTTTTAAAAAAAAATCAGAAGTAGCAATTTTCACGATTATTGATGCCCAAAGTACATTTTATGAGAACGGCTACCAACAAACGAGGTTCAAAATTAAATATTTTGGTAATATATATATAAAAAAATGTGGATATTCCTAAATTTAATGTTCTTGATTGTATATAATAAATGTGCGTGTATGAAATGAAAGCATTTGCAATATGAAGCCATTTATTCTATACATTTTCAATGTTTGTCAATATGCACACATCACACAAAAAATATAACTTTGTAATATCATATTCTCACAATATCCACACTATATAACCAACTTCTAAATCACAGGAGATTTTCCTAGAATACAAGTTTAAAGGCAGATCTTGCAATCTTAAGACTTCTCTAATAGTCCCTGTCAGAAAAATATGTTTATACAATACTACATGTAGTACCTTTTGATTGGAATGCTTTGAGCATATATTGGTTTCATTGGTTACACCTGATTTCTTTTGCCACCTTGATTCATCGGGTTTCTTAACTTGATTAAATAAATCTCACAACTTTGATTAGTAAGTATTACTGAAAAATATATAGCATCTCCAATACAATGACCGCTGTTACTTAACTAGTATATATGTCCGGTCATTACATAGTGTCAAAATACAGAGCTTTCTATCCAACCACAATGTCAGTTATAGTCATTACTCAAAGCAATCAAAATAATGTTATCAGTTCACTTGAGTGGCCTCTTGCATTGGAGAGGTATTACTGTACAACATACAACACATCAAATTGGAACGATACAGATTGGTCGTCATTGGGAAATGATATACTGTATTCTGTGTACAGGGCGTATACTAGTGACAGTGTTCATTAATATCCACCACCACAGCACGTTTCCACGAGAAAAGAAAATAACCACATCCAGCCCCTAGGGCCACAGCGATGCACAGGTAGCCATTGTACGTCATAAAAATCAACATCAGGAAGTAACTTATGACAATCTGTACTACGTGTAAAATCGTCTGCAAAAAGTGGGCAAGACTGCACATTCGTGACACTGCAGTAGCCGGCTGAGCTGTAGTCGTGTCATCTCCCCCTGCTACTGGCATAGAGTGGTAGCGGGCGTACACGTTTGACTTTTGTAGCAGGATTTCTCTCATAACCTTGAGGCCTTCGTACATGGCCGCCATGACGAAGACACCTGCGCAGGAACCAAGCATTCCCTGCCAGGAGGAGGTTTGCCATCCTTGAAATAGAATGGTGGAGTTGACACTGAAGTGGAAGTACATCATCATCATATCACCATGATCCATATCACCATGGTCCATGGTTGAGTGATCCATCATTGAATGGTCCATGTTCGAATGATCCATATTTGAGTGGTCCATGGTAGAATGATCCATACCAGCGTGATCCATAGGTACTATATGACTTACATTCACGTCCTTAATAGTCCATATGGATTTAAAATTTACTCAAACCCTATCAATCTATCGCGTAATACATTTATTTTGATAGTCATTAACACTTCAGTATCCCAAGTAGATAATGATGACCTATATAATTGATCACATGCTTCAGAATTATACTAAAATAATAGACGTCACATGATTTGTACGTTACTATTTCATTCATAAAACAGTCACATGGTGGTAGAACATAGAAGACGAGTCCATGTTTGTATGTCAAGTCAGACGAGTCTACAATTCAAGGGTCCTTAGGTTATTACCATGAAAGAATATTGAGTTTATTATACAGAATTTTAAAACCAATTACCTTTCATGTATGTTTCTTAATATTTATTAGTATTATAAATGACCATTATACATTTCTAAACGATAATATATAATTTTATTTAGTATTCATATATGTGAAAAGATTTCGTTTTTAACACTAATTCTTTCGTGTACGTGCCTCTATTGACTTACATGTATTTGCAATCACATGGCGAACGATAATTTATTCTGGTTCATACAACTCACGATGTTTATGATCTGAATGACATTGCGCACAAATGACAAAATTAATCTTGTGGCGCAAATGATATCAGTATAACACCTGAATTCCGTGCTGTATCTGACCTGAAACTATTTGTACCTGATTAAGTTTGGCACTGATGAAGATCACAGATATAGGGCGTCATCGATACACTAAGATATATATGCTTACAAAATGTGTATTTTCATCGTTGGTTCACGGCAGCAATATCTTTCATAAACTGCCATTACACACCGGTCCCTGGCATAGATCGGTAACGTGTGACGAGGATATGGTATCCTAGTATTTGTTCGATCGAAAATGTAGTGATAATTGTGGTACGGAACCCAGTGTACATTTACTTCACATCCTGGGGGCTGGGGGGGCACTAGCATCTGTTTTGGGTAGGTATGCTTCACGGTGAGTTAAAAATGGGGATCCTAATTCTTTTTTTTTAAAATGGGGGTCGTAAATATGGTCTATGCCTGAATAGGGGGTCTTAAATATTGGAGTTTAAAACAATATATGGAACCTATACGAAGCTTGAAAGCAACAACAAAATATCATCATGCTTCAGTTTACATTTTTGCAAAAGTGTGGGTATTTGCTTTGAATTAAGAGAAATTCGGGGGTCTTTGAGATTTGGCTGCTAAGAAATTAGGGGGTCTTATTCATATTTTGTCATCTCAAAATCGAGGGTCTTTCTGCTGAGCATATATAGCCAACCGGACCGTGGAAGAGCACCCTCCGGGTTTCACATATATTAGGTTTATAAGAGAGCGTTGTGCTAAAAAAAAGATCGAAAAAATAGTTGGGAGGAGGACAAAGAAGGGATGTGGCATTTCACAGTAAAGGGATGTAGGTTTTATTCGCTATTAGCCGCTCTTTTTTATTATTTTGTTACCATTATATATGCTGCCACCTGTCGGCCTTTTGCTTTTTATTGTTTTTTTGTTTAAGAACTATTTGCCCCAGTTTTTTTTTTTTGTTTAAAATTCGGGAACTCCCTCAAAGCAACAACTAATGATAAAGATTACGAACATAGGTCTGTATACAAATAGAAAACATCAAAACATCAAACAGTTTAAAGGAATTGTGAACATGTAGGGGCCTGCACAAAAAACAGCTAAGACCTATTATACGGCAATTTTGGATCTGCCGAGGCAGCGAAAAGCATTAATAACCGGTTAAAAGCTGCGCATGGATATGGGGAAATGAAAAAAAAAACTATGTGTGTTGGATTTCTCGACCCTTTATACCCCCATCCCACCCCCACCCCCACCCGTCATAACAGTTTTCAGAAACTCACTGCGACAGATCCAGGTTTTTGCAATGACAGTTTGCCGACAAGTAAGAATTACACACACAGCGCCAGCACATTCATGTACATATTTTATGGTCATGCCCTAGTCCTATCCTATAATCCGGATACATCGGTACACTGAACCGGTGGATTGACTTTTCTGTAAAAAAAAATAGTTGAAATGCGATAATTCTTTATTTAAACAACAGAGACAGAACTATTAGTCAGATTATGAATTATAACATTACAATATACAGTAGAACAGACAATTAAGACCACCTCTCTATTGAGACCACTTTTCACGGTCCAAATGCTTCATAATAATCAAAGCTACGTTGATGAACTTTGTCGTGTCACCTCGGTTGTGCTATATGCAGGCGTCAAACCTGAACAAGTGACAGTTCGGCAGGGAATTGTATTAATATTATAGTAGGGTTCTTTGAAAATAACATGTGCTTCATTTTATGAGTGACCTAGCTACCCTGTTGTATTGACACGTGCGGAATTCTTATCCCATAGGGACACGACATTTTTACTTTAAAAATGATGATAAAAGATCATGAAATGGTGAAATGCGCGAGGGGAACGATTTGTAATCACAATAACAGTTGCATTATCAAATATTAATCGAATATTTATGTAACTCAAGAGAGCTCTTTCTCCTCATTACTGTAAAACCTACTGGTAATGGAACCAACATACCACTGTTCTGCAACCATTCAAACTACAGTAGAACCCCTCTATTAGGATCACCACTGGGACCAGTGTTGGGTGGTCCCAATAGAGAGGTAGTCTCTATAGTATACAGAGGTTCGTTTTGGTAGTTTTATGAATGGCTGGGACTGTCAAAAGCGGTCTTATTATACAGGTAGTCTCAACAGAGAGGTGGTCTTAATCGGAGGTTCTACTGTACACCTGCACACGGTTTAATATAGAGTGTATACCGCCGTTCACGTACCACCGCTTGATGAGAGTTCGTAAAAACCGAAAACACTTTGTTATGCGTAGATCTACACAGCAAAATACACTGATATCATCAGGCGTGATCTAAGTCGGTGGCGTGGGCGGGAGGCAAGTGCAATATGATGGCCTCCAGCCAGGGGCCGTTCATCTTTTCAGCGGCACCGTTCGATATAACGACCTCATTGCCGATCTTGTGTACAATATCCTGAACCGGCCGTTCAATATTTTCACCGCTCAGTGATGATTTTACCGTCTGCGTTCGTATTGTTGCCAGCAAACCCCGTGGTTCAACGCTGCGTTCGTATTGTGAACAGCATCGTTCAACCTGCGTTCGTATTGCTGATCATAATAAGCGCCGTGGGCCGGAGTCGTTCGTAATGTTGATCACAGGTGTTCCGGGGCTGACTTTTTGGAAATAACCGTTCAATATTTTCACCACTCAGTGATGATTTTACCGTCTGCGTTCGTATTGTGAACAGCATCGTTCAACCTGCGTTCGTATTGTTGATCATAATAAGCGTCTCGGCCCTGAGTCGTTCGTAATGTTGTGTTCCAGGGCTGACTTTTTTTCAATAACACTTTGAGACTTCATATCAGAACTGGCCACCCAATTTATAGCCCCCTATTGCGCAGCAAATACTGCGCATTTGAGACCCAGGAATGTGTACATGAGGTAAAATGTTTGGCGTTACACTATTTTAGAATCACGTAATTAAGGACTCAGTAAAGCTGTGTTGATTATAGCGGGCAGCTGCCATATGGATATTAGCATTTAGCATGGATATCTGAGCATGGATATTATTTGTGCAAATAAATCATTTATTTCATACCATACCATATGCTGTATGTAAAAAGATTTATATGCACAAAAGGACTGAAGTGTGCACTAGGAAAATAATTGCATTTCGTACATATGATTAAAGTATCTCTGAAATATATTACTTTTGATATATATATCATGTTGCAATTCTATTCAAATATTTATACAATTGTGAATGAATTTGTGAACATGAATAAAAGAATATTTTCAAAAATATTTATGTATATATTTTGTGCAGAATATGCTGGGGTGAGGAACTCAGCTTTATTTATTTTTTATTTATAATTTATTCTATATTCGTTTTCTTTTACCTTTGTGTGCGATTCTGTCGAAGTGGATAAACTAAACGTTCTACTGGTTCATGGTTAAACTAATTAGATGTTGGTTGAGGGAGGAGGTGGGGTTTCAAATCATAGCAATTACACCACAAGGATGTGAACAGGGGTTCAGTTGCGGGTTCTTACGATGCCCTACACCATCCCACCGATACCCGTCCGTGTGTGGGATAAAAATGCACTGTAAAACTTTGGGATCGTTCACAAATGACGTCGCCCAGCGGGGGAGGGGGGGTAGCGAACGATGACTAAAGTTGACAGGGGGTGTCTAGTACTTGGATGATGTCAACTTTTGAAAAAAATTAAGTTCTAGTTATTTAACAGGATATGAACTTACTTTCTGACATGTTAAGTGAGTTGTGATATATCTACTAGTTGAAATCACATTGCCATGTTTGCTTTATGTCCTAAACACATTTGCAAAATTATGTCTAAATTATGGACATATGTATTCAAATGTATTTATATAGCGACACAGTTAAATCAATGTTAAATGTCATCGCAAAACCATGTCGTGGCGGGGGTGAGGCAAATATGACGTCACTTACCAGGGGGTGCTGCAAATATGACGAAAGGTGAACGGGGGGGATTAAAACGGCCAAAAAAAAAAAAAAAAATGAGGTGACGTCATTTGTGAACAATCCCTTTGAGTTTGTAAAGTTTAGGCCAATTACTAGTATGAAAAATCACCCAGAATACCCGGCGTCAAACATAACTTTATTTTCCAATCTAGTGGATTGGCGGTTATGAAGAGCACAGTCACTGGGTCCCGATAGTGATCATGGTTATAGATATGGCCTACCCAGCATGGTGTGTAGTTGCACGTCTTTTAGAAATATGTACATTGTGGTGACTCCGTGATCGTGATGACGAACGTGTGGTAAAAGATCAAAGATATTGATTTATTATGATAGACGTCAGGAATATTCTAGTTGCAGTAAATCACATTCAAACCTACCCTTTTACGCCTTTCATACGACAGCACTAGGTACTTATGACATGTTGGCAACCTAAACAAAAAACTTAAAAGACAGTCATATGCTGATTGGTCCAAATGTGACTGAGATTATAAGCCCCCTCATCCCTGTTGAAGTTGTTAGGTTCCCTGATCCAGATGGTCTCCTTGGTCCATCTCCTCACTCTGTCCTCTACACGATCTGCCACTGTTGTCGAGTTTTAGTGGATGACATGGTTGTGCACCGCCACATGGTCTGTAATAGCAGATTTATTGACTTCGCTCCTCGAACTTTTTCTGACTGATCGCGTAGGAGTTTTCCTTTCCATATATGTCAGACTCTTTCCGGTGTTCTTTCAGTCTGACCTCCTGTTGTCTGTCTGTCTCTCCTATATTGCAACGTGTGCATGACTTGGGATTTGATGAATGCATTCTGAGATACTTAGTGGTAGGATCTTGTCCTTGGCTTATAATCTCAGTAACATTTGGATCAAAGTTCTGTCCACAACACCAGCTGGTGGTCAGTAGTAGAAGCTTCCATTCTCCTCTGAAGAAACAACCTGACAAGTTGTGAAACGTCAGCAAGTATGTTTCAACTTGGTCGAGTACAAATTTAATCATATGCATTTTAAATATCATACTCTCAACTAAATGAACCATTTTCGAGTCGTACTTATGATGTTCTAACACTTCCTGTTCTACCCAGATAATTCACCAGCTAGAGTACCCCACCCCACCGCGCCACCCCCAGGAACAATTGTATGCCACCTGTACTGTCGTCGCATACACCATTTCTGCAACCTGTCTCTATTTATCATAGGTATCCAAACAAGAAAAAAATCCCTGTTGTCTGTGGATATGTAATCTTAGCCATATCAGACTGACTCCTGTGATTGTGCCATGTTTGAAATGAATATCTGTATCTTCTGAATAAACCAGAACTGTACATGTATATGTATCCAATATCTCTTACATAGACCACATAGATACATAGAGAAAATCAGTTATCAAGATTATCCTACAACAGCTCCAGGAAGGGCACACAATGAACATGGGATTGCAAAACATCATAGGACTATCATACGATTTGGATGATCCCAGCCATCTCAAAATCATTGTAAAATCGTGTGCCACTCGTACAACAGTCATGAAACTCCAGGTTTGGTAGACGATACGTACTCGTAAGGGAAACTAAAATTCTGAACATGTTTTAACAAAACTCTGACAATTTTCAGAGCAGATGCTTAAGGTTTTGTGTCAGCCATGCAATACCCATGGCAATTTTATCATTTTTTCTGAATCTGTCATAACGCGTTCATATCTAAGGGCGTACAACTTTTAAAATGTGAATGCAATACGTTATGTAAGCTTTCGTGTGTTATCCTGGAACATCATGTGACAATCATGATAGGTGATTATATGTGATATTTATATCCTATTTATATTTTGATTGTACGTGTACATGCCGAATACAGTGTTACAATATCTCTTTTTTCTCAATAACAGGTGAATTGAAAAATAAAAGACTCGAAATATATGAGGATGCCTTCACGCACAAGATAAGATGCTTGAAATAAAATTATCAATCTCATGATTAATGTAGAAGTATATGTATGGGTAGAATCGCATACTTCTACAGATTATGCACATAAAATTAAGTGTTAATGGCACATCAAATAGCTGAAATTTGTATTTGGGCAACAGAGTAATGATGTGTAAGGCAAATACACTTCTGTTGATGAAGTTAACTTTTGGTTCTCTACTTGTGGGAATGTATGGTCCAAGTGTCCCCACTGTGATCCCTGTTGGTTTCTCAACAGGTTTCGATGGCCAGATCTGGATACACCACATTGTTCGTTCACATATGACGTCACCCGGCTAAGGGGGGTTCACAAATGACGTCAGATGACGGGGGGTGACAGGGGGGTGTGAAAGGTTTGGGTGATGTCACCTTTTGGAGAAAAAAAAAGTAGTTATTTAACATTATTTGAAATTACTTTCTGACGTTTTAAGTGAGTTGTTATATATCTACTAGCTGCAATCACATTGCTATGTTTGCTTTATATACTAAATACATTTGTAAAATTATGTCTAAAGTATGGACATTTATATCTAAATGCATTTACAATACGGCACAGTTAAATCAATTTTAAATGTCATCGAGAAACCATGTTGCGAGCGCAGGGGGGGGGTGAGGCAAAGATGACGTCACTTATCAGGAGGGGGGGGTGCTGAAAAAGATGACGAAAGATGACAAGGGGGTGTCAAAAAGGCCAAAAATGAGGTGACGTCATTTGTGAACGATCCCTAAAGCTCGGAAGGTCATAGGCATATCCAGAGGAGGGGGAATAGGGGGAAGGCATGCAGGGCACCCACCAAAATACCTTATCTATAATAGGGATTTGGCATGTTTGCTATCAATTGCGCGCACAAAACCCTTAACATTCCTCAAATGTGTCCCCACCCACCCCACCCATTTTTTTTTAAAAACCTGGAAATGCCAGTGAAGGTTGTACGTTTACAAACTGCGCTCACAGAGCAAGATGGATGCCTCGCCTCAAGAATATGTTTGGAATTATAGACAATACACAGCTGAATGACAACGAATTCTATGTGACTACGCTAGGTGTATTACTCAAATCATTCAAATTTATCAACATAAAATATTTGTAAATTATGAGAAGATGTCTTAATAAAGGTGGATTTCTGTTAATTGTTAAATGTTTTGGTCAGGTAGTATGTAAAGCTATGCTTATGACGTTTGATTATTTTCAAATTGCATACAGCATAACCTCCCAATTGTTTTTTTTTCTAACTGAAAACAGTTCAATACAACGTTATGGCTCGTGGTTGTTCATATGCATGCAACAACTTTATAATATTCAAAAGACTTAAAATAAACGTGATTTTCCCTGTCATTTTTGGCATTCATACAAAGCAGTGGTAGATGGATGGTCAAAAATCTCCATTTTAACTCGCCTCTTTTGACATTTGCTACTACCGTGGTGGTTCATTATTCAGCACGCTTCAATACAGCACCTGTACTATTAAAACAGCAAATGAATGATTGTTTAGTCAACGGGAATTTAAAATATATTTCCACCACAATTTGTAAATTGACATTTTGAAAAAAAAAGTTGGTATGTCTCCAGGTGTATACTAAGTATATCAGATAATTATTCTTGATGTAAAATTTCTACTCATATGCCATTGTTCTAAATGTTTTTGTTTAAATTATGAGGTAATCTACATTATGGTGTAATATTATCAAACTTGATGCTTTATTTTGAACAAATGCTTGATATGGTATTTTTTTTAGAAATGATTAAATTTTCTTCCTAATAATGTTCTTAGGATGAGCATTTTAACCTCCCCAATTGAGCAGCAAATGCTTTATAAGTTTAGGCTTATATGAAACTCCAAGTAACAGATCGTTTGGGAAGACTATTGAGGCATTAACTAAAATCAGGGGTAATGGAGGGGCCCACTTTTTTCTAAAGCTATTAATGTTTAAAAGGACACTAGAATAGTGTTCATTCATTTATTTGCCGTTAAAAAATTAATACAGTTCCAAAACGGCGGAAGTGATTTGTATAATCAATGAAATCCTTTGACCTGAGACAACTTTTGTGTATATATAAACTGGCCATAGTATATACTGAGTGGTTTCAGTTGGTGGTTATACTATTAATTTACTAATAAAAAATAAGCCTTAGAACAGCAAGCTCTGGCTTTTTTTCAAGTCTGACAACATGTTATATAGACAACGTATGATAGTATATACATTTTCCATACCAAAACTATTTCCCATAATCAAGTCAGAAATAAAAATAAAAATAAACATGATAATAATTTCACATTAACTCTCAAAAGCAGTGGTAAAAAGAAATGTTTTTACATTGTCCAAAAGCTTGCTAAGTTTCTTTTGACTTTATACTGTACGGGTACGAGTTCCACAATTTCGGCCCTGCCACACTAAAAGACCTGTCAGCAAAAGTTGGTTGAGCTGTAAAGGGAACATGTAACATATGTTCATCACTCATAGACAATCGGGTCTGTCTAGTGTAAGTCCTATACTGAAGATCACATAGATATGGTGGAGCTATCTTGTGTAAACACTTAAACTGACTCATAAGCCATAATTGTCTGGGTGATATCATTAATGCATTTAAATATAATCAGAATATGTATATCACATGTCAGTATAATAAATGAAATTATTTGACTTGTATACCAAGCAGACCAGTTTATAATGAATAGGCTGCTTGATAGGTAGCCAACGCAGTTTACGAAGGGCCTCCTTGGAGCTTTCGTATTTAGACTGTTTAAGAACCACTTTAGATGCCCAGATATGAACTCTCTGAAGCTTGTTCAGTGTTTTATCCGGTAAACCATACAAAACTGCATTCCCATAATCCAAATGACTGAGGACTAAAGCAGAAGCTAGAGTCTTTGCAGTGGAGAGATCAATAAAGTCACGAACATGCCTGATTTTCCTAATGTTAAAAACCGCTGTTTTGCATTTTTGCTGAAAGTGACGTTGCATGCTCAGTAAACTATCCAAATAAACACTCAAGTACTAACCACATCATGACTACCTGGTCTTGACCTACATTCAGCTTATTAGTACGAACCTTACAAAGCATCTGTTTACTACTAAACAGGGTGATCTCTAACTTCGTGCGTTTTAGCACAGTGATTTGAATAAACCGAGAATATATTTAATTAAAGCCAAAGTTCTTGGTCTAAGTGCTTTGTAGAAGTTGCGTGTGTAAAGAGAGATCTCAAATATCAGGAAATGCAACCATTTTGTACTGCATTAAAAATAAAACTCGTAGGAGAAGGTGCTCATACAACCGCTGATAACCTACATCCTATAACCAGACTGATAACCTCCATCCCATCATGATGATCGTGATGATCGTGTTGAAGAGCATGTGATCAAAGATATTGATTTATTATGATAGTGGCCTCTTCCAGGAATATTCTAGTTGCAGTAAATCACATTCAAACCCCCTTTCACAAAAAAAACCGTAAGACACTACTATCTTACTATTTTCTTTTGCATTAGGAGGGTAACAAAATCATATTATCATCACAGGAATATAATCATCTTGCGTGGAAAGTAGAGAGCTGTCACATAAAAATTTTAATTACATGATTGATATATGCCCTTCCAGTAGCAAAATCGTAGAAAAGGGATGGTCCAGCATAGGACCCTCGTATTTTTACGCCTTTCATATAACAGTAGGTACTTATGACATGTTGACAATATTAAAAAACTTAAAAGACTGTCGTATCATGACATGTGATGCATATAACGTCCCTCCTATAACCTCCATTCTATAACCACCATTCTAAAACCTCCGTTTTAGAACCTTTCTCCTTTAACCTCTTTCCTATAACCTCCCTCCTATAACCTCCCACTTATGACCTTCATCCTATACCCACCATCCTGTAATGTCTCTCTATAACCTTCTCCCTATAACCTACCTACTATGACCTACATCCTATAACCACCATACTATAACCTCCCTCCTAAAGCTGGTTACCATATAATACTACCGTCAGTCTGACCATTGCTTCAGAAGAGTTCTCAGCTTTGCTGTTCGGGTTGTATTGAGTTGTGCCTCAGTTCATTCTACAAACTCATAGTCAGATCCAGGTAGGGGGGCCACAGGGGCACGCACCCCCTTTGCCCTCCAAAATAACTTATTTTCATATGGTTTTTGGCGTGTTTGTTATTGACCGCTCGTATGAAGCCCAAGAGATCCTTAAGTGAGGCCCCCCCTCTCCTTTCTGAAATCCTGGATCTGCTACTGCGGACTCAAGTTCATTGGTACTTTGCATGTGTATTCGCGTCCAAGTACAAGTACATTGATGATGTTTAATGTACTCGAATCGAGTACAAATAAATTTGATTGTATTGAATCCAAGAATCAAGTAAAAAGATTGGATGTTCAACAAATAAAACATAAATATTCTTATGTTAGCGTAAATCAGCAGTTGTTTATGTAGGTATGTTGTCATATAATACTATGATAATACATACAACCATGTATTCACAATACGTAGCTATATACAATTTACATTGTCTTGGAAACTGGACTGAATATTCGAAAGGAATCTGTAATATAAACTTGGTTGTGGCGTTTGCGATATTTGTGACTGTTTCTTTTCTCGAACCCTCCTATACTCCAATGACGTGATAAATGTCTAGCATAATCACTACATCAAAGCAAGTTAATTTCATGATCCAGACAGTTGTTTGAGGGCTTTCTGGATCCTTCTGCCTGATGGCAAAGAGCATTAAACTATCTCTGCTGATGGTTCGTGATGGTTAGTTATTAGGGATCGTTCACAAATGACGTCATCGTGGTTCCGTGTGACAATGATGAAAATAGTTATTGTTCGTGGTTCCTTGACAATGTTGTGTGTGTGCGTGTGTGCGTGCGTGTGTTTATACATACAGAAAACTACGAACTGTTAGGTTAACACATTTAAAAGGTTTACAGTAAAAATTCAAACATTATAAATACAAAAACATAAACATAGAGAACATCAAACATAAATACATTTGTACACATACAAATCTCACCACAAGTGGCAGACCAAGAAACAGTTTGTGTGTGAAAGTCATCACCACCAGTAATTACTGTCCGTGTATTTTTTTACATGGAACATTTAATCTTTTTTTCTGAAAAACTTCTTTCCACCTTCATCATATCATGTTAAAAACATCACGAGAAATAATGATATGTTTAGTACCTCATACCATTCATCCAGTCACACAAATACATCTATATTATGTCATAGTCAGTTTCTTGTAAACTTTCAGCATGAATTCTGAATATTTGCACTGAATGTGCATGAGATTCAGTTCTCCAGTTCCACTCGAAGGTTGGTGCGCTCAGCGTGTGCGCGGAACTGTTGCCATAGTGATATTTCTCGTCGCTCTACCGTGGCAGCGTAACAGCATTTGTGGAATTCATTGGCATGACGAGCCACACATCTCTGGAAGGTGTGCAGGATTGCTGCCACCGGGGCGGTCATACGGTCCTCCGTGTGGAAGGACATGCGTCGGTTGTGGGCACGGTTAAAATTACGTCCGTTCACACGTGATGCATAGAATCCAGCATGGCAGTGAAATCCTTTGTCACCAGCAAGTTTACCCAGCATGCAGCAAGACCAATGTTCCCGCGGCACATCTTTGAAATAGTTTAGAATGTCTAGAGGATGCAGTTCTGGAGCAGGCGTGGTAGCCATTTCAACTCCATCTTCATTTTGTCCATTGCTACGGACCTTGGTAGGGGCAGCGATGCTCAACAAATAGTCATCAAAATGGTCAAACTGAACCACCCTGTCAATGCTTTCGTCTGCTCCAGCTGTTGCTCGTGATAATTCTCTTCTGCTGGGTCTTCTGCTGGCCACACCAGCCACAAGGAGAAGACATAATCCTAAGCACAATTTCATGATTACTTACTTATTCACTGTTTAATAAGATGTCTGACTTATTCACCACTTATTTAGTCCATGTCAGCCCTCTTTGTGCCACTTAACTAAGCAGACGATATGCTTTTACCTTGCACTCTTTGTTCACTTTCTTTAGATAGAGCTTATACGCTTTACCTTGCACTTTTTATTCACTTTCTATAGCTGATGCCTACACGTCAGTTTCACAATAGAATAAAGAGTCTTCCTTTCATAATCACATCATGTCACCCACTGCGTGTCACAGTTTACAGTATTCTTGAATCTGATAATGAATCATTTGAAAATCAGTAACGCTGATTGGTATCTCTTTATATATTCGTAAGAAGTTTGCAATCATGGTCTCTTGACAACAAAATCCTGAATAGCCGGCACATAGCAAGCATGGCTTTGTTTGTTGTCGACTGCTACCACATGATCAGTTACGCGCGCTACGTTTCCTCAGGTGATCAGACGCAGCCAGTGAAATGCGTTCCTCGTCACTCGTGTGTTCCTATTATTAGAAGTGTTGATCATAACATGGTGAGTGGGCGGGGCTTATTCATAGACGATGATTAATCTGAAGGTACCTGATGATAAGTTGAATAGATCTAGTCTTTGTTAAACTTTCTTCAAGGGATCCATTCAACTTCACTTTTATATAATGGCATCAAATTACGGTTTACACTCCCATTTCGCATTGAACAAATTGATGACAAGAGAATGTTTAATAAAACAGAATGTAAATCTTTTTTTTTTTTTCGTGAAACAAATGTTATATATGGAATTGTAAGAGCACGTTGTTAATTATTTCCAATGTTTATGAATGTAATTCAATCCAGCTGCAATCACTTGTTTGATGTAATTTTGTTATTACTAAAGGCTAATATGAAAATAAGTAATTGATGATTTATAATTCCAATACTTTAATTGCTTCACTTTTTGTACTTTTTCATGCCTTTCCACAACTATTTGGATCTGTTGTCAGTAATATCTGTATTTCCCCAATTTTGCTGTCAACCTGTGGTCAGTATTATTCCATTTTTAATGTTTTGTTTGTCTATCTATGCTCTATTTTATTTTTGATTAGCTGAAATGTGCACTCTAACATGTTGAATTATTTTAATACATAATCATACACACAAACCACACAGATACACACTTGAGGCAAAAATAAAAATATAATATAAAATATCTAATAGAGCGACCTCAACGAGAGAGAAAATCCTATTACTGAATTAAGAGGAAGACGATCTAAAGAGAAAATATTAACAAGTTTTAATGAAATATAGAGCCTTGAGGCCGGGTTGCTTTGGATTACAAATATATTTATAAACATCAAATATTTACAAAACAATCCTTCTAAGTCCCGTAGTACGTGTACCAATATTTCATTTACATTATCTAGATCTGCATATCTCAGGAGTAGAGATCTACCGTTAATTTCGTTCATCGAGTACATGTTTATATCTTGGAAATAGTTTTCATATTTTCTTTGATCTAGAAGATATTTTTTGTACACGATATAACAACCAAATGATGTCGTAGTATTAATTTCATATCAAGCTCCCACGGCGCGTGTGAGGCGAATCTCGAGAGGCGAATATGATAAACCGAGCACATGGCCCCGACAAATGTAAACAATGGTGTTTACATATAGTATAGTGACTAAAAATATATTTATGAATGAAAATAATCTGGTTAAGATGATTCTAATTTCTAATCTTTGATCTGATTTTTCACCTATTATTTTTTATTTTCATTTTTGAAATAAACATGGAAAAACGAGACTGATTCTAAAATTTTTTATTTTAGTATAAAAAGTACAAGCTTTCCTTTAAAAATGTATAACACTTTAGGGGTTTCGGGGAATAGATTTTGGTTCATGGATCTGTATTTTTGACTGAATTTTCATTGTATTTATTTTCATTTTTGAAATAAACATGGAGGGTGCCGGTGGCCTTTTAAGTGGTTAGTGGGAAATTGCCTTAGAATTAAGTGGGATGTGGGAAATTGGCAAAACATTAAGTGGTTAGTGGGGCAATTAAGTGGGAAGTGGGAAAATTCCCCAAATTAAGTGGGAAAGAATTCTGATTTTAGTGGGAAACTATAAAAAAATGCGTGAGTAGGGGTCATGCACTTAAATTTATAACAATATAAAATTGGTGGTAATAATATCATGTAATTTTTTGTAAAAGTGAACAAAATGTTCATTTTAAAAGTACGCATTTTCGTGGGAAATGAAAATATTAAGTGGGAAGTGGAAAATGAGCTAAAATTTAAGTGGTAAGTGGGATCAGGACCCCCCCCCCCCCATCTAGACCCTCATGTAGCCCCGCACGTGTTATTGAGTAGGGGTGGGGTCGGTCCAACGATGATGCATGGTGATGAGGGTGTGGTGTGTGTGTGTGTGTGTGTGTGTGTGTGTGTGTGTGTGTGTGTGTGTGTGTGTGTGTGTGTGTGTGTGTGTGTGTGTGTGTGTGTGTGTGTGTGTGTGTGTGTGTGTGTGTGTGTTGTGGTGTGTGTGTGTGTGTGTGTGTGTGTGTGTGTGTGTGTGTGTGTGTGTGTGTGTGTGTGTGTGTGTGTGTGTGTGTGTGTGTGTGTGTGTGTGTGTGTGTGTGTGTGTGTGTGTGTGTGTGTGTGTGTGTGTGTGTGTGTGTGTGTGTGTGTGTGTGTGTGTGTGTGTGTGTGTCAGAAATACTAATACTGTATGAACATAATTTATTTTGGTAGCATACATTCATAAGTTTGCGAAAATGAAGAATCATAGGATGTATAAGATGTATCAGGATCCAAAAGAACTCGAACTTATATATGCAGCTTTGATAACACATGATAGCAGAAACTGATGATAGTTGAACATAAAATTTACGCATCAAGTTTGATCGGGTGACCAAGAAGAAGTATTTATGTGCATTGGGCATTAACACAGTTTTGGACTTGATACACATATACAGTATTATTCATATTAACACAATCTCAGACATGCTAGCATAGTTCTTACACACACGTATACGGTGCAGTAGAATACTAATAGACAGGCCAATGATAACTGTATCATCGACATTTTTAATGTGCATTACATATGATTAGTAAACTGCTTTGTTCTCTTTGATTGATCACTTCATAAATCAAAGCTTACGTCACAATATTGTTATTTAAAAAAAAATTTTTTTTGACGACGACGATGACGACTGTGATAATGGATTGATTCATCGTTGTTCGATGAATATCTTGTCTCCTGGACGTATTTGTCTAGTGTCTGTGTGTGTCTCCGATGACTGATCAGTCCAATGCGTGAAGCGCAGGTTTGTTGGCTGTTTCCACAGACAAATGGTGAGGCTTCAACTTGAAGAAGCAGCAGGACAGAGCTTGCGTCTTTCGACCAATCGTGCGGTTCTTTCTTGAATAGTTTGCATCCCTCTCTGTGTGGAGTGTGGAAGGGTGATGTTGTAGCCTGTTAAGGCTGCACAAAGCACATCTTTATATCTTTTCAGCTGTCCACCTCGTGATCTTTTTCAACATTTCAACACTGGATATTCCACAGAGATCTACAATGTAACACAAATGTATTTGAGACTCTGTTAGTCTAAGATATTTTGCATACTTTTCTTGGGCATGCGCAGCGTTGATGGAATTGCTTCATCAGGTTGATGTGAAGCCGGTCCATGTCTCACAGTCATAAAGGAGTGTACTGACGACCACAGCTCTGTGCACCTAGAGTCTTATGCCATTACCATATAGTCTGCATGTAACCAACCATACGACGACCTGGCCTTGCTAATCCGTGCAGTAATTTCATGATCAATCTTGGCATTTTCTGCAAGTATACATTCAAGATAGCGGAATTTATCTATTTATCTACTCATTGGAGTTCCTCTTCATTTATCTTGATGGGTTCTGTGCTTGGAGGTTATCCTGGTTTTGGCTAATGTAGGACTGCTGTCTTCTTGATAATGGTGGTCAGGCCGTATCTGTGAAAGGCTCTTGAAAAATGATCTGCAATGTGCTCATTTGTGCTGGGCCTTCTCAAATGAGTGTGCAACTGAGGCGCAATACAAGAAATAAATACCTGCACATTGAGTGATTTAATGGTGATAGGTTTTGCATGCCTATTTACACCCTCTGTTTCTTTTGATCAGCTTTTGGTAAAGACACGGAAAACAAAGCATGCAACCACTGGTTGAAAGCGCACTAACTGGCTAGTTCCCTCATACTGAAGGCTGCCTTTTACAATCACTTGCTATTCCCAGCCATACATGCGAGGCAGCAGGCAGTTTGGATGGTAAGGAGTCTAAGGACCCATAGACAGATCCAGGGGCGCAGAGGGCACCCGCCCCCCTTTTCCCACCAAAATACTTCATTTTAATAGGGTTTTTTCATGAAATCCCTGAAGTGCGCCCCCCACACACACACACATGTTTTTCCTTAAGTGCGCCTCCCCTTCCAAAAACCTGGATCTGCCTATGCAGTACCTCAGGGGCCCCAACCTGCTCCGAGATCCCAAACAGTTTAGTCTGGGGCCGCAAGGTACCCTGTTTCGATAGTGTGCTACAAGGAGGCTGGGTCTTATTGCATAGAGCTGCAAAATCCACCAGGAAAGGACGCCTACGTTTTCACTCATCGGAGCTAAGTGGCGGGTGTAGCTGGAAGCGAGAAGGCAAGCAAGCAGACATCAAGCTAAACTACACTATAACATAATCCACTTTGCAATTAGAAATTATTTGCATTATAGGTTCGTTTTGAGTTCATTAAGAGACTTAAGTTCAATACGAAAACAAACGTCGTGTGTGTTAAAATAAAGTATCCTGTTAATACTAAATAATCTATGTAGTAATTTTATGGTAAGCAATCATAAATAAGTGAGCAAAATATAATTTTTGTTTGTGCCGCTAACTTTCTACTGCCAAGGATGGCTGTAATGTTTTGCACGGCCTGTGACACCCAGAATTTTTTTAACGTAGATGTTACGTGAGAAGTACTGTATTGTACATTATGTACCATTTTAATGTGAACATCAATGGTTTATATTTTTACCATATACCTTTGTACGCAGCTTTTTATTGGTATAGTGAATAACAATATCATAAATATTTTGCTTGTTGCTGGTTACATACAAAAACTGTGAGGATTGATATATAGTCAGTGTGTTACGACTCAGTAGTCAATATTTTCTGAGCAAGCCCGGTGACCCCCTATTTTCAGTTTATTTTCTACACAAGGGATCCCTTGGGATACACCATAGAAAGTTTCAATGGTAAATCAATTAGGAGCGTATGTCTTTCATCGTCGGTTTTCTCGGCTTGATCACTCACACTCCCCTTAAAGTCCTTGTTCATATACTGCGTATATAATCGTGAGATATGACGATGATGTCTTTGAGTGGTTGATACATAGATTATTAACAAAACAGCCGACATTAACATTATTAAGTAATCATTTAAGAATAGGAGATAAATCGTCAACATATGCATTGAAGAGATACGAATAAATAACTCCTCCCTGTCTGCTACCATGACATCAGCACCCCATCGAACGTAGATTTTTTATGCATTTTTTTATGCATGTACCAAAAAAAAGAATCATGGCGTACCAAACACGAGAATCCTAGCTGGCAATAACAATTGACATTTCCCGCTCTATAACCTTATGAAAGTATCCAAAATACCCAAAATAGTGATAGCGGCATTTATTAAGTCGATGACTATCCCCTATGGGGTTCGTCATACAAGAAGTGGGCGGTCGGCGACGTACGGGGCACGGCGCGAACACACCACCGAGATTGCTGAACCTACACCCCCAAACCAAGGTACTCAAAGTCTACACGGGTTACTGGTCGTACTGTAGACCCACTAAATATGTACGACCTAAATCTTCTGTACCATTTTAAGTTCATGTACGTGTATGACTCGTTTGCACCAAATGTCCTAGAGAGTACGGATAAATCACCAAATGTTCAACTTTGTGCACCACAACCTCTTGGTACACCGGTCAAGCCAGGCAACCGCATTGGACTTTTATTGAGTAACATCACAATCGCGATTCATGCATAATTGACCCATTATTTGACCACACATACAAAGACATCACGTGGTTCGGTCATGGGGAAAACCTTGGTTCTCCAAAGAGTGTGTAAAGATTTTGAACATTCCAGACGTGTCCTTGAGATGTGAATATCAAGCGATCGATTATGCTAATAATGACCCTGTTTCGTAAGCTACCCTTACCGTCCTAGATGGCGACCCTGATCGTAGCATACGTTTTAACCCAGGTCCCTCTCAAAGCCCAACCATCGAATAACCTTGTGTAACCAATTTTTTTTTCACATCTCAAAGAGTGACCTCTGGATTCACCCCAGGTAATATATTTAGCCCGCCCGATCTTGATTCGTGAATCATATCATTATCGGTGAAGGTGGGCTCTGACCAGCCATTCGAGGTCACAGTATTGTAGCGTCCTGGCATGCGATGTGATAAGTCAATCAAGGATAGCTGCTTAGGTTGAAATTCGGATTCCATGAATTTGACACGAAACCGCCGCTGAAACTCACGTTGCAATCAAAACACCGTTACGGTACTATTTTATAACACAATGGTTGGTGGTACGCATTGCTAAACAAACACTGCATGAGCTTGACACCCTGGTGTCCATGTGCGGTGACTTCCGCGAGTACCAGTATCTCGAGTATCCAGCAGCATCTCATTGCGTATAAACCTCGGGTATAAACTCAAGTGCTTTGCCCTACCGACACATGCGTGCGTACAGATGATAACTCAATGGAGTCTTTGGTGCCACTGAGACTAGGAGCAAAATGGCGCCGGTCCCTTTCTCGTGGCCGTATCAAAAATGTGATTTTTATTGTTGATCCCCGGAGGCACAGCAGAGTCAACTACAGTAGAACCTGCCTATAAGGACCACATTTAGGACCATTGTTAGGTGGTCTCAATACACAGCGGGTCTCTATACAGAGGTTCATTTTTGTAGCTTTAAGAAGGTTTGTGATCCTGAAAAGTGTTCATATTATAGAGGTGGGTTCAACAGAGGGGTGGTCTTAATTGGCAGTTCTACTGTATATGCTTGGTATCCATTTGTATATTATAATTGTCTTTAATTTGAACATTTTAATTAACATTAAGGATGTGAATAGGTTGTGGTTTATGAAATAAATCCCTTTATCACCTGCCACCATTAAAGTCTCCCGCGAAAGTTTCTGGCCGTGAATCCCATTTTACCCAGAATAACAAGTACTCCTGAAGCCAAGGGCTGTTTGCATCCATAAAAGGGCCACAAAATCACCCAATTTATTTTCATAGAGGATCCCAATGTAAGGCTGGCGCACAGAGCGTTACTGTGGGCATTGAAAAACACGCAGGTCAGTGAAATTTATACCCAGCGAGGTGGGGACACCGAGGGGTTATTGCAGTGGTCAATTTAATTGTAAGGTCAAACGTTGTGTTCAGTTCTCGTCAGTTCATTGACCTTTCTTGTGATACAATTACTACTAGGTATGTGGCGGATTTGTGAGGACATTAGAGTCACTTGAGTACAGTGCCACATTAACCTGACTACCCTCGGGTCATTTTTGGTCATTCTGATGAGTTAAGCCTCACTGTTACGTCGTTGGAGGCCAATGTTTGGGATGCGGGAATGGGGTTTTATGCATTTCATACATGGATCAGAGAGGTTTATGGGTTGTCATGATTTGAAGAAGAAAAAACTAAACACACCGAGAAGAGTTGTAATAACTGGTCCGTTTTAAATGACTTGTTGGGGATAACACAGACAAATACCTGGGCCAAGTCACTGAGCACATTAGCATTTAAAAGTTCTCATGCGCACGAATAATGCTGCACCACGTCTCCCTTGATCTCGGTTGAAGCGCATACGAGCTTCCAATCTTTGAACATCATTAGCCATTTTATTTGTGACCTTAATGAGATATTTATTACAAGTGGAACATGCGAGTAATTTGAGACCATCATCATGAAGTGAAGAGTTCATTGAGGTCATGGGTTTTGCAACACGAGATAATGGTTGGTTATTGCACTGATGCATAGCCAGGTTTTTTGTTTTTTGTTTTTGCTTGTTTCTTTGTTTCTTTGTTTGTTTGTTGACAGTGTTTGTTTGGCAGCATTATCTATCATTTCAGAATCACTTGTCAACATCCATTGCAAAATGTGATTTCGTTTTGTGATATCATCAATCTCACTCCATTTGAAGATCTTTGAAGTGTATTGGCGTTAGAGACATGATAATGATTTTCTACGGCGCGGCGGCACGTGTGTTGCACGCGCCAGCACAAAAACACTAGATCAGTTCAATCAATGATTTATCTTCCATTACATTATTAATGTATATATTATCATATCATTATGAGTGTTGTGCGCATTTTTTGGCGCACCTGTCTTGCACTTATGTGTACCCAGACGAGATTTAGTAAACTCGCGTACACCTGTGGCATTTTTTACTTGTATGTGGCAATAAAAACATTTGAGGAGTATGCAATGAGGCCCGGTGAGGCTTTTTTTCTCATTGAGTGCAATAAAACTGCATTAACTCTCTAGAAAAAAGCTATAACTGCTAAAGGGCGAAGTATTTTGTTTAGAGGTGGAGTGTATACAGATTTTGCATAATGAGTTGCATAATTAAAGTAGTTGCTCATTCGTTAAAGCATCAGTATCTAGGCTGTGCGCGGTAGGGTTATGAGTTTGTCTACCTGTATGTTCTTGTTTTGTGTGGGTTTTTTCTTCTTTGTTAATCTTGAAATTAATTGATCTGAAAATTTTGCAAATGAATACTCTTCTGAGGTTTAACGCAATTAACGATCATTTCTACGTTCCTCAGTTATGATGTTTAATTGTACGAGTGGCAATCCACAGGGACAACTATACAAAATAAAGACGTCAGAATGGATATCCCTTCTGGATACAGAATATATCCAGCAATGAAGTGCTTGAAGGTCTGTAGTGCCATGCTGACGTATTTGCTGGTGTCTATAAATTGGCCTTGTGTGGCAACTCTGATTACGCAGATAAAATCTTTTAAAGACTTTATGATGACAATAACCATTATATGTATTTCTTTGCTCAAGACAACATTTCATGGACCATATAGGATGGTTAAATCTAAGGTTAACGATCAGCCTGTAGTAATGTTACAGTATAGTGTGTATATAAAGAATTCTTTTTGCCTGCTCTTAAAGCTGCCATGACATAATGCACCCTCGAGGTTGTGTAAAATCAGCGTGCAACACTATACCTCATCAAGTACTGCAACCATTTGTGAATGTATTTTAAAGATATTTTACTATTTATATTTGATTTAATTGTGAGGATGTCTCTATATCAGCGGAAATAATTATATGTTAACTTATCTTTTTCTTCCCTGCAAAAAAAAATAAGAACAAATAAGGGCTAATATATTTGTCAAAACTAAAATACGGTAAAATAATATCATTACGTTAAGAGTATTTTTTTATTTCATAGTTTGTGCACAAGATAATTTCACACTTATTCTCACAAAACTGCATACAGAATAGTCTCAGAAATAAGTCCACACATAAACAAACAATGCACACAAAACATTAATCATGTTAAAAAATTGGTAATGATAATAACAGAACCTTTGTTGATATAAAATTATTGTGCATGTGAAGTATTGCGTACAAGTACATACTTAAACATTAACATATAATAGTTTTATTAAGTTTGAAAATATTTGCACATCACATTTGAAAGTGCTATAAATCATTTTTGAATGAATAATCATGATTTTTACAGTTAGCTTTTCCCAATTACCCTATCTTTTCAATACTGAAAAGTTTGTAACATTCTGATACATAATTTCATTTTTTTATAAAACAAGTATATAAAATTCAAATATAAAAATATTGTTCATGTCAATATTGAGAAAAAAAAAAACATCTGGACTAGAACTTTCAAATATACATGATTTTTATCAAAATGAAACAATGATATGGACAGAGTGTGAATCAACACATCAGTCTTGGAATTATGACACATCAGGTGACCCGAGAGCAGGGATGCATGGCCAGTGTGCTGTAATGCTTGTATTACACCAGAGAAATGCCAACTTGGCAGGAAATTATGATCATAGACTACATCTGTTATCACATGTAGATGGCAGATGCCATATCCAAGTCATCTGTGTTTTTTCCCTTGTACATCTGAAACAAAATATGTGGATGTGTTATTGAAATTACACAAGAACATAATTTATTAGTTGGTGGTTCCATTTTCTATAGACTTTAACATGAGTTAGCTGTCCAAATAGTGCAAGAAGTACATTGTCGTGCAAGAAAATAGAATACAATACACAAAATGTACAGACAAAATGTGGAAGACAAATATCAGAAGAATTTTCGTATTTGTTTTAATAAGCGAACCTTATTAAGCGCAACCCCGCCCCTCCCCCACCCCGGACTCCCAGTTTACACAGATTAAATTAAACAAATCTTGCTTTTTTCACAAAGATTGTATTTTCATGGCACCATATTATAAGACTAACACGCCGGTATATGTTGGGCGCATTGCGAAAATTGTTCACGGTTCATGCATTTTAGCTTTTATCGTTCGAAGGCAATGTTTTGGGGAGTGCTTATTAGACTTCTCTTATATTTTAGTTTTTGGTTGAAATTTGTTTTTTGTAAGCGCATTGTGTGCTTATTAGAATGAATATGGAATATGAATCGAAAATAGTCTCCAATAAACCACATTAAAATGTCCTATTGAAAAGCCATGTTTTCAAACTTACCAGATTACAACTGAGATCAATGTCGAACTTGAGACCCGTCTGTTCATTGATGAAATCTTGGAAAAGCTTGATGTGCTGAAAATAAACATATTTCAGCCCTTATTATTTCAATTAAATTACAGTACAGAATAAGATCCTTTTAAATAAGAATAATTTATATTTATCAAAATTTAAATCTAAAAACATAGCACCCGCTACAGATTTTTTGATGGACAGCTTTGAAAATGGCCATCAAGTCTCAAAAAAAATCACTCTGTTGACATCTTGCTTCTTTTGATGGTTTTATAGTATCCTTTCATAGTGACCTTTTCATATTTATTATATTCTAATTCACTTGGAAGACCTGTTTTGACTGATAAAATTGTCATAAAACACATTCTATTGCTTCGCTCATAACATATTTATTGGGGCACATTCATTCTAAAAAAATAGCTTTATAATTTTAAAAATTCTGTATAGTTAGTTGGCTCACAGCACTAGGTCTCATTCTATAGTTTATGGTTTTATTCTTTTGAACTGTAATTTTTCTTTTCAAAAGTTAAAATGAAATTTTTATGCATAAATTTAGACAAGCTCTTAAAGGGTCCTTTTCAAAATCAAAACATTAAAAGCACATAAAAATTTCATTTATAATTTTAAAAACAAAAATATAGTCACAAAATAAAACAATAGATTATCGAATGAGCTTTGGCATTGAAACATCACCAGCCTGACCCTTACCTCCCTGGCACCATCGGTGGAGGTCGCGGCTTGACCCAGAGAGCCACGGTGGCCTGGGATCACGTAACACCGCGTTGGCAGGCGTTCCACCTGGAGCACAATCAGCTTGTGTAAATGATATGGATTTTTTTTATTCTTTTTTTTTTTTGCATTAGCTGCTATTTAGACCAGTTGTCAATTCCAGATAATTGACCACGTGTGCGAGAACACACATGCACTTCTTCATAAAAAAATACTTATGCTGGCGACATACTCTCATGATGATGACTCAAATGGATGGATGGATTGCAAAAATGAGACAGCATAGGATCCCAAAGCTGAAGGCCTCGGGTAGACACAGAATTAGGTGTTGACAAGATACACAGAGTTGCCAGGGTAATACGGACTCTCATAACCATGAAGTGTGGAGGGGAGTGTTGACTGGAGGGGATAGTTGAGTGGAGGGGATAGTTGAGTTACCGACTTAACAGACTTGCAACACCCTAAAATTCAGGCCAGCATGCAGAAGCAGCAGTTAGTTAAAGGGGATAGAAGGATTTTCAATAGATTTTACTTCATAATGAGTTATGTTGTTTTACATTTTATTTTTTTCTATAGAAACATTACGACCATATCATCATAAAAAAGCAAAGTTTCACCTGTATCATCTGTAGCAGTGTACTGAAGAATGGATCACAGATCTTGGCATTAGCAGGAATGGAAGGTAGATCAGTTACTGCAACCAACGCAAATACTTGTTTACCCACTTCATCAATATCGGTATAAACAGTAAAAAAGTATTTTGAAACAAATGCGCATAAACAATAAAATCTTAACCATGTAATAAAATAAGTGCTGATTTGAGATGTCTACATAATTTATTAGCTATGTTATGTTCCATTACTTTTACAATAAAAATATTCCTCTATTTCGGTGCCAACTTCATATTCTTATTCTTTAAGTTATTATAAGGAGCACCAATTGAACAACTTCTTCAAGTTGTTTCTTCATACAATTATATTCCTTAATAAGTTATGTAGCACTTGTTTTATTATTAAATGCTTTTAATATGATTGTATATATTTCACATCTCTCTGGTATTCTATTTCTCAAGAGATGACTGTTCTCAAATTTTAAAATATTTTAAAGAATTATATACAATTAATATCTACTTTTGACAAAGTTGTTCGCAAATAATTGATCTAAATACATGTAATGAGCTAAATATAATTAGTGAGAATTTTAGGATTTTATTTCAAAATTTTCAGAAAATTAACAACACATATCTATAAAAAGAAATCCATGAATTGATATGAGCTATACATAATTTGATAGCAAAAATAACTACCATTATTTGTGAAGAAGCTGTTTTCATAAATCGGCTGAGGCTTTTTCAGATCTAATTTCAATATGGTACAGATGTTTAATGTATCTATCTCACTGAAAAATAAAATAATGATAAGACTTTAAGACAATAGATACTAACAGGTTATTATACCAGTGAGCAATCACTGAGTGTGGAGTTTGACAGATCGAGTGAGCGCACCAAACGAGTTCTGTTAAACTCCACACAAGGTGAGATATTGTCCGATCTCTCAATCCCTATTTGTATAGTTACATTTTTTATCATGTATATTTATCATTTATGGTCTTAAACTTTGTAGTGCACAATATCAATTTTTCCACTCCGCCTCTCAGCCAATCAGAATTGAGTATTTTCATCAAACATGAAAGAAACATGTAGCAATAGCTATAATTACTGTGATGTAATGAACCAAAAAGTCTTCCTTCTCAAAGACACTTAAATATTTGATCAAGCCTGCCGCATACTGACCTTTGTATACACAGCTCCATGATTCGGCTGGCCACGTAGTGAGCATCTTTGCCCTCCACCAGAGTGTTCACCACCACAACGGAGTACTGAAACAAAAGGTATTGAACAAAGTTATGTTATCTTACTGTATGATGATCATCATCATCGCATTGTAATGGAATAGTTCCCTTACAAATCTAGTCGATTGGTAGTCTAAAGACGGATCATTCCCACCATGTAGACAAATTTCACATATACCGGTACATGCTTTTCTTATGTGACATTCTTCTAAGAATTGCCCATTTTAATTCTAAATCGGTAAAATGAAATAAAGTCAGTTAAAAAAATACCCATCGTTGAATAAACACTTATAACGTGAGTGTATCTGTCATTTTGGAATCAAGTAAAAAGCTTCTCCTGCCTCCCTTTCGTAAAAGAAGAATTGGAGAAGTTAAGATTTCAGATGGAAAGTGTGCTCTATACTTATCGTCTAATTCTCTTCACACTCAATGAGTAACATACTTTTCACCAAACATAGCTTTACATTGTAATCTTTTGGACTGAGACCAGCAGCTCTTTCTCAACAATGACATGATGTCTAAAATGTGATGTCAACAAAGATGTTATAACAGACATGTAAGAGCTTGTATCAAAAAATGATGCTACAGAAACCATTCTGGTTGAGAAAGAGCTGCATTTGCAGCCTGAAAACTTTCAAGGTAAAACTCAACTATTTTCAATGAAAAATATATCAGGGTCAGGATTAGCCACCACTCGTCTGCTCGTATTGACTATAGTAAAAACTTGTGGAGGACTAGTAAAATGTTTTAGCAATTTGTCCTTTTGATGAGTAGCAATTCTGTTCAATTTGGCATACAAATATAGAGCTTTGTGCAAGGTGGATGAGTACATTTTTTCCAGGACGAGTAGATATTTGAGGGTTACTAGTAGCACTTTTCCACCTAATCCTGACCCTGTATATGGATGAAAATAAATCAGCTGAACAAATGAATGTTCTACATACTCACATCTTCGTATTTACAGTTGAGAACCTGCAGGGGCAGGAAGTGCTGCTCGGTCGGGGCGAGGTCTCCATCCCGCACACAAGCAGGCCGGTGGTTCACCAGCTCTGGCACGGACATGTCACAGTACTCAACACGCATGTCAATACCCAGCAGCGCACGACTAAAACAGACATCTGAGTCATACCAACAAGATTCTTAATACACTAGCAATATAAAATTTACAGGAGTTCATACATTATAATTTAAAGTTCAATTTGCTGGGAACTATAAGGATGTAGGATGTGGGGGAAAAGCTGAAAAAGGTTTGGTAAGGGGGGAAAAGGCTGAAAGATAGTAAATTATTAATGTTGGAAAATGTGAAAAAAAAAGAGGAATGAGGGAAATAAGACAAAAAAGACAGATGTGTGACCCCTTATAGACTCTATCACCCTGGCCTTTTACATATACATTCAAAAATCAAAGCAGATGATGGCAAGAACTTTGTGGGAAAAAACTGCTAATGATCAGAGGAGGAGTAGACCATAATTACGTATAGATGTATTTGTGTTTCAAATGGAGTCATTCTAAAAACAACCAAACATCTAGAAGTCAAAATAAATGAATCGATGCTCTTGATATGCAATAAGAAAAAACATATCTGATAAAAAAACAGACAAATATTACGCAAACAACAAACCATCAACGGTACTAATTATTCTCATTCTAGAGATATCACAACTTTGAATACCTAAGCAGTAACGCAAACTATCTCATTTGAATATGGCTGAACATCTTTTGAATTCAATCGCTTACCTCGCACCAGCTGCCAAGTCTGTGTATGCAAGAAGAACATTCTTTTTTAATCGTAGATCATCATGATTCACGCTAGTCACCTGCACATACTGAGGCATTTTGGAATAATTTTAATTCTGAAAAAATAAAAGTTTAGGTACATAAGAACTTTAAATAACACATTAATGGATTTTTCCAAAGAAAATACCAGTCTCATTTTTTACAACCCCGAAAAATTTCTTTTTGGGGGTTTGGGCCCTTTTTATTTTTTTACGCCCAAACCAGATCCTTTTAAAAAAAACCCCAAAGCAGATTGTTGGATTCAACCCACCTTTAATAAAATTGGGGAAAGGGTTTTGCGCCTTTCCCTGCCCCCAAAAGAAAATTTACATTAAATTATAAAAATTTAATCAAAAAAACCCTTTGCGTAGAAGGAATTAAAAATTTTTGTTTTTTTTGTTCGTTTTAGTTTTTTTGAAAATATTGTAGGAAAACTAAGAATTAAAATTTGGGAAAACGTGTCTAAATTTTAAAAGACTTAAACCCTTTAATTAGACATTTAAATGTTTTAGGGGTAAAAAACCCCCAAAAGACAAAGAGACCACATAATTTAAAAAATTTCTTAAAACATTTTAAACAAAAACATCCGGTAAAAAAGAAGATAATTACAACATTTTTTCCCAATTTTT